>CM076573.1:442727024-443194401 GCA_034641835.2 Pinus albicaulis
TATTGAAAGAATCTTTCCCTCTTCAGCTCCTCACTGGTCTAAACTATCCATTCATTCAATTCAAAGCATCAAAAAAATTGCCTTCCTTGCCCCATTCAGAACTTTGCAAAAACTAGGCCTCATCCCCGAACCCAAAACTGCCTTTCCCTTTGTTTCCAACAAAACCCCCAAAATCAAAATCAAACTCTTTTACTTATATACCTAGCCTAAAATTAGCTTTTATTTCAAGTCATCTCAAGCCCTATTGATTATTTTTGCTGAGATTGACCAGGAGAGAGCCCTCTCCTGATCTGGTAGGGCTAGCTACCAGACTGAGCATGGTTTGATGTTACCCTGAACTCTGCCTTCTTTCAGCCTGAGGTAGATTTAGGAAATAACATAGTGGTGACTCCACTGGGGAAGAAAATTTTGTTGTTTGCTTTATAAACTATAGACAAAGCCTGAAGTTAGCCAGGTAGCCTTCGAAACGCTCTTGCTTTGCGTTAGCAAAAGTAGATAAATGCTGCTTCAGTCAATCTCCGGTCTAGTTTATGAACTGAAACATCAGATTTCCTTAGTAAGATCTAATCAAGTTCAAATCTGATTGTTGATGGTGGACAACGATCAGACACCGCAAGGCTAAAATCATTCACCTGGCGACTCTAAATCAGTTTCGAGATCAGATCCAAGGACTCCACTGGAGGATGAAACTGACCAGCAGAAACATGAAAGGACAATATGGAAAGATCAGGTATTCAAGTTGGAATTTCATCCAAGACACTTTGTTCTTTGTCGTAAATTATTTCTTCTCTTTTCCCGAGAATTTCAAGAAGGCTTTGCAAAGTATATTGTATTTGAGAAAAGATCCTCGGCCTGCATTTGATTCCTTCCCTTTCAATATTGTAAATACCAAATATTTGCATGCTTTTGAGCTTGATCAAAACCTTTCTTCTGAATCTTGTGATGACCATCTTCAAACTGATGAACCTCAAGAGACCAAGACTGATTCTACAGAATTTTTACATACCCCTATACCTTGTAAAATTCCAGATCGATACAAGCCTCTAATTTTACCTCCTATATCCCATGCTTTCCCTAAAATCATGACCTATATATACCAAGATTTGACTGTGAACGCGACAACATCACTGCTGAGAGACATGTTCTGAATTTTGAGTCTTTTCTTGACCTTTTTGAAGTTGATGAAGAGGATGTCAGTATTAGGTGTTTTGCTCTTTCTTTTCAAGGCCAAGTCAAGAGTTGGTTCAAAACCCTGCCTAATGCGAGCATCTCAGATTTCAAGCAGTTCGTCAAAGTTTTCCTCGACAGGTGGGTGATCAGACAGAACCCTTTCTTGATTATAGAAGAGTATAACCAGCTGAAAAGATTGCCAGGGGAGATAGTACAACAGTTTTCTTCCAGATTTAACAAAGTTTATTATTCGATGCCAGTTGATATAAGACCTCCTCCTGGATCTACTCTCTTGCACTACCCGGGTGCCTTTGATCCGGAAATGGAGTTTCAGCTGAGAGAAAAGAATCTTGCAACACTTGAAGAGATGCAGAACAGTGTAGTAAATGTAGAGGCTCATTTGTTGATCCGAAGGGCAAGGTTGAAGGAAGAAGAGATGAAAAACATGGATGCGGAGAAATCAACATCTCTAGAGGTAAAGCTTGACATGTTGGTAAGTGCAGTGGAAGAGATGATGCAAAATATCATCACAAGGAATGAGTATAATTTTCAAGCCCATGGCTCGCTGATTGAAGAAGAACAAGTTGCTAATCCAAAACATTTTTCTTCTTATCCCAGTTGTCATAGATCTGATAATGATTGTTTTGTAGATCATCTTGGAGAAGAGAGATCTGTTGATTTGACATGTATGCTTGATGATGTGTTTTATACTAATGATTTGCCTCAGTTTGATTAGTATGATGATGATTATGTTCTCCAAACAGAAGCTAATCTTGCAGACAAATCAGCAGCTAGTTTGTGGAAGGAGGAAGTTCACTTTCAGCATCTCTAGTACAGTGATCAAATTATGCATATCAGCTATGACAGTGACGAGGAAAGTGTAGCAAATTTTGAAGTGAAGGATCTTTGCCTTTTTATTTTGATTTGTTTCAGTTCATCAGAGATAACTTCCATGCAATCAGAAATCAACTGTCAACAAGTCTTGATTTGGACCATCTTGAGTGCAATGAAAACCTTGTTCAAGACTTCCCATATCCAGATTTGCAGCCCCCGAATGCCATTGATTGTCAAGTTGCAGATGAAGACTTGGAAGCTGGCACATATGATCAAATGATGCAAGATGATTCTATACCATTTTGTTTTGAATCATTTCAGTTTTTGAAGGGTAAATTGCATAGTAAATTTTCAAATGAGCAGCTTATAGAAAATCATGTAATCTCATCAGAAACAATAGAAAATGGGTTGCAGCAGTCTTTTCAAGTTTTTCACGATCCAATAGATGATGTGTTGGATGATGTCTGCAGTCAAAGTTTTTCTCCATTGACTATATGTAAGCTTGAAATGTGTACTGATACAAACTTGATCTGGCAGCCGGTTTCTTTGTCATTTTCAGCAGGAGTCTTGTCACAAAGCTCAAAACAAAGTTTGCACTCATGGTATGAGGAGAAGAAAAGTAATCCATTGGATGAGCTAAGTCTCAGTGTGCATGAACTTCGAGATCCTTATGCAGTTTTTTTGGAGGCGGATAGAGAGTCCATAGTATTCAACGGATCTGTTCACAAGTTTTCATGGGAGTTGCCTTTCAGTAGTTCTCTCTTGTTGTTCATAAGCGAGCACTTGCGGAGAATTCAAACAGCAGCTGGAATACTTACCTAGTTGCATTGGTTGTTTCATTTCACTTGATCAGGTGATGAATGGAACAACTACAGTAGGTTGTATTGAATGAGCTTCATATTAAGCATATTTCCAGTTTGTCGGTTGTGTTTAAGTATCGAGTCAGTTCTTAGTTGAGTGAGAGTCAATTTGTGTCGTCAAGTCATCAGTTTTCAGTCATGCATTTCAGCTTGAGTTTTTGACTCCATTGCCCAATGGATGAAGGCACTGTCTTCTTTCCAAAGATCTGTAGTTCTTGGCACCTCCAAGGAGCTACCATCCCCATTGGAGCCAATGTTAGAGTCGGTATCTTCATCCCTTCGTCAGAGTTCAAATTTCTCTTGTTGCATTTCATTTTAGGTGTCTCATTCAATTCAGTCAGTTGCATTCCATTAGGAGCATGGATCATCTGACGGAAGGGTCTTGTCACTCATATCCCTCATGTCATGTACCTGATGGTCCGTGTTTGTTCATCAAAATCATTTACAGTCACGTTTGGTCTCAATATTGAAGAAGAGTCATTTTAGGGTTTTTAGTCTCATTAGGTCTAGGGTTTCGTTAATTTAGTCTTCAGAATGTCTAATAATGTCAGCAGGAACATGAGGAAGCTTCAAATAAGATTTCACTGCAAAAATTTCATCATCGTAATGCTTGATAATGATTTTTCTTCAAAACTCTGTTTTGAAGAAAAATTGTCTATTTCGTATTTTTGTAGTAAATGCAATGTAATTTTCAAAGTTTCTTCAGTTGTAAATTACTTCATGCGCAACCCTGGTTTCCCTTGCCAAATTTCATGCCAACTATCCCTGCAAAGATAGACAAAAGCTCATCAATCAGTCCAAAAGGCCCCAGGAAGTAAAACAAAGTTTTAAAGTGAAGTGTCAAAGGTTTCAAACATTACAAAAGTGGGTTTTTAAAATCAAAAATCAAATTCATTGGTACAAATATGATTTTTATGTTCCAACAATTCATTTGCATGCCAAAGATAACATTGAGCTAAGAGAAATTGTGAAGGAGTGAAGAAATAGTGTTGCAGGCCGAAACTGTGGTGAAATTCATTGTCACAACGCACTGGCCAGTGATTGCAGTGCATAAGCTGAGTGTGGCACATAGGGCTGCTCTTCACTGTTTATTTTTGAACTTTCGCAGCGCATAAGGAGGGCGCGACGCACTGGGTTGTGCGCGCGGCGCATTGGCCCGAAACATAAAAAAATTTCCAGTCTTCTCCAAAATCAGATTTGCTTGGTTGTCCATGCTCGAGTAAGTTAAATCCATTCCCATATTGTTCATAACTCATGTTTGGTATTGATTGAGATTGAAATATAAGAGTTTGAATCCCAAAACTTAAACCCTATCCTCTTGTTAAGAATTGTTCCCTTAGGGTTTTGAAGTTGGAGTTTAAAATTTGTTTTGGTGCTAAACTTGCATTCCTCACCTTGTTTATTCCTCCCTCTCACTGTTATATTATCACTACAGTCCATCCCCTATTCCCCCACATCCCTAAAGCCATTCACATCATCTCATTCCCATTGTCCCTATCCCATTTGCAAAATTTCCCAAAATCTCAAAAATTCAAGTGACTGACCCTTGTCCTTAATTTTATCAAATTAGAAGTTTTCAAATGATAAATATCACTTGATTAAATCCCATTCTCCCCACTACCCTATTTCTCCTACATTCCCTCCCATACTACCATATTTGGCTATCCAATCAAAAACACCAAATTCTCATACAAGACAACATAAACCTTGCATCGACCTTGGACATCATGGAGGCAGATACTGATACATTCTATGACCGAGACAGTGATTCCACCACTAAAATACATGCACCTAGAAGGATAGCAAGGAAAAGAACATGTTGAGGCACATGAAGAATCATTATTGGGCCAGAACTCATGTTTGCAAAGCGAGGATCAAGATCCTGAAGGCAAGGCTAAGGAGGGCACTAAAGCGTCGTAAAATGCATGATAGACTCCAAATTTTGGCCGAAGCTTATTTGGCCCAACATAGTTCTTGACGGTGGACATTCAGTCCAAATTTCAAGAAATTTGGAAAACTTTTTGTCAATTTTGAATTTTTTGGCCTAAACACAGATTTTTTTGCCCAATGTGTAGCGCCACTTGGCGCGCGCTTATAATTGGCAGATCTTCTAGAGGAAAACTTTGAATTTTTGGATTTTTCATCAAAATTTATGCATTCCTACCAATTACCTAAGGATTTTTACAAGTTTTGGGTTGCCTGAAGGGTCAAAAACACCTCAAAAATGACCTTTCTGCCACTTTTTGCACACACAGTAAGCAGTGTTCGGAGATTGGATTTTTGGAGGGGCAAATGGAAACCAAATTAAGAAATTCCACTTGGGTTGTAAAGTAGACAGGTAGGGCTTTCCAACAAGCTATTCTTCACTCAATTTGGACTTAGGTAAGGCCCTCAAACTTAGACTCAAAGTTGTGCTACCCATAGAGATTTCAGGCGCGACGCATAGGGAAATTTGGCCTATTTTTCACTCAGCAGCTCAGAATTTCGCCTAGTTTTGGCTAGTTTGACTTTTTCATGTAAATATTAATGTAACTTGATGTAATTTCATGACCATGGTGTAATTTTGGCACATTTTTACTCATATTAATAGATTCATTCACCAAAAAGTGAAATGTAAGTGAATGAATCAGTTTCCTATCATATAGAGGCAAGTTGTTTCATTGCCTATTTTCTAGTTCTTAGTTTAGATATGGTTGAAACAGCTCCTAGAATGGTGAGATCGACCCATAGAGGCATGGGAATGAGTTAGGATTGTCTATATCATGTAGTTCTTCAGTCATTTTCAGGGTTGGACACTTGGGATTTCTTGGCACTTCATTGTACATTTCATCTCTGCAATTTTGGCAAAGGAATAGACCAGGGTTTGCAGTACTCTTTGGGATCCATGTGGCTCTGTGTTTTGATGGTGTGTTTCTCTATGTGATTGTAAGTTCATTGATGTTTATGTGTATCATTTCCCTTCTCCTTTCTTCTTAAATTAAACAAACAAGTTATAAAGGTGGAATTCATTAGATTGCTTTGCTCTACCTTCAGTTTTGTTTAATTTTCCATGTTTCATCAGTTTGAAGAGGATTATTGAAAGCCTTTTTCCCTCTTCAGCTCCTCACTAGTCTGAACTATCCATTAATTCAATTCAAAGCATCAAAACAATTGCCTTCCTTGCCCCATTCAGAACTCTGCAAAAACTAGGCCTCATCCCCGAACCCAAAACTGCCTTTCCCTTTGTTTCCAAAAAAACCCCAAAAATCAAAATCAAACTCTTTTACTTATATACCTAGCCTAAAATTAGCTTTTATTTCAAGTCATCTCAAGCCCTATTGATTATTTTTGCTGAGATTGACCCAGAGAGAGCCCTCTCCTGATCTGGTAGGGCTAGCTACCAGACTGAGCGTGGTTTGATGTTACCCTGAACTCTGCCTTCTTTCAGCCTGAGGTAGATTTAGGCAATAAAATAACTAACATCCTTTCCTAATACACTTACTCATTTGAGAGGCCATAATAGGACATAGTTGTAGGGGTTTCTTGATTCCTTCTATCTCTTTACGAGTTCCATCTTGCATTCTATAATATATAATATTTCTTTACAATATACTAGTGTTCAGTGTTTCTCCAACCAATCCATTACCAATAGAACGTCGTAGGATCACAAAGAAAATACATTCAGATCCACATGTAATTTTTGTTTTCCAATTTCTAGTGTACAATTTGGAATTTTGGCACAAACTTTTCTTTTTGCTCCAGTGGCTAGCTGTACCAGCCAGGGGTTTTTAAATTTCTGAATTTGTAATTTACAAATTTCTACTATCTTGGGATATACATAACTTAAACTTGCACCTAGGTCAACCAAAAAAGAAACAGGCTTTGAAAGTAACTTACCTTCCAGTTCTATCATCGTTGGTTGATAATACACCTATCGATCCTCCAAGGATGCATTAGTTCTGGGAATGTTTCGGGCTACATCACCCATTATAAAGGCTTCTTGTATATTGGCTACTGTATCATTTCTTCCCCACTGTGGGAAATTCTTATAATAGTGAGCCTAACCACACCCCCAATATTGTAGAGGTGGTTTCTGGTTTTGACCTTGATCAGGTTTGTTGCAAGATGCCTCTGTGGGCTTCTCTTCCACAGGCCAATGGGTTCTTTGATGGTTTCTACCGAACTGTTTTCTCATTGAATTCCTTGTAGAATACTTAAGGTTATTAGTCTTAGTATTTTTGAAATTTGAACTGCCTTTCTGCCCTTTTCTTGGCTGCCAGATTTTTGCCCAGTTCTCCTTTTTTCTTGGACTATTGGTAACACATTCTTGCTTTTCGAATTGCTTCGTCCATGGTCCTTGGATTCAAGAACTTAATTCGTTATTTCATGTGGGTTGGAAAACTATTCAAAAATATTTGAACCTTAGCCTTTTCATCCCTTAAATAAGGAATGTATGTTAACAGGGAAGTGAACTTGGTTATGTACTCATCCCTTTTCATTTGACCCAACCTCAAGTCGTGGAATTCTCTGGACTTTTTGTCGTAGAAACATTTTGTTAGATACTCGTCCTTGAAGTATTGCTGAAATGTATCCCAGGTCACATCCTGATCTTCAATGCTGAAGGCATTCTTGACTTCCTCCCACCACAAGGTGGCCTTCTCTCTCAACTGATATATGGACAGTCTGGCTTTAAGATTTCTTTTGTACTCATAAACTTGAAAGTACTTGTTCATATTAATCAACCATGCTTCAGCCACCTCCTTCGCTTCTCCAAAAAACGTAGGTGGTTTTATTTTTCGGAACTCGCCTTGCAGTTCCACTTTTTGTTTCTTAATTTCTTGTAGTTCTGACACATTTCCACACTCGGGCTCATTATGTAATGTCCCTAATTTTTAGCCTCAAGCTAAAATGGACATTATAGATGCACATTTTATTTTTGTTTAATAAAATGGGCAAGGAGACACCTTAGCCCCTTTTAGATGAGGAAATAACACTCCTAATGTGAAATGGGAGTGAATAAAGCAGCTGAAATAAACACCAAGGGTGTGAATGGAACCCAACTCACTTGATTAGTCACCATTGACTAAAGTCAACAGCGCTACCCAAGGAGGAAGAGGCTTCCTAGAGAAGCTGCGCAGTTTTGGAGGGAAGAGCTTCACATGAGGGTGGAAACCCTAATTGGTGGGACCATGGTGGAGAAGAGTACTCTCACTTTATATGGAGGAGATGGCAGCCCATTTTATTATGCTATGTTTTAGATTTCAGACTTTGGGTCTACAAGAGCTTGCATCTCCAGGCTGTTTAGCAGGGTGATGGTGCCCTCGAGCACTAGGGTGTTCCCAGTCAGGAATCCCTACCACTTCCTCAAGGAAGGATGAGGATTAAGCTTCATTTCCTCAATTCGGCATTGGCCATAGCTTCAGTCATCTTCTACAGCGTTATTTCTGCAGCAGAGAGGACGTTGTGTAGTTGGGTGCAGCTAGAGAGGAACTCATGGAGTCTTCTTAGCTTGTTTTCTTTAGTGATGGAGGGTTCTATTCATTGGAGGAGCCACAAGGAGGATTCTCAGGCTTATTTCATATCAGTTTGCATGAGCCAACGCTTCTATCATCTCCCACTATGCATTCCATGGAGGAAACTACATTATTTCGGAGGAGGCAGTGAGAGAGGGGTTTTTGGAGCTTCAGAGGAGGATGTTTCTGAGACAAAGTGATCAGCACTTTGTATTAGAGGAATGATCAGAGGAGGGAATCTACATTTCAGATCAGCCATAGCCTCATTCTTGTTTTGTTTTAGTTGCAGTGACAACTTGGTTGTCACATTTTTGTATTCTCCGACATTTCTAGCAATCTTCATAGATTGGCTAGAAATATTGTATTTCAGTCGATTTCCTTGCTATTGGGCTTATTTCTTGTATTCCTTCAGCCACATATGTATTTCATTCATATTCATTAGCTATGCCTTCATGTACTCAACGCAGTTGCAGCTACTTCGGCATTTTGTGGAGTTGCAGCTACTCCTGTATTTCATGGCCTATTCATTAGAGGTTGGATCTTAAAGCTTGAGTGGCTTGTCCCTCAGCTATATCTTGTATTTATCTGCTGATATATCATAATGTCATGATGGCTGTATCATTTCCCTCTTATGATGTATTCAGATATGCAGAGTTCATGTTTATGTTCATATATTGTTGTAAGCTCTCTCATTGAGCATTATTTTAGAGATCTAGTTTGGGGAGATCTGAATAACCCATCTAGATGCATTTCTTTGAGCTCATTTTCTGCAGGGGAGTTATATTAGGAGTTTTCTATGGCATCCAAGTGTTGGATAGCCTTATCTATGCAACAACTTCCTTATACAACGTCCTCATGGGCAGCTATAGCAGAAATTCCCGAGGTGGAATATTGCATATCCATAGGCAGAGTCTGTGAAGGGCCATCTAGCCTCAGGATCTCTCCCTTCTTTGAAGGAGACATATCCTATAATTTCCCCAACATTCAATCTCTGAAATGGACTTGCAGTGTCTCACTGAAGAAGGAAAAATGGAAAATCTAAGATGTTCCCGATTGAGCAGCAAGTTCCTGGAAAAGGGACATTACAGTGGTATCAGAGCATGATATTGGCTCAGCCTGTGCCCAAGATCTATTTCCATCAGCAAGAGGAGCTTCTCTCCAAGGAGGGGGGATTTACAAAGGAAACAATGAAGAGGAATGAAGGAAGAGGAGGTTTTCCTTCTTCTTTTCCAGACCATTGAGCACACCATTGAAGATCTGTTGAAAGGGAAAATTTGGAGAAATTTTCTGAAAGGGCTTTGTGATTGATCAAGCCCTAGTTATTTTCATGAAGGTTGTGAGCATTCAGCCACACATGCATATCCACAACACAGTACATTGCCCACAGTTACTACAAGAAGGATGGATGAAAAGAGTTGAGGCCTTTGGAGGAGCAGCGTAGCAAACTCAAAGGTATGATTCATGATGATTGGTTTCAAAGTTCTATTTCATGTTTTCATGCAAATGAGAGATCATATGTTGAGGTCACAAGGAGTTTTGCAAAGGGGATTGATGAAAACCAATGTGAAGCTTGGTGTGACAAAAATTCAAACACTTTGCATGCATGGAGGGGAACCATGAAACAAAGATCATTCCATCTTTCTAGAGGGGAAGAAATCAGGAGAATGACTTGCTAGAGGCAATACCCCCATTGTATGAAGGGCACTCTTCCATTTTTGAGGGTGTGGAGATATTTCTTTCAAAGGAGGGCCAAGATACAAGGCTTCTCATTGAGGAGGAGATACACTCACATGTGATAGGGAGGAGGTGCATACAGCGCTGCACCATTGGATGAAGAAGAAGAACAGAAGGATCAGCATGAAGGGATGATGGAAATTCACCCCTATCTATCTTCAGAGATTTTCTTCACATGGGAGAAGGACTGCACTGCGCAATAGAGAGAGAGGGAGCTTTCATTCCTCTCATATATTCAGTCTACTTCCTATCATGATGTCTCACTTTTGGAGGCTTTCCATTTGGGAGGTCACATGATTCAGAGATGATGAGAGGCATCATGCTATTTGGTTCACCACTCATTGGATTCCGGAGGGCTGTAGGCATTTGAGGATTCCATTATAGCGCAAAGAGTTTGGGGATGAGCTCATGGAGGAGGGATGCACTCTCTCATTTTCAATACCACCCATTCTCTTCAGTTTCACTGCGCATATAGAGTTGTTGTATGGATGGAGGATAGCATCTTCATGATGCCAGATGACTGCTCCATAGATTTGTTGAGAGAGAGGTCACTTCCTTGGGGGAGAACTCTTTCATGCATTGGATTATATGGAGACCACTCATGCTTACATTGCCCAGGATCGAGAGATTCTTTGGAGATGATAGTCTCTCATGGGAGGCTTATTTTCAGAGATCATCATTTCTTTGAACATGAGCAGTTGCATGACAGCATAGCAGCAACTTGGAGGATGACTTTGGAATGAGGGGATGTCAAGGTAGCAGGCAACAGTGTGATGGAGCACCACATTGCAAAATACCAGCCCTGTCTATGTGGAGGATTGATCCATGTTGGAGGACTCAGCTTCTGGTTGAGAGGTCCCAGGATCTTGATGCGTGCATGATTTTGGATGGCCTTGATGGAGGTGGTAGATACTTAGTGGATGACATGATCATCTATCATCATGGAAGACTCTTCTTGACTAGAGTTTCTATTCTCAAGGAGAAACTTTTTCATGCAGCACATGCGGACTTCCTAGCTATGCACTTGGATGCATACCTTGCCTTGCTAGGGGAGTTCACTTTGGAGGGATTTCAGTATGATCTACATCAGCATATGGATATATGCATAGCCCGATTGATTTTGGAGAGGTTGGCACAACCATTCCCTTACTCATGGGAGGAGAGGGAGAGAATTCATGTTGAGCCATTTCAGCTCAAGAGCTCTAGTGCATGATGAAGGAGGTATAATGTCATATTTTATATTGTGCTTCTTTTCATTGATTGAGGAGCATGATGAATCAAGGAGGCTTGTTCCTTCTTGCATTTTTCATGAGGATGTACTTGCAACTACTTGTAGCCTTGATTTTCGCTATTCTTATGATGGTTTGTCGGGGAAGCCACATTCTCTTGGTGTGCACCATTGACACCAAATTTGTATTTTCATGTTGCATCTTATGAGGAGATGTTGTGGCAGCAAACAAGTGGCTAGTACAACACTTGTCATTTTTTATTTTGAGGCAGGCCAAGGAGGCACTGCGCGGTTCCATGAGTGGAACTTGAGACCACTCTCCAGTTGTCATTTGGCAACTTGTTTCTATTGCATATTTCTCCCTATACATTTATGATGTTGTATATCCATTGAGGAGAATTATTTGGAGAGTATTGTATGTACATCCCATTGGGAGCATGATTCTCCCTATTATACATGCTTAATTTTGCAGGAGATACCATGGGAAAACCATGATTTCCACGTTGCTACCTGTATCTTCTTGTGGGAGGTACCACTTGGAGAATTTGCAGAGGCATTTCATGGATGATTTTCTTGATGGGGTAGCTTGGGCCATTCTTGGAGGCCATACTTTTAAGCCCAAAGACAAAGACGGCCCCATATGAGCAGCATATGGAGAGAGGACCATCATGAGAAGCACAAGCGCACTCTTCATTCAGCCCCAATACATTGTAAAAATCAAGGGTGATATTTTCATTTGGATGATTGCATGGATGAGAGGATCATCATTGGGAGCAGAATTTTCCCATGCATATAATCACTCCTACCTTAAGGAGGCCTTAGCACAATAGGAAGGATTCCACTACACCTTTTATCTTTCCTTGATGAGCATTGTTGATAGCTTGCATCCTTGGGAGAGAGAATTGGAGGACAGATTCACTGCAGCATATTGAGAAGTGGTGGGACCATTGATGGGGAGGCCACAAGAGAAGAAGGGGGAGAAGATTTTTTTTTCTCTATGCAGTTGCTTGAGGACAAGCAACATGTGGGAAGGGAGGACTGTAATGTCCCCAATTTTTAGCCTCAAGCTAAAATGGACATTATAGTTGCACATTTTATTTTTGTTTAATAAAATGGGAAAGGAGACACCTTAGCCCCTTTTATATGAGGAAATAACACTCCTAATGTGAAAGGGGAGTGAATAAATCAACTGAAATAAACACCAAGGGTGTGAATGGAACCCAGCTCACTTGATTAGTCACCAATGACTAAAGTCAACAGCGCTGCCCAAGGAGGAAGAGACTTCCTAGAGAAGCTGCACAGTTTTGGAGGGAAGAGCTTCACATGAGGGTGGAAACCCTAATTGGTGGGACCATGGTGGAGAAGAGTTCTCTCACTTTATATGGAGGAGATGGCAGCCCATTTTCACTATGCTATGTTTTAGATTTCAGACTTTGGGTCTGCAAGAGCTTGCATCCTCGGGCTATTTAGCAGGGTGATGGTGCCCTCGGGCACTAGGGTGTTCTCGGTCGGGAATCCCTACCTCTTCCTCAAGGAAGGATGAGAATTGAGCTTCATTTCCTCAATCCGGCATTGGCCATAGCTTTAGTCATCTTCTACAGCGTTATTTCTGCAGCAGAGAGGACGTTGTGTAGCTGGGTGCAGCTAGAGAGGAACTCATGGAGTCTTCTTAGCTTGTTTTCTTCAGTGATGGAGGGTTATATTCATTGGAGGAGCTGCAAGGAGGATTCCCGGGCTTATTTCAGATCATTTGGAATGAGCCAACACTTCTATCATCTCCCACTGTGCAGTCCATGGAGGAAACTGCTTTATTTCATAGGAGGTAGTGAGAGAGGGGTTTCTGGAGCTTCAGAGGAGGATGTTTCTGAGACAAAGTGATAAGAACTTTGTATTAGAGGCATGATCAGAGGAGGGCATCTACATTTCATATCAGCCACAGCCTCATTCTTTTTTTGGTTCAGTTGCAGTGACAACTTGGTTGTCACATTTTTGTATTCTCCAGCATTTCTAGCAATCTTCATAGATTGGCTAGAAATATTGTATTTCAACCCATTTCCTTGCTATTGGGCTTATTTCTTGTATTACTTCAGCCACATATGTATTTCATTCATATTCAGTAGCTATGCCTTCATGTACTCAGCGCAGTTGCAGCTACTCCGGCATTTTGTGGAGTTGCAGCTACTCTTGTATTTCATGGCCTATTCATTGGAGGTTGAATCTTAAAGCTTGAGTGGCTTGTCCCTCAGCTATATCTTGTATTTATCTATTGATATATCATAATTTCATGATGGTTGTATCATTTCCCTCTTATGATGTATTCAGATATTCATAGTTCATGTTTATGTTCATATATTGCTGTAAGCTCTCTCATTGAGCATTGTTTTAGAGATCTAGTTTGGGGAGATCTAAATAACCCATATAGATGCATTTATTTGAGCTCATTTTCTGCAGGGGAGTTATATTAGGAGTGTTCTAGGGCATCCCAGTGCTATATAGCCTTATCTATGCAGCAATTTCCTTATACAGCGTCCTCATGGGCAGCTGTAGCAGAAATTCCCGAGGTGGAATATTGCATATCCATAGGCAGAGTCTGTGAAGGGCCAGCTAACCTCAGGATCTCTCCCTTCTTTGAAGGAGACATATCCTGTAAATTCCCCAACAGTCAATCTCTGAAATGGACTTGCAGTGTCTCACTGAGGAAGGAAAAATGGAACATCTAAGATGTTCCCGATTGAGCAGCAAGTTCCTGGAAAAGGGACATTACACATTATAGTTTCTATTTTTGTTACTCCACTGGGAATGGATTCTTTCCACTCTGTCATTGGTTTGATCCTTAGCTTTCCATTCATTTTATTCCTTCATTTCTCTATCAGGACTGGGTTGTAGCACTCCTTGATTCTATTTATCAAAAAGGCTTTTGAGTATCCTTTCCTGCTCTTGCATCAACTGCTCATTATCACTCCTAACCTGCACCATTTCTTCCTGTAGCTTCTACACAATGCCTAACAAAATATTGGTTTGGTGTTGTTGTTCCTCCAACAGTCTACTAGTCTGTTGGTGCTAATATACACTCAGTTGAATCCACATTTCAGGATTCATTTCCAATTGGGGTTGGGGTGTAGGTTTCCCTGCGTTTTGGGGTGTTTTTTGTTTCAAACCCCTCCTCGTATTGTCTCCTACAATGCTATTTCTTTGTTGTTCATCATTTTCACACACAATTTATCATGTTAGGTGACCCTTAGGGTCCCAACGTGTGAACACTGCTCTGATACCACTTGTAACATTCATAATAGTGCAACCATAGAAATTTTTTTTACCTTTGCATTATATAGTTAGACAGGAATATAATCCTAATGTTTTGACTTTCACATTTACATTGAGATAACCACAATGAATTTACCATATATTATTTCTATACAATTCTCCAAACCTTTAACAACATAATAATATCTATATGAATTATCACCCTCAACTCTGATTGACGTTCATGCATATATTTCACTATCATGATTTCTTCCTTTTTCATATTACATAGCTTTGATTACAAATATTTCACCTATGGCATGAATACATATTGACCTTGACATATCTCCACGTATGATTGTATTTATCATTTGCGCAAATATATCTGTACCAAGGATTGGATCTTTATTGTGAATTTATTACACTATACAATGCATGTGACCTATGCTTATGTGGAGGATACTTTCCCTCACCATCCACCGTTGGATCTAGGTCTTAGGATCTACGTCCGAGTTCGTTGGGTCTTGATTTAGGGTGATGACCCCTACAAAACCCTAACCGATTTTTTCATTGTGAGTTGGGTCCGCAGTGTTACCTCTCTATAAACACATCGCAACCCTAACTTTCTCGGCTTTGCAGCCTTTCGCTCGGCATTGGCTGTTGAGATGCCTCTAATGGTATGAGCTTATGCCCATAGTCCTATAATGAAGGATTTGCTAGCCTTAATCTTGGCACAGTTGCAACCAGTTTTGAGTTCTTATGAGGTTTTTCATATTGTTCTTTCAGAGTTTAAGCAGACATTCCATCACGCTATGAGACTCTGCTCCATGGTGGATATCTAGCCGTACAGTTATGGTTCATGTGGTTCAGTTCTCATGCCCTCATGTTTGGAAACACAACTGCCCACGTCTCCATTTCTCGGTTACAGCCACCTCATGCCTTGGGTTGTAAGTTTTCCTAAAACCCAGTTTTTCCCTACTGGTTTCTTACCCATTTTTGTTTTCTTTGGTAGCTTATATGATGATTCCTCTGCTATGTTTTTTTTTACAAAGATTGTCGTTGTAGCTTGCGGAGCATGCTCGCTCAGGTATAAGTAATTTCTTAACCTTGTTTTCTTAGTCCCACAACTAGTTCGATAGATAGAATTTAGCATTCTAATTCGTGTTGTTTTGCAATGAAGCAGGTAACTCTGTGGTTTAGTACCAAAAATCTCAAATGCATATACCAATTCCTTTTGAGGCTACGATGGCTCATTCTGACCCTCGGATCGTTTCCCTTAACAGGTATCTGGGCCTCACTGATAGTCTTATTTTGTTTTCGGCTTAAGTATTTTGGCTTGGCTTCGTGACTGTTACGACTTGATGAACTTTCATAAACTGTTTTAGTGGCTTAATGTTACAATACCCTTTGGTTTCCATGTAATGTTGAGACTCCATCAGGGTAGTAGTTGCATACTATATTTTTCTCAGGATTCTGGCTTTGTAATTTTAAGGGTTTTGAATTCCTAGCTTTTGGTTGGGTATTGAACTGTTTAAGAGGAAGATTCTCTGAGTGACAATATTTATGGTTTATCATTCACCGTGGTCATATTTGGACTCATGTATTTTTGGTGATACTCATTTGATTTTTGTTTAAGATTCGACTCCTTCTCGTAAATTAGGTATGTCGCTTTATGGTTCATTCGTATACATGCATAATTACGCATCATTCTTTCCTTTCTTTGGGTTGACGCTTCAGTCGAATTTGAAATTTATTGTGGCTTGAATTTACCTTTCTGTAGTAGAGTTTAGCCCTTTGTTTTTACTTCAGTAGTTTCTGCAGAAGAAAGTGTTCTATATGGAATGTATGCATGTCACTCAGGTTATCGAAATTTCCCATAACTTTATATTTCTTTAATATATGTTATTTTTTCCCGTTCCTCATTTAGTTAGAGGTGTCTGAACCATCTAAAGGGTGGAATTGTATCCTCCTACCCGTTTTCCATGTATATCATAGATTACCAGTCAATGACCACTTCAGGGCCTAGGGTTTCGACCTTGGCCCTAAGAAAATAGTTTATCGGGTCCATACTTCTTGGTTATTACTTTATGTTTGGTGTTTTAACTTGGTATTGAAATTACTATTTTCTTTAATGTCAGACTATAACTTCAGTATAATATTTTGTTACACAACCTATGTATATATGTATATTTTTTCGACTGTAAGTCTAGAATAATTTACAAGAATACAGATATAATACATTCACGACATTCACAATGTAAAATTCCTCATTTCATATTTTCCAGAAACAATTCCTGTTATTTAAAAGAGTTTTGTCTAACTACTTCCATAATAAATAAGTCTATCTGAATATTTTTGTATTAAAGAAATCTGTCTAAATATCAAATTTTCCAATTCTTCTATTGTATGCAGTATGTTTACTTATATCGTTTCCAAACTCACTAATGATTTCCACCCTACCATGAGATAGGCGATTATGTCCTCATCTCCCTTCGTGCTCCACACTAAGTCTAGTAGGTTGACAAAATTTCCAGAAGATACCTCAAGACGCTTGGTCCAGTACTTCTTCTTTTCCAGGAATTCGAGAATGCTGAGTATTTTCCACTGGTCACCACCAGCTCAGGAATTCTCCACTCTCTCCCTTCCTATCCTCAGTCACAGAAAATAACCCCTTTTCCTCACTAGGATGTACTTTTATCACCAGAGGAAAAGTAACTGTTTTTAACTGTTTTCTGTTCAACCACTTCTCAATTCTTGGAATACTTTTATCATCATTCTTTTTAATTTTTATGGAACCACTATTACATGATTAAAATTTATTTCAACAAAACATAATTAATTGATGTTCATCATGTAATTTTTTTCTCAAAAGAAATAAATGTTTTAGTCTCTTAAAAATAAAATAACATAACAACTAGTTAGCACTTAATCCAGTCGTCACACAATTGTCTCCTACAAAGTTCATGAGAATTTTACATGATTGATATAGGGTTAATGCAATTTTGTTTGTGGCAATGAAGGCATGACAATATGGAACAAAAAAATTATTATTATTATCTCTCAAATGATGTCCTATTTTAAACATGACCTTTCTTTTGGAGAGAAAAATGGAATTGGGATGATCTATAATTTGTGATTTAGTGTTAAATTAATTTTTAAATTAAATTGAAAAGACAAGTTAATTAATATTTATGAATAATTTGTAATAACACTTGTTTTACTATTAATTTAACAACTAGATTCTAACTAGAACAATTATATAAATTAAATTACTAATAACTATAGATGGATATCAAAACACTTGGTTTCTAATGAAAGACTTGGTTTCTAAAAAATTTCTTATCATGAAAAAAAATCATTATAAAAATTAATATATTAAAATAAATAAAATATATCATTAGCCTTTTTCAAATATTTTCTAAATATTTTAAATTTGTCTATGATTTTTTATTTAGTATTAAATTGGTTCAATTTGACATAGTCACTTTGAATAAAATAGAGAATAAATTTGTAGTAGATTAAACTGTTGGAGTTAATGCTTACATCCTATTTGAGAAGTTGGCTTGATGGTTGAGAAATTCTCTCAACCTCTCTCTCTAATTTAGGAATAAGTTGGATCTTAGAAACTCTATTTAATAGAGTGATCTGAATGTAATTTGTGTGTGTGTTTTTGATCGTATACACCTTCTGTGTGCAATATATGAATACTCTTAAACCATTCTTTATCATGGTATCAGAGCTAGTATGGGCCTAAACCTGGTCTTCCTTATGAAATAGAGAGTATGTGTGTCTTTGTTGAAAGACTGATTGAAATGTCTCATTCTTTATCAGAAGTAGAATGGTGCCGAGACATCTAGAAGCAGAATATTCGTGGATTCAGTACCTAGCATTTTTTACACATTTGTGGCTGCTTATTCAAATGTTATTTTTTTCCCGTCACGGATGACGCTCGCTCAGGATCTTTCCGGTGCATTCCCCGTTATATAATTCCGGAGTGGGTTCAGCTGTATCATGAAAAAATCGCAGTGGGATTCTAATTTCTAACGCCTGTTAAACGGTTGTCAAAATTGCCCATGGCTCCAGCCACTGTGAAGTTAACACTGCTAGTGTTAGTTTTTATTCCAAACGCTTCCAATAGATAATAGATAAAGCTGTGGTAAGTTATATACTTGGCTCAAAAATCCTTGCTTCCCATTGCAAATTGAGTACATGAAACTTGTTTTTTGTCGGCATAAGAGAATTACAACAATTTCAGTATTTTAGAGAAAGGTGACTTTAAACTTTAAAAGAAACTTTCGGTTTTGAATCCTTCCTGTGATTATGGAGTTCATGGTTTTAGAAAAATTCAGTGGTCTAAATTTTCCCTCATGGAAAGTAAAAATTCAAATGCAATTAATGAATAAGAACTTGTGGGGTATAGTGAATGGTTCAGAAGTAGCACCTACAGATGCCAAGGAGTTGCTTGAATGGAAAAATAGAGATGACAAAGCTAAGTCTATTATTGGACTTGCCCTTTCAGATTCATAATTACATCTTGTAGATCTCACTAAATCATCAAAGGAAATATGGGAACATTTGGCTCAGTTATTTGGAGTAAAAACTACAAATGAAAAATTTTCCATAAAGCTGCAATTATTTAGTCTAAAAATGAATGAGGAGACATCTATGTCCAATCATGTAAATAATTTAATGTCTCTTTTAAGACAATTAGGTGAAGTAGGTACTAATGTGGAGCATGAAGATGCTAAAGAAATATTATTAAATAGTCTTCCTTCAAGTTATGGTAATGTTGTTTTCACTTTGAGTCAAATGTCTACACAAACATTGCATGAAACAATTGTAACACTTATGGTGGAGAAAAAGCGACTAAAATAGGAAGATGCAGAAGAGAACTTTCATGTAGAAAATGCATTGTGGACAAAGTCAAGGATGAAAAAGAAAAATGCAAACAAAGGTGAAATTGAATCCTACTATTGCAGGAAAATTGGGCATATAGCGTGGAATTGCAAAAGTCATGCCAGTGATGTGTTAAAAGGGAAAGAATCAGCAAATATATCCATAGGTGAATACCAATTGAATTCTGATGATGAATTCAATGAAGAATATGAACCTCTTGAACTCTTTTAAGAACAGCTATAGTTCAGGCTCAACATGGATGGTTGTCGAGATATTATGGCAGTTGCGGATCCAGGGAAGGATCCCTCATTAGTTGTAGACATGGAACTAGTCTCCTAATGAGGTTATGCGACAGATTGGGATGTTGTCCAGTAATTGACTTTGGGAGGTCCTTGATTCGAGAGTTCAGTAGCTGAGCTCGGGAATCCAACTTCCTGACTACACCTTTATGAGGGTTATGAGGCAACTTGATGGAGCCTATATTGATAAGCTGAAAGCCAGTTAAAGAATTATTGATTATTTTGTTATTTATGAGTGATTTCAATAAATTCATGTAATGTAATCATTAAGAGGGGATGTTGGAGTTAATGCTTACATCATATTTGAGAAGTTGGCTTGATGGTTGAGAAATTCTCTCAACCTCTCTCTCTAATTTAGGAATAAGTTGGATCTTAGAAACTCTATTTAATAGAGTGATCTGAATGTAATCTGTGTGTGTGTTTTTTATCGCATACACCTTCTATGTGCAATATATGAGTACTCTTAAACCATTCTTTATCATAAACTGCTTTAACAAAATCCACACATTAAACTGCTTTAACAAAATCCACACATTAACTTTTTGCATGGTAAGTGAGACCAATATTTTGTGTTTGGTTGGGGAAAGAAGATAAAACAACTTTAACAAACCAATTAAAACAAATGAGAAATTGAAGACTAACCTCCCAATAAATGTATGGAACTTGAAAGTGGGAATCTAGTAATACCCTGGCTGGAGTTTCAAATCCTTTGACCTGCCAAAACAACAAACATTAATCATAGACACACAAAAGGATAAAAAGAAACTTCTTGAATTCGAAAATATCAATTTCTTGAATTCTTTAATTCAATTTCTTGTTATAAGATCAATTTCTTGAATTCTTGATATAGTTGGGGCACAAATTATAGAAACTATGCATAAATAAAACAAATTCAACAAAGTTTGGAAAAAAAATGTTCACCACATCTTAAAAATTAGTAACTATACATCAATAAGACTTTCTTAATAAAATTAAGAAAGAATTGTTCACAAGATTCTAAAAACTAATAACTAATTATTATAATAGTTAGTAATAATGAGAGCTATGTGTAAACAAGAAAAAAATGATTAATGTAATTGGAATTGAAAATAGACCCAAAAAAAATAAAAATAGACAAAAAAAAAACAAATATATAAGTGAAATTCAAAAGTAATAAGACTTAAAAAATGAAAATTTATTGGAAAAATATTTTTAATTCTTTTTTCCTCTTTAAAATTTGTCATTTAAAAAAACCATAGAAAAAGACAAAAAAAAAAGTTTAATTCAAATTAAAAAGTAATAAAACTAAAAAAAAAAATTGGATATTTTTTTTAATTATTTTTTCCTCTTTAAAATTTATCATCTTAAATTGAAAACATGGAAGAAAAACTATAATTCATAAAAATGGAAATAATTGAAAAATGAAAATACAATAAAAAATTTAAAGAAAACTAAAAACAAAAAATCAATAACTAATAGAAATGTAAGTTATTAAACAACCTAAAATAAGACCTTAACCAATCACCTTACAAATAAATAAATTTAAATAATAATAATAATAAAATAACAAAAAAATAAATTCCCTGCATAATTTTTTTATCAAAAACAAATTAATAAATGATCAAAAATAAAATTGAATGCCTAATATCATATTATAATAATTGCCATACAAATTAAATAAACATAATTTTAATAAAATAATAAATATGATAAAGATTGAATATGGGCCGGTTTAAATCAAACTATACCATATTTATTACCATATACATAGTATACAATATTTATTACAGTATTAGAAGATACATATTATTTATAATATAGCTATTTTTAATCTTTATTACCCTGCCACTCGCAAGCATTACAGAATATTATTGCGTTGACTATTTATTAATTTAATTTGAATAAAAAATAATTACAATATATAATGTTTATATTATAAAGCCAAAATTATTTATTTTGTAAATATATTAATTTTATTTATTAAATATTTAATTGCTTTATTTTCTTATATTTTTATTTGAAATCATGATTTCACATAGCATGCATAATAACTAATGTATTAGTAGATTTTTGGCTTCTGTGATCCATCAATAAATTATGAAGAAATCTTTCGGTAATAATCATATTATCATGAACAAAGTCGACGCGTTTCGAACCAACCAGTGTAGTTCATCATAGTCCTGATGATGAACCACACTGGTTGGTTCGAAACGCGTGGACTTTGTTCATGATAATGTGATTATTACTGAAAAATTTCTTCATAAACTAATATATTAATTTACACTTAAAAAAACTTAAAATAATAAACTTTATTAAATATAATGTGACATATACTTTCCACTAATCATTTAAATCTAACGATGAATAATATATACCACACCGCAAGCATTAAATAACATATAACCCAAAAAATAAACTTTATTATTAAAAAATACAATACTTTAAATTACATTGTGCCATGCCTGGACCTATACCCTTCTTGCAACTTTAATGAAATAACATCCGCTTAAAAAAATTTGCTTAAAAATTACTTTACATTTTCACAAACGACAACATACCAAAAAAAATCAAATCATTGTTATCATATTCTTATGATAACAAAATCTTTATTACCTTTTCTAGGGTTCACGGAGTGCTCGACAATGTTTTCCATAAAAGGATGAAATTCTATCCGAAAAATAATTGAAAATTTTAAGAACTTTATCACCAAGTTCAAGAATGACCAGACATACCACATGCACAATAAATAAACATTAAATAATCTTCAAGTACTTCACATTTTCACAAACGACAACATACCAATAAAAATCAAATCATGGTTATCATAACAAAATCTTTATTACCTTTTTTATGGTTCACGGAGTGGCTCGACAATGTTTTCCATAAAAGGAATGAAATCCTATCCGAGAAATAATTGAAAATTTTAAGAACTTTATCACCAAGTTCAAGAATGACAAGACATACCACATGCACAATAAATAAACTTTAAGTACATTACATGATTAAACTTCATCGACTCAAAAAGCTTTAATAACATTTTTGAATGCTAGGGGAGAGGCGCCAGTTCTTAAACACATCGGCAATGACTCAGCACCGGCCACGTCAACATCCGCGGTGGCATGTACGACAAGTGCCGGGAAGCATGCCGGTCACGTGCAGTCGGTCAGCCGGTCTTGAAACTGGTCCAGCCGGTCTCCTCCCGCGTTTTTGTGGAGCTTGGACAGCAAACAGTTCATTTTCGCTCCGGGTCTGGTTGCAGGGTGTTCGGCTCTCCGATTGTTGCGATGGTTGGCTCCAATGCCCGACCATTACGCCGCCACTGTCCGCGCGCTCCCTCCTTGGCGATGGCGTCGCTGCTCGCCTGGGTGGAGCTCCCCTGGTCCTGGTTCGGCTGGATGTGCTGTGCAATCGCGGGTGGTGGAAAACCGTTGCCTGTTCTTATGAGTTCTGCTGGTGGTTTAGCCTCGGCGGTTTGGTTGTTTTTCTTAGGCGCTGTGTGGTTATGGGTCGGCTGTTTGGTATTTATGCTTGGCGAGGGAGTTGGTTTACCTTCGCCCTGTAGTTGGTTGATTCGGCTCTGTAGTTGTGCGTTAGTTGGTTTATTCGGCTCTGTAGTTGTGCGTTTTTCAGCTCTTGCTTTCAGGTCCGTAAGGGGGTTTTTTGTTGGAAGTTTTTGCATTTTTGTTTAATTTTGGTGCTTGACTGTGTTTGTTGTTTTTTTGCAGGTCAGTGGAGAAGGAATGCAGGTCAGTGCAGGATTCAGTGGACTGAAAGAGGAAGCCTGGAGGGATAGCAGTTTGAAGGTAGGACTCTGTCCTACCAGTAATATCTCTGTGTTTGTAAACACATTTCACCTTGAGGAGATGTTCTCTTTTGAGTGGTTTTACAGTGTTTGATTGGAATGTAGGGTTTTGGGTTTTACAGTGTTTGATTGGAATGTAGGGTTTTACAGTGTTTGATTGGATTTCAGATTATGATGTTAATGTTGACAATGCTCTAAATATATTATTGAATTTCATGTTTATGTTATTTGTATTAGACATTCTACGTCTCGACATGGTGTTAACAGGTTTTGATAGTTGAGCTATAGAATATAATATGTAGTGGACCCACGAGGGCTTTTCCTCTCCAAACCTCTTCTCCTTAGTTATGTTGCAAACCAGTAATCTGGCCCATTCACCAGAAACTCAAACTCACAACTGTATACATTCTCCTATACAGTTAGGGTAAATATCGCTATAATTTAAAAGAAGATTCAGAAATGGGTGGCTTTTATATTAAAAGAAACTGTGGCCAAACTGTATGGTAGTGTACATAACAACAAAGTTTCGGCCAATGCCATCAGAACAAAATATTCCAAAACTCCAAAAAGACTACTTAAAATGAAACTATACTTGCTGTTCTGTGCCTACGACTGTTAATGCGTCTGGTATGTTGATTAATATGTTGTTCTAATAACAAAGTTGCCTCACAAAACATTATAACACTGAGAATTACATAAGAACAAGCTCGCTTTGAGTTTCTTCCTTGACACAAACCTGGTATTTTGCTCCCAGCAAAAATGGTTGCCTGAACTTTGTGAATGAAAATGCTGAATTGACCATGCCTAATATGAAGTTCTGAGTGGGAAGACTGAGGTAATGAGCCACAGTATTTTCCTCTTTCAGCTGAGATGAGAAAGGATGAAAAGAGCCAATAGAAAATTTTGGAAATTGGGTAAGGATTGTGATGGCTCCATAGGACAGAAAGGGATTGTGCAATTTTGGCCACTAAAGTATACAAAGTGTCCATTTTAGCCTCCATATCTTCTTACTTTTGATGAAGACTTTTCATGAATAAACTCCATCTCTCTCTCTCTTGAACTTCAGACAATTGAGCAGCAAGAACTGATGCCTTTTGGGCTCAATGCTCACTTGTCCAGAATCCATGTACTATATCTTTTGCTGGTGCGACTAATTAGTGGAAGTGTTGATTAGCTTCACTTGCAGCTATGACACGTACCCCTTCCCTTCTATCCTATGCTAGCTTACACCACACATATTAACAAGGTTGACATTGATGCCCTTTCATCCCAAATTCTATGCTAGTCCCAACAGAAGTCTTCATGTCAAATGAAGATCTGAACACTGGTTGTCCCACTCTAATCCCAACAGAGAGACTTCTCCCTAGACTTCCCACTTTAGGCAGCTGAAACATCATAAAGAAAGAAGAAGCTACAGACCCACTTACCCAGATGAGGGTGAAGGAAGACTGACTTCTTTCTACACACAGACTGCAACCTCATCTGCCAGGGGTAGTCTTAAAAAACATGGAATCCAAAGAGCCAAACTGTAATCAAACTTGCCATTGCCTTTGTGAATGAATGCAGATCCAAGGTATGATGATGCTTTAACTCCTTCCCTGCCCTTGTGCATGCAACATAACACTTGACAAGATTGATTGAAAACATGTTAAAAAGCAAACAAGTAAAGTCATGGGAGGGGTACAAGAGATAGTGCCCCCCTCCTGTTTATACTGGAGGTCTTTTGTAAACCTTTAGCCTTTTGCTGTTGTCAGTCCTTGATAAAGAGCCAACATCTCTACTCCATTCCTATTCCCCATGCATAGCTTGTTTTATGATTTCTTCGGGATTGATGATGAAACTGCCCTGCACCTGCCACCCCTTAGTATTGCTATACTTAGACAGAGTATACAAAGAGATTTGAGAACGGTTTAAAATGGTTACAATGTAAGCACTGATTATTTTATGTTGTGCTTCTTTTTGCATATATGAAGTAAGCCTCTCAGAACTTCCCAGACTTGTTTGTTTGTCCATGAGCGAGGAATTTTGATATTTAAAAAAAAAAAATGCACTATTCCTGAAAATAAGCATGGAAGATTAGGTGAAAAGGAATCACACGATAACTATTAAAAAGTTCAGGATTTTTTGGATCATATGGAAATGAATGCTCAATTTTGTTATTTGTGAAAAAGTGTTATGGATGCTGAGTTTTAGGAATGGAAAACAACATGAGAAGGCAAATGCTGAACATTTGCCGTCTAAGTGCTGCACAAGTATACAATAAGATCATAAACTTTTTAATATGTACATGATACATGGAATGGACTAAAGGCCCTAAATATGAACTAGACAATGATATGTTGATTATATTTTGGTTTTATTTGTGTCATGTTTTTATCCTTGCTATCACACATCTGATAGAATTTGCAAACATTCTTGGAAACCAGGAGATTTGAAAAATGAGCCTAAGCTCATAGATGTTTTGAAGCAAATGTATGGTTATCTAGCCAAGTTTTTAGGTCTTGGAAATTGAATTTTTCTTATGGGATTGTTCTCTTCTAAAGAGAGAACATTGACATAGTATCTAGTTATCCTTACAAGGGTGTAATAGTGTCGATTATTATGAAGATTCTGGAAAGAGCTATACACTATCATTACCATACCTTATATGTGCTCTACTTTATACAAGTGATTACACTGATGTTTACATTACGTCATTGTGTAAGATCCATATACACTGATTACAAATGTTACAAGGGTTGTACAGGTCAGCTTATACTGCAATGTAAGCAGTAACAATGGGACTTGATCTGGTTATACAATGCTTATAACTTATAAGGCATACATGTTACAAGGAGTCATAATGTTTACTATGAGGTAATCAGCTTCAAAGTATCGTATAGATATAGCTTATACTTTGACTGAGCTTCATGCTTATTACAGATAATGCTATGTTTTATCAATAGTTACAACACATATAGGAGACTGTTTCATACAACAGATTAACAACATATTAACAAACTTGTAGGATTTAGAAACTGTTTGATATGTAGGAATTATAAACTGTTTGATATATAACTTCATACAAAATCTGATATAGGCTATAAGGCTATAACTTCAACAGATTAACAAACTTGGGGGATTTAGACACTGTTTCATACATACTAACTTGAAAATGTTTGTAGCTTCCCAAACATCCATGGATGCTATGATTAGCAAACCTATTTGATCCTTACCAAAATCACAGTGTCTTGTAGTTACAAAAATTAAGTCATGGCACCTCTATGCTTGATGGCTTCCATTTCCTGCGTTGCCCAAGTATGGTGGACTGCCCAAAATTGGATGATTAGGATGTGCCTGAATTTTGGCATATGGTTGACTCCAATTTGCTCCATGTAGCCATGGTGGGACTGAGTAGCCCAAGGGTCCACTTGTGTTACTAACCCCAGCACTGACTGCAGGTGTCATATAAACACAATTAGGATTCAAACCTGCACTGGTAGGGGTATAAGAGGTGGGCCTAACCCCTGCCTGATAGCTAGGGACTTGGATGTTAATCAGGTCTTGGAATGATGGTGTCTGCTCTGCAATGTGGTCCAGCGTGTTAGACATCAACCTATTTGTCTCAAACTGTCTTGAACCATGTTCTTCTCTGCTTTTCACCCCTTGTCCTTTTTCCAACTCTTGCCGAACCTTTCTTGCCTCTCTCTGTTGCCTTGCCAATTGCTTTTGATGTTCCTTATCTTCCCTTGCTTTTTGTCTTTCCAACCTTTCCTTTGCTCGAGCTTCTGCTGTTGCAATCCTTGCAACCCTCTTTTCATTGGCTAACTCCTTCTTTCTCTTTTTAGTTTCCTGAATTTCATTCTTTTTACGTTCAGACTCGAACATTAAATTCATATAGTCTTCAGATGTGAGCAATTGTGAGCTCCTCCCTAAACGAAGATAATCTGAGGCTGAGTTCCTTGATGAGGCCTTCACTCTCTCTACTGGTAGCTTTAGGAATGCACCAAGTAATCTCTGCTTTTCCAGACCTGCCTACTGGATTTCATCTTCTGGGACAACTGAATGGCCCCCATTGTTGTCTTCTTCAGGTACTTCATGCTGAATAGGCTCCTCTTCTAGTGATCCATTGTCCACAAAATAATGAACAAGTTTGGTGTTCAACCCTGATGGTTGTGAAGGCATGTCCATGCTTTCATCCTCATTGGTGGATGTTACATTATTTCCAGTGATATTCATCACGGCCTCTGCCAGCCATGATGGTGCACTTACTTGGGTTGGCATGGTCAATTGCTCATTTTCAGCTGCATCAGTGGGTGTCACAGCCTCATTGATATTGTTAGCTGGTTCATCACTGAACTGTGTCTCACTGACATGCTCAGCATCATCACCACCACAGAACAACCCTTCAGAAAGGGACATTATACCTTCAGCAGCAGCTACATCTTCTTGGGCACCAACATGCTCTTCTAAATTCTCTGCTTCTTGACCTTCCACTTCAAATGCTTGGCTACATGTGGTATCATGCATAAGAGCATCATGATTGAGTGGCCATATACTAGTCCTCCTAAATCCAGCCTTGATATTAGAAGGTGTGAGAGCCCTTTTAAATGCTTTGCTAGCAAGCTCAGCTAGCTCAAACCTCTTTACTTCCACCCCTGGGTTCTTTGCCATCCATGAAGCTCGCTCGACCCTGAAATAGTTCTTGAAAGGCCCAAACACGCTCACATCAAGGGGCTGCAATCTGTGAGTAGTATGAGCCGGCAATGTTAACATGTCAATGCCCAACTTATTGGCCTCCTCGATTGTCTGCACAGCCATGTGGCTTCCATGGCCATCTAAAATCATCAAGTGCCTGTTTTCAGGCGAGACACCACCCGGTACAGAAGCAGCAAAGTGGCAAAGCCAATTTAGGAACAGTTCCTTTGTCATCCATGCATGTGGATGTGCATCCATGCATGCCCCCGGTTCACAATTCTGTATGTAATTTTTTAGTTGAGTTTTACCTTTAAATAGATAAAATCCCGGTATAGATGAGCCAATTGCATTGACACAGTCAAGAATTGTGATCCACTCCCTGCTCTTAGGCAATATCTTAGGCACATTTCTACTCCCTCTCTTTGCAATTACCCGCATACCGCAATTTCTTCCTGCCTGTAAGCCTGTCTCATCGCAGTTCCATATGTGGTCTGGGGCATATGAGTGCTGGTCATATGCAGCAGAAAGAGTGTTATAGAACTTGGAAACAATTGCATGGCGTAGATTTAAAGCCTGGTCTCTGTCAAGGCCCTCTGCTGTACGTAACACAAGGTCTGGATGCCTCTTTTTAAACCCACTCCACCATGACTTACCAGGAAAACCATCTTTAAAGGGGTTTGGCCTCCCTTGACATATTTGAGCTATAGTGGATTTAAGTTGGATAAGCTCTAACCCATGTCCCAATTGGGCCATCTCCTTACACCACTCCACCACCTCATCTTCCTCCTCTTTAGTCATGACTGTAACAGGCCCTCTACGCTTTGTATTAGTCAACCCATTTATCCAATAATGTATGTTAGAGGCAGAAATACCATGTTTTTTTGCAGATTCATGGATTGAATATCCCTTAAACTCGATGTCATCAATTGCAGGAATCATGTCTTCCTTCGTCCAGCCTCTGATTGCACTGATTTTCTTTGTTGAAATTGCACCTTGTATTGTGGTCGAAGGTGGCTCTGTGGCTGATGGTGGGCTGGGATGATCTGCAACCACAGGGTCCTTTTCAACTACATTACTGGGAGAAATGGGAGCATTGACATCATCATCTGATGAATTGCTTCGCAGTTGGGCCCCCCTTCTCCCTCGCCTCCTGTTCCTTATTTGATCTGCAATAGAAACTCTTGGCATGGCTACAACCTGCAATTTGCAGCATCGTTAAGAAATTTGATAAGTATTATAGCACAATTGTATAGAGTAAACTATAATTATGTATGAATTCCAAAATTTCTGCTAATAACATGAAATCTTCAGTTGTTTGTTGTGAATTAATTGGCATTGAAGTATTACCTGTCAATTATGTATTACTTGTAATATCAACATGAGAAAGATATGTGATACCTACATGGTTGTTAGCTACATGGACTTATCTAAAATTAGTAAGTGCCTATTTTAAAATGGACTTATATTTGGACATGGACTGTGTGTTAGAACTATTTTTATTGAAATATTTTATTCAATATAAAGTCAATATCCAAATCTGCTTAATAAGCACAACAAAAGGAGGAGGGAACTACATTTATATTGTAGGCAACTAGAAATGAATGTTTGTTGTGAATTAATTGACATTGAAGTATTACTTGTCAATTATGTATTACTTGTAATATCAACAGGAGAAAGATATGTGATACCTACATGGCTATTAGCTACATGGAATTGTCTAAAATAAGTAAGTGCCTGTTTTAAAATGGACTTATCTTTGGACATGGACCGTGTGTAGGCATTCAAGGTTTATGAATCCTTTGTTTTTCTTAGGAAAACCCTCTACCCGATAGGCACTGTTCCTATGTAGTTAGTAGGTTGTTGTTCTTATAAATTTTGAAGGGTACTGTTCCTATGTAGCTAGTAGGTTGTTGTTCCTATGTAGTTAGTAGGTTGCTGTTCCTATGTAGTTAGTAGGCACTGTTCCTATGTAGTTAGTAGGTTGTTGTTCATATGCAGTTAGCAGACACTATTCCTATGTAGTTAGTAGGTTGTTTTTCTTATGTAGTTAGCAGGAACTGTTCCTATGTAGTTAGTAGGTTGTTATTCTTATAATTTTTGAAAGATTTTACTCAATATAAAGTAAATATTCAAATCTAGTTAATAAGCACAGCAAAAGGAGGAGGCAACTACATTTATATTGTAGGAAAATAGAAATAGCTACATGGACTTGTAATGGCCTGAACGTTGTTAGCTACATGGACTTGTAATAGCCTGAACGCTATTAGCTACATGGACTTGTAATAGCCTAAACGCTGACAGCTACATTTTCTCCACAAAAATTAATGTACTGTTCTTAGGGGACTGTGTGTTGGAACAATTTCTTGACAGATTTTACTCAATACTAGACTCAAAGGTTTAGAAAAATTACAACTTGAAATTTGGAGTAGCTAATTATTAATCTAGTTTAAACACTCATAGCTTCTTTAATATACGTGATTTTCTCAACTAAAATAATGATAAAGTTCTCAATATCTTGAATAACATTATTGAAAAATAATGAAATACTTGTATGTCTCCAGCAATGCTCCAGCAACTGATGAAGAGAGTGAATGTAAAACTCTGCACACACACTGTCTTGAATGTAACACTTTGCACACACACTATTTGGAATGTAACACTGTGCACACACTCTGTCTGGAATGTAACACTGAGCACACTCTGTCCTCTGTCTGTATGTCTGGAACACTATCTGAAAAGGATTGTATGTCTGCAAAATGGAAACTCACTATCTGAAAAATCACTTTCTGAAAACTGTATGTATGCAAAATGAATGGAACACTGTCTGAAAACTATGAATGTATGTCAAAACTAGTTTAAGAGTATAATGAATGCCTCAAATGCAGTAAGAGTTGATGTTTTATAGTTTTATGATCTATAATTTAATTGGTAGGGAAGATTGGCATGAATTTCCATCTCCCAAATTTAATTTTGCATTGTGGATTGAGTTGTACATGATCCAATGGCTGAAAAGCTTTCATGGTTGATCCTTGTTCTTTCCTCAATTTAATTCCTGAATTGAAATGCTTTCCTAAATTTAATTCCTGTAATTCAAGGGCTATTGTGTTTAATTCTTGAAATGAAAGGTTGGGTGAACTATTTCCTGAATTGAATGGTGTCATTTAATGTCTTCAATAGGCTGAATGGTTAAACAAACATGTAGATATTGCTGATAGACATTTCCCCTATTTTTGTGCAGGTGGTACTCAATAGTTGTGCAGGGGTTACCCAGTTTTTGTCCAGCTGTTATTCAGCAATGAGATGTAGTCTCCCAATGCAAAATCAGTGGGGGACTGTTTGATGGGATAACAGTACTTTTGGATGGGTAGCTTTGTAATTATTTGTAGTGCATTTTTCCTTGAATGGTAATTCAAAACTGGAGGTACTTGAGACAGTGGGTCTTGTCAACTTGTGATGAATGTTTTGGTGTATGGCAGATGTTGGTCTAGTCAAAAACTGGGCCCATTTTGGACATATTTATGTAACTTATATAACTTATTTCCAAATATTTATGTGCATATTATCAAATATTTATGTTCATATTTTAGTGAGTTTTTAATTTATGTTTGGTGGATGTGTGGGACCAGTAGTATAACTACTATTGGTCCTTGCACAACAATAGAAGCCTCTCCCCTATAGAGTTTCGGAAAAAGATGAAATTATACTTATAAACATTTTCAAACGAAAATTCTAAACGGTTATCCTTGGCGAGTTTTACAATTATGGTGATTTAGTGATTTGCAAACATATGAGTTTGTGTACAAAGATTTTATTTTTATTTTGTAATTATTAGTATTTTATTAATTAAATTAAATTTCATTTAAATTTAATTTTTTTTATTAATTTTTAATATTTTGAATATAGTTATTCAAATTATAAAATAATATTTTCTATGTGAAAAAATCAATATAATATTTATGTTGTAAGGCGTTTTTATTTGAAAACAATTTCCCTAACTGTCAATATGTGCATGTGTGAGCCATTGGATCAAATGTTAGACGATTGAAATGTTTTAGGCCATTAAATGTTTGAGATAATGCCTCAATTATTATGCTTACTTAGTTTGGATTGGGTTGTTGAGGAAGTTGAGAGATTCTCTCAACTTCTCTCTTTAAAATTAGAATTAGTTTAACTATATATATTTGATGTATCTCTGATTATTGCAATATAGAAATTAATTATTTGTGTGTTATTCCTGTTCGTTTCTGCTCTCTCCAATTTCTAGTATGGTATCAGAGCCAGTGTTGGCTTGATTCCCTCACGGGAAGGCCAGGAAAATGTGAGAGTTTATGTTGCTGATTGTCTGTACATAAGTGTGAAATGTGAAATATTTCAGCGTGTTGTAGAATTGTTGTTCGAGTTCCACTGTCGCTGTTAGAAGCAGGAATTATCAGACGTATTGTGGACGATTTCAGTCCTCATATAAATCTTACTGTATTCTACGGCAATAAGCGAATCGGATTAGGTGAGGAGTTATCGCTTGACGTGCAATGCCTTCCAAATCGTTTTGATTACTCTGTCGATTCAGATCATTCCAGGACCTGGTAGACGCGAGCGAGGTATCAAGAAGGGTAAATTATCCCTTCCGCACCATATTAAAGAGGAAATACAGATCTCATCTATTCCAGCAACTCTCGGGGATCAACGTTATCACATTTTATGCGCCCGTTCTGTTCAAGACGGTCAGTTTCGGCAACAGTGCGGCGTTGTTTTCTGCCGTCTTGACAGGGATCACGGCTACGGTGGTTGTTGCAGCAATTTTAGGCAGTAACTTTGGGGATCAGGCGAGCAGAGAAGAAGCGGATTTGCGCTTTATTTTTGTTGGAAATGTTGATTATTCCTGCACTCCAGAGGATGTGCAGCAGCATTTTCAATCATGCGGGACTCTTAGCAGGGTTACTATTAACACTGACCAGTTTGGTCATCCAAAAGGGTTTGCTTATGTTGAATTTCCGTACGCTTCTCTGCCATAGATGCACAATTGAGCCTGCGGCTTTTAGTTGTAAAACCCACAATTTGTGCTTCTGCCATAATTGTGATATGCAAAGCCATTCCGACTCACCACAGCATACTAGGACGTCTATTAATTATGGTATAGGGTGGGTTGATTCAATAGGGATGGAGAGTATATTGAACTCTCTTGCTATGGCCACCGGCGACCATGTGGGATTGAAGGATAGTTTGGGTTTGCGAATGGAACCTTTTCCTTCTCTGAGGGTTGATTTGCTATCATCATCGCAGTGCAATTCCGCAGAGAATACAACGATCTTTGCTGTTGGGTTCACAAAGAGAAGGAATAACAAGAGAATAGATGACGTGGCTCCATTGGTTGGGTTGTTCGTGTTGATGGAGTATGGCACGGTGTTTGAAGTTCATTATTTTTTTGTGTGTGGAGTATGTATTGTAGTGTTGGGTTATAGCTTATATTTGTTGTTGTGAGATTTGTGTATTAGAGAACCAATTATTGAACAAATTAGCATTATTTAAATTAGTCGTTCTCTACGTTCTACAGGGACGAGAGAACAATTGGCTAATTTGATTGTGTGAATTTGTTATATGCTGATATTGTTGTGCTACAGGCCAAGAGCATCAGTTACAGGTTACAGTATGAGATCCATTTGTGTGAAGCAGGTCAAGTTGTTAGATTAGCTCTTGAACACATTCAGTATTCAGACCATTTGCCTAGCCACTTATGGATAGCCGAAAGCGAAATATCCGACAGATGGTGATTGGTCCATAGGATGGTTCATCACTTGTCAGCTCTTATCGCGGAAGCCCCGACGAGCCGAGTTGTCAATATTGTTGATCTTGCAAAGTTCATTATTGTTGGTCAGAAACAAATGTATTTTAAATGGGTTGAATGGTAGCTCGAAAATGGTGGAGAAAAGAGCGTTTTCTATGAGATCTCAGAGTGGGTACAAATGTTAATGAAGACCAGGGCAGACAAATATTTGTATTAAATTAGTGTGTTATCCATTTCTGTAATGTAGGCATTAAGGGGGGGTGTTTGAGATAATGCCTCAATTATTATGCTTACTTAGTTTGGATTGGGTTGTTGAGGAAGTTGAGAGATTCTCTCAACTTCTCTCTCTAAAATTAGAATTAGTTTAACTATATATATTTGATGTATCTCTGATTATTGCAATATAGAAATTAATTATTTGTGTGTTATTCCTGTTCGTTTATGCTCTCTCCAATTTCTAGTAATTGGATCAAATGTTAGACGATTGAAATGTTTTAGGCCATTAAATTCACAAGTAAATAGTTTTATATTTATTTATTTTTATTTTTTTTATAATAAGTTGGATTTATTTTAGGTGTATAATAGACATGTTGTAATCTCATGTTTAACGTTTATTCCAGTGATTTAATCAAATTAATAATCTATATATTTGAAATTATGTGTATTTAATCAATTAAATTTCAAATTTTCAAAATGAGTCTTATACAATAATATAAGTGTTTGTAAAAAGTAATGTGTTCAAACAATACAAGTGTTTAACTTAATGTTTTTTAGATCCAATGACATTAGAATTAAAAAAATTGGCATTTTCATATCATTTGATTCATGTAACATTATGCTATTTTATAATCCAAAGTAAATTTTCTTATTATTAACTTTAATTTTTTCAATATTCATATTTGTTATAAAGTTAAATATTTATGTTTTTTTTATTAAAATTAATAAGTATTGATAAACATAAATGTTTTAAATTAACATATTATTATTATTATTATTATTATTATTTATTTAATACTAACATTAGTATTATTCAAATTGATATTGATTGATATTAACACTCATAATAATTATAAATATTTCAAATTAAATAAGAAATTATTAATATTAAAATTAAATATCAATATTTCTTTTAATGTTAATTAATATTAATAATAAATACACGCGTTAATGTAAAACATATAAATTTATATAAAAATAAATTTCACATTTATAAATTAATGCAAACATTGAGGTTAAACATCAATATAGATATTTCATTAAAAAATAAGATTGATAATTTTAGGTTTACATAGGTTCTATGACATTGGAATTTAACTTAATGTTTTTTTAGGTTCAATAACATTAGAATTTAAAAAATTGGCATTTTCATATCATTTAATCCATGTAACATTATGCTATTTTATACCAAAAACAAATTTTCTTATTATTAACTTTAATTTTTTCAATATTCATATTTGTTATTAAATTAAATATTTATGATTTTTATTAAAATTAATAAGTATTGATAAACATAAATGTTTTAAATTAACATAATATTATTATTGTTGTTTTGATTACTATTAATATTGTTACTATTAATATTAATTGTTTAATATTAACCTAGTATTATTCAAATTTAATGCAAGAAAACTCAACAAATTTTAAGCATATAATACATTTCTTTTTAATATTATTTATCACCCAAATAAAATCCTTCTCATGATCCAATAAAACTATATAAACACTCACTTTCATCAATCCCTATATGTGTTTTAACTCTCACTCGAAAGACATATATATAAAACCCAATCAATGCCAATTTAATAAATTGGGGAGTCAATCAATAAAGTGGTCAACCTTTGGCCGTTCTAGAACCTCGTCTTTCACACGTTACCACAAAAAACTGCCCTCCACGAATCCAATGGTTATCGCAACACGTAGCTTAGAAATTCTTAGTCAGACGATAATCGTACTAAAACTCATCTAACCTTTAACGTTTTGAAGAGCACCTAATATAAATGGTTTTAAACAATCATGTGTCGTTCACCGACGCATATCCCATGGACTACAAAATTTTCTGCCCACCACTTAAAAGTTGTGCAATGAAAACCCTATTTCTTGTGTGGAATGAGATTGGGTATACACCTGGTTTGACTTTTAATAAATCGAGCACAATAACTCAAAATTCAAACATTTACTGTTTTAATGCAATTACAAAAACAAAAAATACAAACACAGTATCGGTTCTAAATAAACCATGATCTAGTGAAATATTTATTGTTGCATTATTGAATTTTTGTTAAATATTGTATTTAGAATTTGAATAATTAAAAGAGTTATAAAAGAAAAGCAAATAAATATAAGTACAAATTTGTAAATACCCAGAAAGGTTTTGAGTCTCCTTTGATTTGATTTCAGTTGTATAGTTTTTCATTCCTTAATTTTTTATATATTTTTATTTTTAAAATTTATTTTTCCTTTAAAATTAGTTTCTCATTATTTTAAGATTTAAAATTATTTTTCCTTTAAGATTTTTCCTTAAGTATATTTTTATTTTTTAAAATTCTTTTTCCTTGAATTTTGGAGTTTTTGTCTTTAATCTTAATCTTAGTCTTTTTTTTCAATTGCAATATAAAATATATTATAATTGCACTAAGTGTGGATGAAGAGGACTAAGAGTGGGTTACAATTTCAAAAAAGAATAATTTTTAATGAAAAAAATCAAATAATTATAATTTATCTCTTTCTAATTCTCCAAAGAATAAATGTGGTTAAACAAATAAAATTATTCTCAATATGATACCCATAATTAAAGGGAGAGAAAAATTATACAAGCTTGTAAGATGAAAGTGAAGGTTGAAGATAAAAATATAATATTTGCTCTATTACTAAAACCACCAAAAGTCACTCTTTTTTACCAAATTATTTCAGACCTAATTTCTCTCATGGGATACATGTAAAATTCCTATTAAAATCAACATCTCAAAAGATAAAAATCACACTGAATTGAAAAAGGAGTTGCAGCTCACAAGTGAGTACTGCACCTGGAGACTGCACTCAAACAGAGAGAACACTCTGAGTTTACTCTGCATTCAGGAATGAGAAATTACATCATTAAGTACATCACTAGGAATTAGGAAGTTGCAAACAAACTCCTAAATTGTAGGAACTAATCCTAAACTAAGGAGATACGTTACAACTTGTGTAACCATTTCTCCATTAATATAAAATAATATTAATTATTTTCAACTCCCCCTCTTAATGGAGAAAGGATTATCCTGAACTCCTAGCATCCCTCTAAACAATTCAAACTTTACACGCCCAAGAGGCTTAGTAAATATATCAGCCATATTGTCACAAGTTTTACAATATTCAACAAATATCTCTTTTGACTGTAGTTTCTCTCGAACAAAATGGAACTGAGTATCGATGTGCTTGGTATTTTCCAACAAAGGTACATTTCAGGGCTTTAGGATCTAACTTCTTCCTATCTGCCTTAGGTATATGAGCGTAAGCTTTTGACCCAAATATTCTTAAGTGACTCACTGCTGGTTTGAATCCAAATAATGCTTCAAAAGGGGTTTTGAAGCCTAAACATTTAGTAGGACTCCTATTTTTTAAGTAGACAGCAGTGTTAATAGCTTCTGCCCAAAAACCATTTGATAGACCCTTACCTTGAAGCATGCTCCTTGCGCACTCCACAAGAGTTCTGTTCTTTCGCTCTGCCACTCCATTCTGCTGTGGTGTGTGAGGCACTGTAAACTGTTGAACAATCCCATGCTGCTTGCAGAAATTCATGAACTCTCCCAACCTGTATTCTCCCCCTTGATCTAAGCGGAGAATTTTTATTCTTTTTCCTGTCTGGTTTTCTACCATAGATTTAAACTCTTTAAAATACTGAAATTTCTGACTCTTTTTACTTAGAAAGTATATCCATGGGAACCTAGTGCAATCATCTGTAAATAAGAGAAAGTAATATGCACCTCCTAGTGACCTAGTCTGCATAGGTCCGCATATGTCTGTATGCACCAGTTCTAAAATATCTCTTTCCTTTCTATTAACATGCAAAGGGAACTCTTCTCTATGCATTTTCCCTAATGCACATCCATCACAATCCAACTGAACATTATGGAAAAAAGGGAGTCCATCGACCATACCTTTTCTCTGAAGTAGGATGAGGTCTTGCAGATTAAGATGGCCAAATCTCTGGTGCCAGAGATCTTCTGTTGTTGATCCAGTTGCGACCATGGCTTGTTGTGGCATACTTTTCACATCTAGTCTGTATAGGCTCCCCACGCGCACTCCTGTTGCAACTGTTTCCATCTGGCTATCCTTTATGACACAGTTAGTCTTAAAGAATTGAACTTGCATGTCCTGATCAGTGATCATAGATACAGAGACCAAATTTTTCTTAATTCCGGGCACATACAATACATTTTTAAGGTATCTAATGTCACCACTAGGTAACATTACCAGAATATGACCATATCCTTTGATCTCATATCCGCTATCATCTCCTAAATATATTTTTGACCCACATGAAGTTTCTTTAAGATATTCAAACCATTCCTTCTTACCTGTCATATGTGAGGATGCACCAGTATCGACATACCATATGTCGTCCTCATCTCCCTTTGAAGCTGAAAGGGCACAATCAACTGTAAATAGTCGAAGTTCATGGCTATGGTCCTCATCTTCCTCAACAAAGTATCCTTTGTGCTTTCTCTGTTTATTTCTTGCTTCGTCTGCCTGCCTCTTATAACATTCTTTAATCTGATGACCAGGTTTTCCACAGTAAAAACATTTCTTGCGGGGAAAATTATTAGCAGACATACCTTTAAACGGACTCTTTTGAAACGTGTTGGCTCCTTTCTGCTGTTGTGGTTGCTGTTGCTGCTGTGGCTGCTTCCCTCTATACTGTCGCCTTTTGGCCATCAGAGCAAGATCATTGCTCTGTGTTTTCAAATTTTGTTGTCGCTCTTCTTCTTGTAGCAGAATCCCTGTCATCTCTTCAAACGTAGGGGCTTTCTCCCTCGCTACCAGTCCAGTGATGAACATCTGATATTCATCTGTCATTCCGTTCAATGTGATCGTGACCAGATCTGAATCATAAACTTTCTCTCCGATATCTCCCAATCTATCCTTCAGGTCTTTGACTCTAGCAATGAATCCAGCAGCGGACTCATTCTCCTCCATCTTCATTGCAAATAGCTTGCCTTTGAGTGACAAGACACGGTTTTTATTCTGCGTCTGGTATAGGTTCTTGATCGTCGTCCAAATGTCAGCGGACGATTTACAGTCTCTAATATGTGGGATAATATTGTCCTTGAAGGACATCTTCAGTATGACCTTTGCTTTGGTCTCCCTTTTATCCCAGTCTTGTTCTTGTGCAGCTGCTCCTGGTCTCAACTCATTTCCTACAACGATCGACCACGCATTTGCGCTTTCAAGTAATGTCTGTATCTTGAATTTCCAGTTGGTGAAATTAGATCCATCGAGTTTTCCAGACTCGTGGAGATACGATTCTATACTGTTATTCATATTGGACTGATAAAATTTCTGATCCTCTGATGAATAATTCTACCCAACTGAACAATTGCAGGATACTAAAAAAAATCACCACATACCATATCTTGACCACTGTCTTGCTGAGAAGAAAAAAAAATTTCGTACCTTCAATATGCCACCAACAGGCAATCTGATCTGCCTCCTCCGGGCGAATCATAAACTTCTCTGCGCCACCACTGGGCAAGTCCGATCTGCTGCCACTGAGCAAATCAGGAACTTTAATGCGCCACCACCGGGCAAGTCCAATCTGCCACCACCCGGCGAATTCAGAACTTCAATGTGCCACCACCGGGCAAGTCCGATTTGCCACCACCGGGCGAATTCGGAACTTCAATCCGCCACCACTGGGCAAGTCCGATCTGCCACCACCGGGCGAATTCGGAACTTCAATGCGCCATCACCGGGCAAGTCCGATCTGCCACCACCGGGCGAATTCGGAACTTCAATGTGCCACCACCGGGTAGGGCCGATCTGCAAAAAATTTGCAGACCTTCCTAAAGAGAAAGAGGCTGGCGCTTCTTCGATGCGAAAAATCCGCGCCCAAATCAAAATGCGTTGTCTCCCAAAACTGGCGTGAATTTTGCGTGTACTTCCGCGCCAATCGCGTATTTTGGCGCGCTGGCACGCTTATCTCCCTCAAACACGTGACAATGGCGCGACTGTTCGCGAAAAAAACCGCGCCAATCCTTTCTCCCGCTCAGAGATGATCAGTCATCTGAGGCCTGTGTTTCAGGTGTTACTGCAGTCCACCTGATTCTGCGAAAGCTTCCATATACTCATAGCCACTACAGTTCTGTAATCAATGATGCTAAAAAAAATAAAGTAAATAAGGCTCTCCCTACTCTGTGCTCTGATACCAAGATAAAAATCACACTGAATTGAAAAAGGAGTTGCAGCTCACAGGTGAGTACTGCACCTGGAGACTGCACTCAAACAGAGAGAACACTCTGAGTTTACTCTGCATTCATGAATGAGAAATTACATCATTAAGTACATCACTAGGAATTAGGAAGTTGCAAACAAACTCCTAAATTGTAGGAACTAATCCTAAACTAAGGAGATATGTTACAACTTGTGTAACCATTTCTCCATTAATATAAAATAATATTAATTATTTTCAACTTCAAACTAATAACTTTTAAATGTCTAATATTTTTAAAATTTTATTAAATGTGAATGCATTACTTTTTAAAAACACTAAATATTATATAAGAATTATTTTGAAATTTTAAGATATTAATGGTATTATATCAATGTATTAATATATTAATATTAATAATAATTATATTAATTGTATTAATTATATTATATAAACACTGTAAATATTAAGAAGGTTCCATAGAATTTAATGAAAAAAAATTTGAAGTTACAAAATTTGAATAAATTTGTTACAAGATAAATAGCGTATAACAAATTTGTTAAATTCATATAAGTTTTGTGTAATTTGTTTAAATTGACTTTTTCATATAAGTTTTGTGTAATTTTTTTAAACCGACTTTGAAATTGGAATTGAATTCCCTTTCGGCTATTTCAGAAATTATTACAGAAAACCTAAATTGTCACTATGAAATTGGAGAAAACCTAAATTGTGTAATTTGTTTAAATCAAAGGTCTCAGAAATTATTAAATAAAACCTAAATTTCCGGTATCCTCTAAGTTTTCCTTCAAGAAATTATTAAAAAACAAAAAACAAAAAACCTAAGTTGTTGGTATCCTTTCGAAACCAAAGATATATACGGAGGGCAAGAAAGTCACGGAGGAAGTCACAAAAAGAGAATTGATGATTTATATCAAATGGGAAAATTAAAATTTGCCAATATTTAAGTATGAAATATTATTAATAAATAAATGTCAAAATGTTAATTTAAAATACAATTAAAGTTTATATGAGTGAGTCAATTTGTTTGACATTTGTGCTGTCAAAGAAGGGAAGAGGCGAGTGCAACAAACAAACCATTATTATGATTAGATGAGGCCAAAAAGTAATATAGAGAGTTGAAAGTAATGACTCAAACCAAAAATAAACACCAAGATGCTTCCCTCAATCTATTAGGTAACCGATCACATTTTTAACCTATTCAATATGCTATGATTTACTAAATTCGACCATAATGATAGGAAAAAATTAGGAAATTAGATTTTTCTGTTCAGTTTGAACCTAATAATTAATTATAGTTACTAAATTCGGCCATAATGATAAATAAAAAATAAAAAATTAGATTGTTCTACTCGATTCTTTGAATAATACATCCATTTGAAGTTTCATTCAAGACTAGATAATACAGGGCTAATAATGCACACAAGTATTTGATGAAACTTAGGTTAATATATATTAGCCTATGGTTTAGGATGTATACTAAAAGCTATAGCTTCCATTCATAGGTGCACGACTAGATCATAAGGGAGAACAATGCACATTTCAATGAAATTTTGGAGCAAGTTTTTAATGATATACATGCTAATATATAGTAGAGGAGGGTATTGATGTATGTGTTATTTTTTTTAATGTATAATTAATAATTTGTAAATATATTTATTAAAATTAAATAAATTTTAGTAAATTTTATGATTATTTTATCAAAATAGTGTATTTTTGGAATTTTGAGTAAATATAAAATTGTAAGACTTAACTTTTATATTATAAAGCATAAAATATGGTAATAACATAAAATTCAAGATAATATAGAATTTGTATGATTATGTCTAAAATGGAATTTGTATAGAAATTCAATTTATTGAATAACAAATTATATAATTTATAAAATAATTAGTTATATGAATTAATACAAAAATATTCACAATTTGTTATTTTAAATGTGAAATTATAAGTTTTTATTAAGTATATAATTTTATTTGCAATAAACAATTTTTAAGAAATTTTTGAAGTTGTCAAAATTATAATTTTCCCATTTCATTTTTTAAAACATTAAAAGTAATATATTTGAATATTTATAATAAATATAATTTTACTTTCTTTTCTCTTAGTAACTATGAACTATGGTTTTAATAGTGATCCATGTACGATTGGTTTGATTTTTAAATAAGGTTTATATATTTTTCGAAATAGAATTATTATGTATATGTACAGATTGGTTTGATTTCTAATTAAAGTTTATATATTTTTCGAAATAGAATTATTATGTATATGTCTAATTTTATCATTTGAAACTGGATTTTTCCAGATCTTTTTGACCATTTATAATTAAAAATATGAGAAAAATAAATTAATATATAATTAATATTATTTTAAATTATAAAATATTTAAAAGATAATAATATATAAATAAAATCACTATCTAGAAATTTCTTTATGAAAAAAGTTGGTGTATCAAATATAAAAATAATTGTGTATATATTTTATGATTCGAATGCATATGCAATCAAATGCATTGTTTACTAGAAATCTAGCTAATATAAAAAGAATTGTGTATATATTTTATGATTCAAATGCATATGTTTATGATTCAAATTCATATGCAATGGAAAAATTGTTTTTTAGGACTCTAGTGTGAAAATTTGTTGATATTTCTTGAATACTTTTTCCAAAGAAATTGTTCTCTTTATTTAGACAAACATAGATGCTTTTCCTTTATACTAGATTACTAGTAAGTAAAACTAGCAATTGCACCATATGTTGCAAAAAAAGCAACATAGGAAAGAGTAGTATCGAGGAAAAAATATGTGATATGTTATGTGATTTAATTGAATATTTAACTTATAAATATGAATTATTTTATTTAAAATAAATTATAGGTTTGGAGAATTGTTTGGATAAAAAAATTTGGTTTTTTAATAACCTACCCAAGCTCTTCTTTTCATAGTAAATACTCTTTAAATTATATCTACTACAAAAATATTATAAAATATTGATTTATATATACTATAAAATAATTTAATTTTAAAATATTGATTTGTATATGCTAGAAAAATATTGTAAAAATCCAACAAACATTACAATATAATTAAAAAATTAATAACTTTTAAATATTTTGAATATAAGAATATTGTAGAAATCCAAGAAATATTACCACATAATTAAAAAAAATTAATAACTTTTAAACATTCTAAATTTTAAACTAAAAATGTATGTCATTTATTTCCATTTCCACAAAGATTAAAATTAATTTATTTTTAATTAAAATAATAAAATTCAAGGTTATTTATTTATTTTTCTATTAAAAAAATAAAATACAGTAGTAAAGCAAAAAAATTTAATATTAAAATCTGAAATATTATTTTAATAGATGGGATAGAATCATAGAATCATTCTTTCTCAGTATTTCTCATCCAACGATTACTTTCATTTATCTTCACCTATATAACTTTTGAAATGAGTCTTTACCCACATGTTTGGAAGACTCAAATTCATGATTTATCTACGGTGTTTTTAAACTTCTAAAATGTATAATTCAGTAAATTTATGAGCGATAACCGAATTAATCTGGTACCTTGCACATAATCATTCTATACTATATATTTTATTATTATTTTTTTTTTTCTGTATTGTAGAACTAACTCACTATCAACTGCAAAATATGGAGTCAGCTCGTTTCCACACCAATATACAATCATTCTATACTATATATTTTTATTTTTATTTTTTTTCTGTATTGTAGAACTAACTCACTATCAACTGCAAAATATGGAGTCAGCTCCTTTCCACACCAATATAATATTTAGCGGTGCTCCACAATAATAATAAAATTTCTATTTGTAACACTAACTATAATTTTAAAAAATTAACATTGCAAAAAAAATTAATATCATTTAAAAAATATTGCATTGTTGAAACAATTTTTTTTAATTAAATAACATTATTTCAACTACCCTTACTTGTAAAATAACATTATCGACAGAAGAAAATAAATAAATAAATAAAATTCAAAGATAACATTATTATGAAAAATGTGAGATGTTAAATTGCAAGTTCAATGGAATTGTCATTAATCTTTTTTGACTTCTAGCAATTCTTGTTTTCACATAAATTTTTTATTCTCTTCCGTTCATCATGCCCTTACATCTGGTGATCACCAAAATCCTCACCCCAATCTTCGCCTGCTTACCCTAGGGTAACCACTTCATACAAATTCATTCTTAACACTTTTTCTCTTGGAGCCCAACTAGGTTTGTGACATGTGGCAGGGTTTCGTTGTTCTCCTCTGCAACACAACCAGATTAACAATTTCGTCGCTGGAATCATGTTCATGTCTGTGGTCTATGTCTCGCCATAACAAAGGCAGGGCAACCTCTGGGTAACTCTAACTTTCGTTTTCTGTATTGTAGCACTAACTATAATTTTAAAAAATTAACATTGCTAAAAAAAAATTAATATCATTTAAAAAATATTTCTTTGTTGAAACAATTTTTTTTATTAAATAAACATTATTTCAACGACTCTTTCTTGTAAAATAACGTTATCGATAGAAAAAACAAAATGTTCAAAAATAACATTATTATGACAAATTTCTCAAAACTACCTCCGTGTTGGTATTCAACTTTACCTTGGGGAGGTAAAGTGTGGCAGTCTTCACATCAAATTTTATTGTGGTGAGGTCGTTGTCGGTCGCAATGAATTTGACTCCCATAGAAGATAAAGTGGCAACATATGGAATAGCTAGTTTGTTTTGTGTGGGTGCATTCTTCAACCTCTCGCTCTTCAGTGCCTTCTTCATCTTCTTTGTCGGATTTCATCTCATCTTTATCGACAAAAAGTGAGAAGGGTTTTTTCGGGGCACTTAGAGAAGGTAGATTCCCAATAATAGAAAGAAAACGTAAGGGAAAATTCATCAGAAATCGCAGAGGAAAATCTTTAAGAAGTAGAAAGCGACCTACCTTAATAGAGGAGAGAGTCTTCCACAACAAATAGAGGCAAATCTTTAAGAAGTCGAAAGGGACCTACCTTAATAGAGGAGAGAGTCTTCCACAACAAGCCTGTGTAACAATTGATATGTTCTCTGTATCAAACATATCTTTTCCTTCCTGAGTTGAAGTTAAATTTTGATTGCTGGAATCAAGGATGATAGCGTAATACAACACCTCAAGCACGTTCCATTTCTCATTTATATGGATATTTGAAGCTACGGGCAATTTGAAGCTGAAAGGCGATAATCCTTGGCATGCTTGGAGAGCCTCTTTTCTGCCTTGGATTTAGAATCCAACTGCAACTCCAAAAGAATTTGCAAAAGAAGGAGTGAAACTAATTCATTGTGACCTTCATCACTTGCAAATGGATGTTGTCCTGTTCTCGCGTGCAACAGGCTTACTTTGAGTGCATAGTGGCTTCCCAGGGTTTCGACATTCGCTTCGTACATTCGCTTCTTCCAGCTCCATCATGTTGAAATCGAAAAAGAAGAGTTACGAAAAGCTTCTGGAGGAACTTAAATGGTTTTCTTATTTTAACTTATTAATAGCAATATTCAATTCTAAGGTAGATATTATTTTGATCGTCTAACATCAAAATCAACTACACACAATGATACAAATGGCAGTTGAGGAGAGTTGTTTTCAAATAAGGACACTTTACAACATAAATATTATAAAAAAATTGTTTATTAAAATAAAATTTTATCTAAAATTTCAAGAAATATGTTTGTTATAAAAAAAATTTACATTAAAATGAAAATGTTGAAGGTATTGAAATAAGAATTAGGAAATCTAGCTAGTATAAAAAGAATTTCGTATATATTTTATGATTCAAATGCATATGTTTATGATTCAAATTCATATGCAATCAAAAATTGTTTGTTAGCACTCTAGTGTGAAATTTTGTTAATGAAAGTAAAACACATAGTGCTATTTTCTAGATATAAGATATATCTTGGATATTTTCGCCAAAGAAATTATTCTCCTTATTTAGACAAACATAGATGCTTTTCCTTTCTACTAGATTAATAGTAAGTAAAAATATTATAAAAAAATTGGAGGGTGGACGTGGGGTATCTCTTTCTAAAAAGACATTGAATCCCCAAATGTTGCTATGTGTTGTGGTTGTTGTTTGTGGTGAATACACGAGTTTGTCATTGGAGACAATTGGGAGGTAATATCACAAGAGCTAAATTCCACACACCTTACCCCTAGCTAGGAGAAGTGCAACTAACATCATCACTTCTCAATTATTTGGCTAATAGGTTGTATGTGGGTTATGTATTCCCTCAAAGAATCCCCTTTTTTGAATTTGCTCCCAACTACTAAATTGTTGTTGCATGTACTAGAACATCCATTTTTTGCATGTACTAACATATCCATGAACAACGACACAAACACAATCTTGTCATTGGAGAGACTTGAATATTGGTGGGGAAAACATCATAAACCAACTTTTGCTTACCCTTCAACCCACCTTTGACTTAGGGTGTAATTTTAATTAGATCATTTTCAGAGACAAATTTTATCATTTTTTTGGTTATTTAGCAATGTCATCCATAAGGATGAGGTAGGGTGCATAGTCATGGGAAATTCTGTTGGAAATTGGAATAGTTACCCCTCAAACCTAGTAACTAATCCAAAGAAATTGTATCTTGAATCCCTTATAACAAAAACTATTATCCATTGCGTTGTTAATTAAAGATGATATGAGATTAATTGAAAACTATGAAATGTTTGATTTAAATTATTTACTTAAAATAGTTGGGAATGGCGTAGTTCTTGATCAAGTAGGATATATGCTATTGCCTCATCACTATTTGTTTATTTGTCTCTTTCTTATTAATGATGAAATACTAATATTTATGTTGTTATTGAGTCATGATGGAAGTTTTAAATTCTATACAGCTATAAGTAATTTGGTGTTTTATCCTTTATGTTGACCTTCAAGATGTATGTTCAAATTGACAGGATGTCATGTGCAAATTTTTGTTATTGTAGCAAGCAACATTTTTAATTTTTGTTTGATAACCAATTTTGTATAAGGGTCCCCAAATGTTGAATTGTTTCAAGTGACAAATTCAAATTTCATAAAATTTAAATATCCCTTAAATTGGCACGTTTTCAATATAACAAAATGCAACCCATTGTCAACAGTCATAGAAAAATCCAAATACAAAAAATTATCATCTCATCAAACTCTTAACCCACTAACATAAATATTAGAATTATATACCGTACTTAAGCTTCTTAGTAGTCTCTTACGAAGTACAACCTGTCATAGTGATAATTTGTTATCCCATTAATAGAGTGCACTAATCATTAGAGTAATTAGTACTATGGATAGGATGACTATTACATAGAGTTGTCTAACGTAAAAAAAATTGGATTGGAGGCTCATATGCAACTCAACTACCAAGCAATCTCTAATATGTTTATAAACTTTGACATAGTTTAAATCCAGAAATCCTACTTGAACTATGTTGAAATGTGAAAATATATTTAATCATGTTTTTTTTAGCATTAAGCTTGACATTTCACTTTGTTGATAAGGTGTTTGTGAACTGTAATCTTTGTCACAGAGATTCTGTGTTTAGGACTTTGTTGATTATAAGAAGATTTCGATGCGGACCTTTTAGGATTCAATTCCATTTATCTATTGGTGATGTTAGTATGAATTCTTCGTCGAAGCGTACGAAAAAGAACCACTTTAGCTACGCATAACTAATAGCCCTAACAACAATAATGGCTGCAAAACATCTTCAGATCTGCAATTAGTAGTTAAAGTGCTGCAACAAACAGATCTATAAATGGAAAGACATTAAGCAGTAAAGTAAAGAGTTTGCTCCATGCATCCAACAGACAAGACAAGAACACGATTTTTGAATGAATTTTTATATTACAGGGCACCTGGGAGGAAACAAGAAGGTGTATCCAAATCTCCTCAATGGGATGGGTTCTTTGTAGTCCTCAGCACTTTAGATCTAAGCTTTCTCTCTCTTGTAGATGTAGAAAACCCAATGTAGAAGGTAGAGCTCAATGGGAGCAAAATGGCAGAAATGAGACCAAGTGTATAGATCCAGAGTGATCTAATAGGCAACAAAAGGTGAAGAATGATGGGAAAACCCTCCTATTTATAACAAAATATTGGGTCATTCTAGATCTTGGTGCATGATTAAAATAATGTTAATCAAATCTAGATCCACCTCTATGGAATATTTTATTATTATTTGTTTGAGGGAAAGGGTGTTTGACTTGGGTCAAATCCCTTGATTAGTGAAGAATAAATAAATAAATGATTTATTTATCTTTTTAAGGAAGTGGTTGGGATATAATCAAATAAATAATGATTTATTTGATTAATGGTGGTTGATTTGGTCATATTTAACAAGGAATATTATTAAATAATTATTCCTAGAAAATAATAAGATAACGATGGGTTTATCTCATTAATTTCTTTGTTTTTGGGTTAAACATGACTGGGAATAATAATTAAATTATGGTTTAATTAATTATTCCTTTTGGGGTTTCCTAATTAACATAGTGAAAGCAGCTTTACTTGGGGTAAAACTGGTCTTACATGGTGTACTTGGGTCCATCTAATGATGAAAAGTTAGATGACCAAAAAATGGTGTAACAGATTGCCCCCCAGCGTGCGAGTGTCAGGAGCAAATCGTATGACCGAAGTACGTTGTAAGAAGACAATCACGAGACAACAAAAGGGTATGTTAGAGAGAGAAATATGAGGTAGATAGTGTGCTGAAGGACTAGACCCTGAGGAGACGAGACTCGTAGGTGCAACAAGTCTCTGTTATGAGAGGGTACCTGTGCTGAAGGCGGCGGGGGAGGCATACCTATGCCCGCCGTGACAAAGTACAAAAGAATAGTGTGTCCAGTGAACAATGGACCGAACCATAGAGTACAGCTGGCATAATCAAGAGCCAGATAAAAATACAATGAAGAGTCTCACATACATGCTGTGCCTGGGATAACAGCCAGGACTAGTACAATATCATCGGAGTACATGAGATAAATACAACCCAAATGCCCCCTGTAAATGGGGAAGGGCTCACAAAATCTGACTGATACATGCAAATCATAGAGGTGCTGCAAGTGGCTAAGGCCAATATCATCAAAATCTGGAGCGGCATCAAAGGCTGCAATGAAGAGGTCATCTGGGCATGTGGGGGGCTACCTGCAGGGCCACCCCCTCATGAGGGCTGAGACATCTCACACACGCCCGGGAATCATCAAGAGCTGCTGCTGGGTCACTGGACTGTCCAGTATACGAATCTCGATCATGCTGAAAGGAGATGGAGAAGCAACCAAGTCAAAGGGAAGTGAGAAATCCCCCTGCCTGATCCGAGGCACCGAACAAAAGTGGAAGCTGGAACCAAGGTACACCGCCCTCTAGACCTTGCTTCGGGAATAAATGTGCTGAGGTCGACAGAAGGAGGTCCGCCGTAGGTGAGGCAATGAGAGATCCTCAACTAAGGCACGAGAGAAGAGCAATAGAGCGACGGACAGACTGACACTAATGATGATGGTGGAAATGGGAAGGATGGGGTGGCGAATGGATGACTTCCCTTGTTAGAGCATAAAGGGCATGAATGACATGGCAGCGACTGACACAATATCGAAGGGGACAGGGGACAGTGGGGCTGAAGGTCATGAGATGCGACACAAGAGAGGAACCAAGCAAAAAGAATGGAGGGCTATAGTAGGGTGTAAAAGGATGCAGGATAGACTCCATGAATGCAATGATGACTCAACTCTGATGCTCTAAGCAAGGGCGACTAGATAGTGCTGCCACACAATAAAGGCCCCAATGGGGGGTCATAGAAGCATGAGTACAAGGTGGGTACTCATGACGAAAATCAACACGAACATGGACAAGTAAGGGGGCGATACGGTGCCCCCAGTACAAGAGTCGTAAGCGAGGAAATTCGATTTTGAATGGAAGGGAGGTAACTGCATGTTGGACGAAGATGGGTCCTGGTGCAGTAGAAAAAATGAAACAACAGATGCTGGCTATCTAAAAGAAAAATAAAACATGCATTTCCGAGGGGAAATGCTAAGGGTAATATTTCTTAAGATAGAGTGCATTGCGAGGGTTAGGAAGGGGATGGCCTTCGAAATCCTATAAGAGGTATGCCCCCTTTCCAAGGTCCTTACTAATGATGTAAGGTCCTAGCCATAATGAGTCAAACTTCCCATGACCCAGGACATCATGGGCCTGGTCATAGACTAGAACAAGGTCGCCTTCGTGAAAAGTGCGAGGCTGGACTTTTCGGTCATACTAAGCTTTGGTGCGTTTTTTGGCCGCTTCCATGGTTTGTAAGGCAATACGGCGGTCTTCGGAGGCACGCTCAAGCATGATAAGTCGTTGTTCTAGCGGTTGGGTGTCAGGGAGAAGTTCAACGGCTAGTTGCAGGGAGGGAATTTCACACTCGATTGGTAAAACTGCCTCCTCTCCAAAGACGAGGTGGAAAGGGGTGAACCCGGTGGCGGTTTTGACAGAGGTTCGATAGGCCCATAAGGCAGGAAAGAGCATGAGATGCCAGTTGGTTTTGTGCTTATTCACTGTTCGTTGAAGCATAGTCTTTAGGGTTTTGTTGACTGATTCGACTTGGCCATTACCTTGGGGGTAATAGGAGGAGGAATATTGGTGCTCAAAACCCAACAGTGAGGATAGCTCACGCCATATCTCATCTTCAAAATGTCTGCCGTGATCAGAGACCAGTTGCTTGGGAACCCCGAAGCGAGCGATAACATGGTTAAAGAAAAAGAGGGCCGCGGTAGCTGCCGTGTTGTTGAACGTTGGCATGGCCTCGGCCCATTTGGTGAAATAGTCGACCGCCACGATGATATACTTGTGGCTACCAGAGGATGGTGGGCGACACTCCATAAAGTCGATGGCCCATTTACAAAAGGGACCAGTGGAAACGACCGGATGGAGGGGAGCTGGTGGAGCTCTCGCCTTTGGGGCGAAATGTTGGCAGTTGGGACAGTGTTTGACTACCTCAATGCAATCACTGAAGAGGGAAGGCCAAAAATACCCGGCGCGCATTATTTTTTGGGCAGTAGCAAGACCGGAGAGGTGGCCACCGCAAGCGCCGCTATGGCAGGCATTAAGGACCTGCTCAGCTTCAGCGTGTGTGAGGCAATGGCGAAGGACCGTATCAACCCCGCGACGATAGAGGTCGTCACCAATAAGAAGGTATGGGGGGGCTTGGTGTCGGATACGTCGACGAGCCTCACGGTCAAGGTGGAGAGCGAACTTTTGGGTTCGCAAATAAGTAAGAATATCGCCATACCACGGGTCATCGGAAGTAATGGTAAACAGGTGTTCATCAGGAAAATCATCATTAACGGGAGGGTCTTGCGATCCAGTAGGTAATTCAGAAATAAGCTCAGCGAGGGCTAAGCCTTTCTTACTTTTTGGGGTGACAAATTCAAGGTCGAATTCTTGAAGGATAACGACCCAACGGGCGTACTTCCCAGTAAGTATACGACGACTCAGTAGGAAGGCCATGGGGTTGGAATTTGTCACAACCTTGGTGGAGCGCAGGAGGATATAATGACGAAGTTTTTGGACTGAGAACACGACAGCCAGCGCTAATTTCTCGTCATAGGAGTATGAGACAGGGGGTCCCACAAGGTTCTTACTGACATAGTAGATCACATGCTCGATGCCATGGTCATCCTCTTGGATAAGGACTCCAGCGACCGAATAGGTGGAAGCGGAGATATATAGGATGAAGTCCCGATTAAAGTCAGGAGGGCGAATTAAGGGAGCAGATGTGAGAGCTTGTTTGAGGGCATCGAAAGACTCGTGAGCATGGGTATCCCAAAAAAAGGGGATATGGGAGCGTAGGAGTCTAAGGAACCCGTGCGCAGTGGTGGCATAGTCAGGGACGAACCGACGAAGGAAATTAGCTTTGCCTTGGAGGCTTTGGAGCTGGCGGAGGGTACGCGGGATGGGGAGTTCAAGAATGGCTTGAACTTTCAAAGGGTCAAGAGTGATACCGTCCTTAGACACGATGAAGCCTAGGAGGCGGCCGGCAAGAACGCAAAAGACGCATTTCAACGGGTTAAGTCGGATATGATACTTGCGACATCGGAGAAAAATGGTGCGCAAATCGTGTATGTGTTGCGCCCGATGCTTAGAACGTGCCGTGAGGTCGTCTAAGTAGGCAAGGATAATATGAGCTAAGTCATGGAAGCAATAAGACATGGCCCGTTGAAAGGTGGTGCCGGCGTTTTTTAGGCCGAAAGGCATGACCCGATAAGCGAAAGTTCCCCACGGACTAATGAACGCGGTTTTTAGTTGATCAGCAGGACGGATAGCAATTTGGTTGTATCTGGAGAAACCATCCATGAAGGATAGGATCTCATGCCCCGCACACTCGTCAATGATTTGGTCGATGAACGGTGTGGGGAATTTGTCTTTGGGACAAGCTTTGTTCAGGTCGCGAAAGTCCGTGCAGACACGAATGGTGCCTTGTTTCTTGAGAACAGGAACGGGGTTAGAAACCCAAGTGGTGTATTCGATGGGGTAAATGAAACCAGCCTGCTTGAGCTTATCGATTTCGTCTTTAATAGCGTCACGTCGGGAAGGATGAATGGGTCTCATCTTTTGGCGGACTGGTTTGGCGTCAGGCCAGGTGTCGATATGGTGCTCGACAATGGCAGGATCGAGTCCGGGCATTTCAGAATAGGACCAGGCGAAGATATCGCGGAATTCTTTGAAAAGCTTGGTGTAAGTTTCAATTTCTTCCGGGGTGCATTGGGCACCCAATGTGATGTATTCTTCGATTCCCGGTGTGGCCGAAATGTTAACTTTGATGGTAGACGAGATATTGGCCATGTTTCCTTCTTCGAAAGCGTCAGGTGCAGGAATGGGGTTTTTGAACCAATCAACTGCATGGGGGATGAAGTCTTTGGTTTCCACAGCGTATTGGTCGTGGGATTGCTGTGGGAGGAAATATGCGCGATGGTGCATATCATCCCAGGGAAAGTCGGGGTCGGTCATGGCTTCCATGATGTCTTCATCAGATTGGAAGATGGGAAGATTGGAGGCAGAAGGGACACCCGATGGAGTAGTGGTGGGGAACGGTTCATCATGAGGAGAAGGGCTCATATGGACGATATCAACAGATCCAAGGTCGGCTGAGAAGCTGAGGGGATCGGTAGGTTGATTGGCTGGTGAATTAGGTCTCAAGGATGATGACAGATACAAAATGGTGACTGAGGGCTCCGTTGGCTTAAAAGCGGGAGGTGGAATGTGAATGTCCGTTGGTCCGATCGAAGCGGCCTTGAATTGGCGGTACAAGTCCAAGGAGGAATGGTACTCGTCAAGGCGGGGACAGAGGTGGGTGTAATGGCCGTGAAAATCGTACAAGGCACAAGGGTGGTTTGTGCGCAAGTGTTTGAGTTTTGGGAGGGAGTCGGGGATAGTGACATGGACTTCTGGGAGATCAGAGTCGGGGAATGTCTCGTTGACCAGAAGCTTGAGGTGGGGCAATTCAGGACACATGTGAGTGGCGTGACCGACGAAATCACACAAAGCGCATCGAATGGCGGGCTTTGGTGGTCGTGGGTGGTTACGGGATGTCGGGGGGGCTGGATCGTTATGGGTTGCCCCCCTGCGGGCTTTGCCTGTCTTCTCGGGAGCCGGCACAACAGGAGAAGGGTCCGATGGAGGTGCTGGGGGCACAGTGGCTATGGAGGAAGCGAGGGGGATCGGTTGAACTGGTGTCAAAGCCATATAAGGTTTGGGGAGACCAGGGGGGGTGGCGGCTGGGGGGTCAAGGTACCAGACCGGAATGCCCAAGGTCAAGTTAGGGAGAGAGAGGGTGGCCATGATGGGGGAGCCAAGAAGGGGATCTGTCCAGCAGGGTAATGACCAGGAGGTATGGCTCCGAGATGGGCAAGGCCAGGGGGAACCGAGCCGGGAGGATAAAGAGGTTCGGGGATACCAGCTATGGGGGGAGGGCCAGAAGGAGGAGGTCCGGCTGGCTGAGATGAATGGCTAGAAGCGGGTCGCGGAGGGCGGGGAGGAGGTTGCGGACTAGCCGAGGCAGGCCGCTTACGGGTGGCCTGAGACGATTGCATCATGCAAACATTCGACAAGCTGGGATCGGTAACAAGAGGGGGGGGGAGGCGAAGAAAAGTACCAAGCAGGGTAGAATCTTTATAGACGCCGGGGGAGACATTGGTCAAGGAATCGACGGTTTGCTTGTTGGCTACGGAAGAGATGGTCGTCTCGGAGGAGGTCTGGGACGGCGGCTCATGATAAGATAGCTGATCAATGGTGACTATCTTCCCATTATGTGGAAAAGACATTTTGCGGAAGACCGCGGATGGGACAGCAGACATGGCATAGGTGTAGCTTCGCCCCAATAGAATGTTATAGTCTAGAGGGGCGTCAATGACTTCGACATCAACGCAAACGGTCTTACCGGCGAGGGTGATGGGACAGTTATGAAACAGGCCCATAGGTTGGGAGGCATGACCGTCCCACGCTCGAAGGGTGATCGTGGAAGGGGTCAGCTCAGGGGATCCGAGTTGCTTCCAAACCGAAGCGGACATCACACAGGTGGATGCCCCCTCATCAATTATACACCGGGATACCGTGGCATTCCGGATTTTGACAGGGAGTTGGAAAGCAACGGAAGGAGGAAGAGGGGGGTGGTCCGATTGGGTGGCGTCAAAAACAATCATTTGGTTGTCAGCAGGATCGACGGAAGGGGAAGGATCGGAGCGCATCATAAGGATCTGGTAATCAGAGGAACCAGAAATGGACGGGGGGGTGGCTACATGGCTGTCGGGGGGTTGGGTAGCCACGAATCCCTGGTGAGGGAAAGGATCAGTGAACATAGCTGGCTGGGTAGAGGCCACATTAGGAGGAGCATGAGGGGAGGCGTGTTGTCCGCGCAATGTGGCTTGAGACTCCCACATCTGTCGCATCTGGGGTAAGAGAGGACAATCGTGAGTGGAGTGACCGGAAACACCGCAACACGAACAGGGTTTGTTTGTGCGAAGCGGTCTGTCCGTCCTGGGCGGAATGCCCTGATGCTGGTTGCTAGTGTTAGGGTCCACCCCAGAATTGGGTCCTCGGTTACTGGGGGCAGATGGGTTCTGGTTGCCTCTCCGCCTTCTTTGAGAAGAAGGGGGATTAATCGCACCCTGCTGTGCAAATACTTGCCCTGGAGGGGGTTGTAATTGCTGTTGCGGGTTGTGAGGAGGCAAGGGAGGCGGAAGCGCATATGCTGGAGGAGCTGGCGCACCAGGCTGTGGATAAAAGTAAGGGTTGGGTTGGGCGACATTGAGGTAAGCAGGAGGTTGGGCAAAAGTAGGAGGCATGCCGTATCCTGGATACATGTTGCCGGGAGGGGGAAGATTGCTTGAGGTGCTGGCCCCTCCCTGAGGGAGACCATGGCTCAGAGGAGGGTGAGCAGATGGGTGGGAAAGAGATCCAACAATACCGTCGGCGGAATGAGATGCCCCCGGGGCGTTAGCGCCACCGGGCCTGGGGATGTCAGGCAGAATGGTATAAACATAACCCGATTGAGCGTAGATCAGGTCATATTTTAAAGCTATTTGGAGGGCGGCTTCTTCAGATTGAGGAAAGTGAGAGGCGACATCTTTGCCGATGGGAGACCGGAGGGTGCGAAGGAACCAGTCCATGTAAACCCGATCTTCAAAGGGAGGGGCTCGACATAAGCTCCGTCTTCGTCGCCATTCCTGAACATGGGCAGAAAGGCGTGTGGAAGAGGATTGCTTAAATGAAGTCAAGAGCTCCGTACCAGTGTCGTATCGGAGAGGGAGCTGGAATTACGAAAAGAAGGCTTGGGCAAGAGTCTCGAATGTGGTATGGGAGGAAGTGGTCTGTTCGACATACCATTTAGAAGCTTCGCCGGTAAGCGTGCGTTGGAACAAACGAAGACGGATGGAGTCATCGGTAATGGAGTTGGAGGAACACCACATGTGGAAAGACTGGACGTGATTGGTTGGGTCTTCGCCATTAAGGCCCTCGAACTTAGGGATATCAGAGGGTAGTTTGGTGGGCATAGCGGGCCAGGTAGTATTATGGTGAATTGGGTCGTTAATCAACTGATGGAAATCGGGGAGGCTGAGGCCTGCAATGTACGGCAGCACAGGGGTGGCCGGAGTAGTGGTTGTGATGGTTCCGCTAGAAGTAGGGCTGGCATTGGGGCCGGGAGAACCGCTAGCGTTAGGCCCTGGTCCAGACATGGTGAAGGTAAAAGGGGGAGAACCGAAAGGAGGAGGGGGACCCGATGAATCAGGAGAGGAGTCGGAGTGCGGACTCGAAGGTGGACTGGCTCGACGACGGCGGTGCGGAGCAGGTCGATCAACCGGAAACCGAGGGTGAAGGCCAAGAAGTCTCCGGGAAAGGCGCCTTGGGGGCGCAATGATGACAGGAAGAAGGAAACTGACAAGGGCAGAAAGGGACAAAATCAAGAAGGTCAAGGGCAGAAAAGGTGCAGTGACAATTGATTTTAGAGTCTTTGCCAGGCGGTGTAAACCAGGCGCTTCTTCACTTAGGGTCAGTGTGTGGCGTGCGTTATTTTTAATTTTTAAACCCTTTCCGTTGTTTGAGAGCAAGAAAAAAGTGTGCGACGTAGCTGAAAATAAACCTACAGAGAACAGAATAAAATGCTGAAATAACAGAAAAATAACAGCTACGTATGCATCTATCTAAACCAAGAAGGTGGGTCTCTCACAACTATGCTGAAAAGAAAGGAAAAAACTATGGAAACACACGCAAAGGAAGCTCGACAGATCTAGGGTCAAAGGGGACAGAGATCTGGAGGATAAAGCTGCAGACAAGGGGTGCAGATCACAGCCAAGAGACAGAGGCAAGGTGGCTAGAAAAAGGGAAATCAGCAAAAAACCCGGGGGGGGGGGGCAAGGCAGAGGCCTCTAGAAGAAGTCCAAACAAAACGACAAGAGGTGATTTGAAAGGAAAAGAGGCTGATTTCGATGGATCTGAAAGTGAGGTAACAGATCTGGAAAAAGAGGGGGCTGAAGCTCTGAAACCGACGGCTGAAACAGCTGAAACTCTTCCACAAAAAGTGGAGGGTACTAAAGCTCTAAGGGGCTGGGTTCCCACTTAGATGAGTAAAAACAGATCAGATCTTGGTCAAGGCGGGCTGAGACAGAGGCTGGAAAACCCTGGCAGAGGCTGCAGCAGAACCCAGAAAAATTTCAGAAAAAATGCTGGAAAAAAGGCAGGTCGCAGGTTCTGACCTTATCTGAGTTGAGGTCGTAGGAAACAGGCCAAAAGGTGCGTCCAGGTCGCATGTTTTGGGCCAAAAGGTGTGACCCCCCCGTTCCGGTTGTTTCGGCGGCAGATTTTCTGAAAAGTTGCCATCTCAGTTGCGGCTGGTGTCGCTTACCTGCGCAATAGGGCCAGAAACACACGGAAGTTAGAAATTTTAAGTTTTTAGGGTTTTATGTGAGAAAAATGACATGAAAAGAGAAAAACTAAGCAACTGAAAAGAAGCCCTAGGGCCTGAAGTAGCTGGATATGCAGGAATATGAAAAACGACAGCGGTCGTAATTTAAAACCCGTGTGGAGTCGCCATTTGGTAGTATGAATTCTTCGTCGAAGCGTACGAAAAAGAACCACTTTAGCTACGCATAACTAATAGCCCTAACAACAATAATGGCTGCAAAACATCTTCAGATCTGCAATTAGTAGTTAAAGTGCTGCAACAAACATATCTATAAATGGAAAGACATTAAGCAGTAAAGTAAAGAGTTTGCTCCATGCATCCAACAGACAAGACAAGAACACGATTTTTGAATGAATTTTTATATTACAGGGCACCCGGGAGGAAACAAGAAGGTGTATCCAGATCTCCTCAATGGGATGGGTTCTTTGTAGTCCTCAGCACTTCAGATCTAAGCTTTCTCTCTCTTGTAGATGTAGAAAAACCAATGTAGAAGGTAGAGCTCAATGGGAGCAACAATGGCAGAAAATGAGACCGAGTGTATAGATCCAGAGTGATCTAGTATGCAACAAAAGGTGAAGAATGAAGGGGAAAACCCTCCTATTTATAACAAAATATTGGGTCATTCTAGATCTTGGTGCATGATTAAAATAATGTTAACCAAATCTAGATCCACCTCTATGGACTATTTTATTATTATTTGTTGGAGGGAAAGGGTGTTTGACTTGGGTCAAATCCCTTGATTAGTGAAGAATAAATAAATAAATGATTTATTTATTCTTTTAAGGAAGTGGTTGGGATATAATCAAATAAATAATGATTTATTTAATTAATGGTGGTTGATTTGGTCATATTTAACAAGGAATATTATTTAAATAATTATTCCTAGAAAATAATAAGATAACTATGGGTTTATCTCATTAATTTCTTTGTTTTTGGGTTAAACATGACTGGGAATAATAATTAAATTATGGTTTAACTAATTATTCCTTTTGGGGTTTCCTAATTAACATAGTGAAAGCAGTTTTACTTGGGGTAAAATTGGTCTTACATGGTGTACTTGGGTCCATCTAATGATGAAGAGTTAGATGACCAAAAAATGGTGTAACAGGTGACACCATGGAAACAATGTGCCCTTGTACCACAAGAGAACATACATGTATTGGTTTCTATAGTTGGCATGTACATAATACAAAAATTCTAGAGAAGCACACATTATTACTTAAAATACTTTTGAAAAAACATATATTGATTGGATTCCTCAAACTACCATCATTCCTAACTGTTGTAGCTCTATTGTGCAAAGTTTAAATTTCAAATTTTTATTAGACAAAAACCATTAAATAAGAAAAATTGAAAATAATTTTTGCTTCTTCTTTCTATTCTTCTCTTTCCTCTGTTTCTACTCTTTCCTATATTACCACCTTATGATGTTTCCTTTGCAATTGTGGTACAATTTCTAGTTAAATATTAATTTATATAACATAAATTAAACATTTAAATTGTAGTTAATTGTATGATTGTTGATTTTTATATATCAACAAAATTTCCTTTCCACAAACGAAAACATAAATAAAATCTTATTGTGTAGCAATAACTTTTTTATAATAATATTTAATAATTTTATAAGTTTTTAATTTAAATCTAACTTTTTTATAATAATATTTAATTATTTTATAAGCTTTTAATTTAAATCTTGCTTAAGGTAAGGACACTACTTCATTGTCTAGTGGATCTATTCAATTTTTACGAGCTTGACTATTTAATTTGATGTACCTAATCCCTAGGTCTAGTCAAACCAAACAAATTTAAAAAGTAAAATAAAGTCTTTCATACAATTTCAAATTGTCTAGAAAGATTTCAACAAAATCTTTTACCCAAAAATAGATAAATCTAATAAAACATAAATATAATTATAATATAAATATTAGTTACTTTATAATTTTTATTTATTTATAAAGATTAAAAAATATATATTGATAATTAATTAAACTTTAATATTTAATTAACATTAAAGTATTAAAAAAAACAACATTTAATATCAATAAATTAAGAGTAAAACAAAATTCACATAACAAACAACTTTTGTATATACTTTTGTATATCAAATATGATCTCGCACTATGATTTGTTTGTATTTCTATAATTTAATTAGTCAAAAAAATTTGGTCAAAAGTATGGTTAGTGTCATGTTATTTATTTTCCAAGATATTATATAAAAATTCAAAAAATTAGTCATAAGTATTATTGTTGTCATGTTGTTTCTTTTCCAAGATGCTATATAACAATTTCGTTTTTTCCTTTAATGTGCCATCTATCGAGTCAATTAGTTCAAGAACTTTTGTGTTTCTCATGGGTGGCATTGGGAAATTGTATCTACAATGAAAGTTTTTTCTCTTATTATAATTTTATGTGAGCTTCTTCTCTTATTGCCTATAAATGTCTTCTATGGAATATGAACAAGTGGAACTGTGAGGAAAATTGTTATATAGCACCTTGGAAAAGAAACAACATGACAAGAACAATACTTCTCACCAATTTTTTGACTAATTACCTTTAACGAAACTAATTACATCATAGCAATACAAAGTAAATTAGTAGTTAATGCGGCCTTGTTTCTAATGATGTGTGATGTGTTGGTGTAACATCTATATCTGATGTCATTTACTGAAAGAAATTTCTATCATTTTTACTAGACATTACATTTATTTATTTTTATTAATTGATTAAAAAGTATGTTAATCAGGAAGTTATGAGCTAAATTTTCTCAGTTATTAAATAAAATTTCAATAAAATATATCATCAAGAATCTGATGGTAAAAGTTTCGAAGATCCCAAAGTAGTTGCGAAAATCAGTTTCTGGCAGTTACCTTACCTCTGGGTTAAAAGGAAAAGCCTAAAGGGGGAAAGGGGTTCTGTTCTAGAGAAAAGGAAGACAATCTTGAAGGTTGAAGGGCAAAGTAACATGGGCTGGAAGAAAACCAATGGTCTATGTTATCAATAAGAGAGGAGACTGGATTGGAGTCCTGAGGTCTACCTCTTTGTTAATTACTGCAGTGAATCCTACTTTGGTGAGGAGCACGGGGGAGTAAACGACGTCATCGCCTCACTCAAGGTTGGGCGGAAGCCATCAGTCTTCTCAAGTGAGATAATTAAACTAGGACATAATGTGTTACTGTTTAACTTACTGTAAAATATATGTTTATTTCCAGAGAACAGAATGTGGTGAAAGGTACTATCTGAAAATTAGTTTGGAAGCAAAATGTTTGTAAACTATAGAAGAGAATAGAAAGGGATTTTATTAATTTTTCTTTATTAGTTTATTAAATTCTGTGATGATAATTACTAGTAAGAAGAAGATAATTATTAGGAAATATAAGTTGTAAATCCTTAGGGTAAATTTTAAAAGAACCAGGTTTGACAGCTAAACCCAAGGGCGAAGGAAACCCTCAGGTTTTTACAAACTCTTTGTCTTGTAAAATATGTTCAAATAGTACACGGACTATGGGAAAAGATCCCTTGACGTGGTCTGATCACCTTTCGAGCAACAACAGTTTATGTAAAGACTGTAAAATTATTTACTAGTATAAGTAAGAAATGTATAAATTTGAACCTGTGCAAACCCAAAAATTCCAGATGATTCAGAACAAGAAAGATAACATTTGCATGTAACCCTGAATAAGAAAGATAACATTTGCATGTAACTCTGAATATAAATATAGCATTTGCATGTAACTCTAGTTGAGAAGGAAAGAATAAGCATATAACCTTGAATAAGAAGACAACAAGTATAGCTGAGGAATAAATTAGTTAACACTAATAAGCAATCTATATATGATTGCGATAAATTTTAACAAAACAACGTAATAACGGGGTTAAATTACAGATAAGGCAGAGAACAGTAGCGTGAAGACTGCATGCTTGTGTTTATGTGTTTATATATATATATATATATATATATATATATATATATATATATATATATATATATATATATATACTGAATGCACGCATGATAGAACCCAAATGTAAATAACGAGCACATGCTCTACTGTAGATTCCATATTAACATGTAAACAACCATAAAGATAATATAGCCTACAATAGTATTATCAACAAGGAATAAATCAAAGACATAATTTAAATACAAAGTAAAGACTTGTAGGTCTAAATCATTATGACAAATTCATAAAACTATAAACACAAAATTTAAATTGCCTATGTTCCAGGGCCGCGAATAAAATTCGGAAAACATATGTTGAAAATATCCAATATCCAATTGACTATTCAAGAAACCCTCAAAAAGGGGAAGTTCTTAATATTAAGGAAAAACTACATGACTCTTAAGTCTGGGCCTTGGAGGTCACCGAACCCATAAACTCATAATTAAAGAGCTTCTATCGTGCAGACAAATTAACACACAGTAAGAAAACTAAGAATAATGTTCTACAGAATATGAAGACCGGTGAAGCTAGAAACCTTCGTTAAGCATGCACCTGGAGAAGTAAACAGAGAATTTTCCTTTAGATCAATAGGCTGTAGATAATCGTAAAAGAAAACAATGGAACATTCTTTGAAAACAAATGTACCTGCAAATAACCCAAGAACAGTAAGCTTTAAAAAAAAAACTGTGCATGGGTGAAAGAACTAGGATAAAATGTGAAGAAGGAAAAAAGAAGCAAAACTTACCTTGGATAATTAAAACGAAGCCTGGAACTCTTGTAATTTCCTACAAATAAAAACAATTATGTGTTAAAATCCAAGTCAGAGCAAAATCTATGATTGAAAACTTAAAATTCCAGAGCAGAATTTGTCAAACCTAAGTTGAAGAAACTTCCTGAATAATGCACCGAGATGGATACCCTACTATGGGGGGAAACCCTCACAAAAATATTGTCTCGAGACCTGGATTCCACGGCCTCAATAAGGTCACCGACGGAACTAGAGAGACGAGGGAGTTTCTCATAAATTCAAATACCAAAGCACCACACAAACAAATATTAAACCCAGATTGACAGACGCCAAGGATAAGTACAATCATAACTACAAGTAACAAGGTCAAACTCACCGTAACATAGCAAGGAATTCGCAAGTTGCAGAGCTAGTCGATGGAGTGGAGGAGGAACAACAAATGAAGTAGTTAGGGTTCGAACAAGTTAAGACTCATACCCTAACGAACTTGGAGTAAATCCCCACCATCGATGCATCATGCAGATCAACGAAGATGGAGGCGCCACCTGCCTGATCATGTCAGAATAATTTAAGGAGGGTTTAATCTCTAGGATGTGGTATGCAGTGCACCATTCATTGCTCCTACCCATAGTGAATAACCACAATAATTTCCAATCTTGAAGGACAACAGAGCAATGCTATTATTTAATTTTCCAAGATATTTCATAAAGTATCTGTGAAGGCGAATTAATTATTTGATTACACATATAAGTTGAAACATGTCATATGGGTAACAAAGATATATATATATATATATATATATAGTCCAATCATGTTTGTAAATCAAATCTATGATAACCATAGCATACTATTTCGTATTAATATGACTTTTATTTCTATGTAAGGTCAAAGGTATAATGACATCGTTAATTCTTGGGTAGGGTACTTAGGAATTTGGTTGAGTTAGGGAATAAGTAAATATATATATATATATATATATATATATATATATATATATATATATATATATATATATATATATATATATATATATATATATATATATGTTGGTTAAATTGATAATGTAAGTGTACATTACAGTTAGAATCACACTCATTGTTACACATTTTTGGAGTTTTTTTTGGCATAGTTTTTTTTTTTTTTTAATTTGACAAAGATTTTTTTTAAATTATAGATTTGGGTTGTCGAAAAATATTTTAAATTTTTTTCAAACTATCAAATTTATTTATATAATCAGTGATTAGGGGAATTTTGAGGTCTAAAATGGACCTCCTAATAAAAATGTACAACAAAGATCAAATTTATAAGAACCAATAGGATTCAATATGATGATGTCAACCATTGGGGATGATTCACCATTTTTTAAGTAAAAGGGTAAAAACATTAAAAAATAATAAAATAATAAAAATATTTTTTCAACTCGTATTTTCAACTTATCTCCCAAATTTTTTACAAAAATTTCGAGCAAGAATACTCGTTGTATGCAAAATTTAATTCCTCATCCAAGGAGTACCCATGTTGCATACTTTCTACAGACCCTTCTAAACGAAAAATGAGAAATACATGAAAAAACGTGATTACAACCACGTTTTTCATGTATTTCTCATTTTTCTCTTAGTAGGGTCCATTGAAAGTATGTAACATAGGTACTCTTTTGATGAGGAATTAAATTTTGCATCCAACGAGTACTCTCGCTCAAAATTTGAGTAAACAATTTGGGAGATAAGTTGAAAATACGAGTTGAAAAAGTAGTTTTTTATTTTTTCCCTCTAAAATTTGATGATGTCATCAAATCTTATTTTATTATTTCCACTATTATTTTATAATTTCCTTAGGAGGCCCATTTTAGACCTCAAAATTCCTCTAATCAAAATACTTTTAAATAATAAAAATAAAAAATAAAAAAATCAGCAAATTAATAATAAAAATTGAAAATGTTTCCCTTCAAGAATGATGTTATCATAATAAATTAACCCTTCATCCATGAAGACTTGATTAAAAATTTATCCTTCAATAACATAATTATGTTAAAATGTGGATAGAAGAACCACATTTTACTACCTTAAAAAACCACAATTTCCTACCTTAAACATGTCAGAAACTTCCCAAGGGTAATGAAGGTTGATTTGTGTAAGGCATATGACTGTGTGGACTGGGAGTACCTTAGGGTAATATTGACTAAAATTGGCATGTATGCAAGGAACATGGAATGGATCATGTGATATGTAAATTACGTATTATTTGCAGTCATTATAAAGGGTATTCCTTCAAATTTCTTTAGGGCGGGGCATGGCCTCACACAAGGTTGTTCACTCTCTCTACTCCTGTTTATCTTAGTCATGGACGGACTTAGTCTCAAGATTGGGAAGGTTGCACGGGAGGGTTTATTTGAAGGAGTTTGGGTCTGTAGGTCGATGTCGATTACCCACAACCTCTTCGTAGACGACATCCTGGTGTTTGGACGGGTAATACTAACACAATGGACTCTACTACTGGACACTTTTACTCACTTTGGAAATGCTATAGGGCTGATGGAAAATAAACTAAAGTCACAAATTCTACATACGGGGGCCGCAGGGGAGACTATTACTCTAATTTCTTTGTTGTTTCAATTTAATACAAAATTATTAAAAGAGGGCCTCACCTATCTCAGTTTTCGACTGAAACTTGTAGGTTATAGGTTGGAAAATTAGATATGGCTATTGGAGAAATACCTGAAGAAAAATGGGATTGGGTTACATAGGTGGCTATCCATGGGGGGTAGATATATCCTGGCCACAACTGTACTACAACAAATTGTTGTCTACTAGACACACCTTTTCATACTACCTGCGGCTATTATTCAGGGCATTAAGGTTTACATGGCACACTTCATCTGGACTGGTGGCCGGGAAGGACACAAATACCACTTGGCGAGTTGGGAGTGCATTGTTTTGCCAAAGGACTTGGGGGGATGGGGCATACTAGACATCAAAGTATTCAGTTCCGCCCTTATTATAAAGTCTATGTGGCGAGGCATGTTCATTCTCAGGGATTGGAAGCTCATCAACAAGGAGAAATGCCTTGGGGGGAAGGAGATTACTTTCTAGTGCAGGGAGGCAGAATGGGAAGGACACAAGGTTTGGGAATCTGGTTGGGCTTCATGAAACTATGGTGTACTTTCCGTCAACGATTATGTTTGTTTTTTGGTGATGGAGGTCAGATCCATTTGGGCACCGACAATATTGGAGGATTGTCAGAGGGTCCTCACCTCAATCTTAGGATCCTTCAAAAAATACATGAACAGGGAATATTTTTCCTATCACAAGTAATAAATGGCTACTTGGATGTTATTCTGAAATGGAAACTTGCACATGAGCTGGGTTTCATGGGACAATATGCAATGACCTGGGATTCCTACAGAACACTACTACAAAATGCTGGACTTCGTTGCAGAAGGGGTGGGGATATAATCATGTGGGTGGGTTCCTGCCATCAGTGGGGGGGGGGAGGGTATACATCTGCGGGATACCTGTAGACAAATTATGAGGTTGACCAAAAAAATTAAGGAAAACTACTGGTTTAAAATGGTGTGGAAGGTGGGCATCCCTCTCAAGCTTGTCATTCTCTATTGGTTGATCTGGAGAAACTGCATCTTGACTTGGGAATCTCATGAAGCGGGGGTGGATTGGGCCTGGGGTATGCCCACTGTGTCTTATGGGAGAAGAATCTAACCCAAACATTTTTTTCCAATGCTCATACACAATGGAAGTTTGGCAGCGGATATGAAAACGTTTGCAGACCATATATCACCCATCATATAACATACAAGACTTTCTGGACAGATGGTACAGAAGGGTATTCTCATCCCTTATTGGTTATTATGGCACATTTGGAAAATTAGGAACATGTGTACTTTTGATGGGATCAGGACATGCCCCATTATGGCAATGCAGCGCATCATCATATCTTCAACGAGAACCTTGGTGTCCACAAAGCCCCCTCAAGATTTATCTGACAAACTCAGACCACACACAATCATACTTCCCACAGGATATTTTGATGATGCTACATAACAAAAAATCTGTGGTTGCGGAGTATGGTTAATGGTGTATCACAAAACATAGTACAAAATTTTCTGTAATTGTGGAAATGGTATAAACAGTAAGGCGGAGATGGTTGCACTTTGGGGGCTATTGCGGATCTCCAAGATTTTATCTGTTGACAATATTACTATATATGGTGACTCGAAAGTTATAATTGACCATATGAATCACACTCATTAATTGAGATTTAATTGATGAGATTTGGAATGTACTCTATAAATGTGAAGAGCAAATTCTTTAGAAGCAAGCAAATTCACTGTAATTTCTGTAAAAATTGACAAAGTCACACTCTTGCATTAGTCAAGGAAGACAAATCCTGGATTTAATTTTGATACAAGTTTACTGTCGTTATTACTCTCTGATATATTCCATTTAACATGACCTACTTAAGTAGGGATTTCAATTAAAACTTTGAAAAATTGGAAATAAATAAAGAAAGGTCAGTGAAAAACCAGTCATTTTTTTTCTTTCTAAAAAGCTAATGATATCCACTAGATTCACCAAATAAAAAAAGGCTAGTGAACAAATAGTATTTTTCTTGTTTCTAAAAATCCAATCGTATCCACTATATTTGCCCCAACTTCACATTATTTTAAATGTTGATATCCATGTCAAAACCACAATTTGTAAATCCCCATGGCCATGAGATGCAACATGGTTTGTCAAAGGAGGGTGGTGTGGTTGGTTATTTGTTATAAACACCAATGGTCACTCATCAACAAACAATTATTAATGCAGAACCCCCTCCCCATCCCAGGTTTCCACCTACAATTAGTCATCTTCTTTGTATCAATAATTTGTCTCCACCAAACCTATATAAAAATATACCAATAAATTTTTGTCTCGGCTCTAAGGATAATGGATAATGGATAATCCCCATCATGGCTTACGGGGAGCGACCCTACAAATATAAATAATGTGATTGCAATACTCAAGGCATAAATAAAAAAATTTCACTCCCCTGCCCTCATAAAGTGCTCACCAAATATATAATACGAGCGATTTAACAAGACCCCAAATTTACAAGAGGAAACCTACAAACTTGTAGGGTTATAGGAAAAAGTAAGATAAAATAAATTAACCTTATTTCCCTAAACAAATAGATTTATATTTATGCTCACGTAGTACATTTTAGTGCTTTATTGTTATATTTATTGCTCCTTGAAATCTACACTTTCTTGAGAAAATTACAATATCTTATGTATTTTTATGTCATGTTAAAGAGCTCACCACTAGGATCGAATAGTTCTAAAAGAGGGGATGATGATGTGCCCCCAACCATGGTTCAAATCTCCCAAGAGTATTGTTTCTTTCATACAATGAAATAGTGAGACATCATGGTTGTGAAGTTCGATTGGGTGTATCATTTTCCATACAATGAGATATATGTTCCTTCATGTTATTGATAGGTGGTGGATGCTGCGCTCTTGTGATGTTGTAGAGCTATTCAGGTTGAACCATTTTTATAAATTGTGTATATTTTTACATAGATAAACAACCAATGACATAATATTTCATAAATTAGCTACTAATTAGAGGTTTAGAAGACCTATTCATAACTCCCGGATCAGGGTGTGAGCAAGTGTAATGGTCTTGGTCGGAACTGAGCCTCAAACATAGTTTTGATGACGATAAAGGTAACGAGGTCGGGTGACGTCCCTCATTCATCACCCCACATGCGAAAGGTGGTGAGGTGTGAGGTTAAAAGGTGTGGTATCTATGGGTTTCGATCCCCAAACTTGGAATTGAGGTCTAGCTTTAGTTTTCATGTGTGACCATTGGATTTGGGCAAGAGGTTCCTCCAGGTTTCGAGTGTGGCAGTGGATGGGTGGGTTCTACACTTCCTTGCCTCTCAGTCAATAATCGTCTAGTGCAGGTATGGTCTCCTAGTAACTTCTAATTTCCTCCCTTCTGACATGGTTCTATGTCATTGCATGAATTTCATGATGGCTATTTTTAAATTGATAGTTCGTAGATTTCTGTGGTAGAAGATTGGAGGTTGAGAATTGAGATAATCTAGAGTCTCCATTTTTGTTGTCTACGTTTCAAGTCTAAAACAAGACTCATCTTTAGGATGAACCTACAAATAAGAGAATAAATAAAAGTTAATAAATAGGGGATGGGTTATGGGTGATGGGTGAATGGGAGAATGAGAGGAGTCGGCCAACACAATGATTAAAAAAAACAAAAAGTAATTTTAATAATAGTTAATTAAGATTTTATTTGAAATTTAATTATATTTAATATTAATGATTTTTATTCTAATAATGTTTTTTGTAATGTGTTATTACTAAAATAAATTTATTCGGGACTAACAGATGTTTTTACAGGATTAATTAGGATAGCATTATTAATAAATTTAATTTTATTAGAAATTAATGAAATTTTAATGCATTGGTATTTAATTATTATGAAATTTAAGGAGTTTGATAATTGAGGTGGATTAAAGAGGTTAAAATATTTTAGAAAAGATCAAGGAAAAATATACTTGGGAATGTAACGAATAGAGGAGTGAAAGGAATGAAATGAGGGGATGAGGGATAAATTTGAAAAAAAATTGTGAAACCGAGAAATATGCGAAGAGGGGATGAGGAGTAGAGAGGAGAGATATATAAGGGCATATATCATAATATGTTAGAATTAGTTTTAATAATTATTATTATTAATGAGGAAGGTAAGGGACCACATAAAGATCAAGATTTTTAGGGAGGGGGGAGAAACGATAAGGTGAGGAAATGAAAGAAAAGAAGGAGCCTTTGATAGAGGTGGGGGGCAACTTGAGGAAGTCGATATTAGTGGGCTAGGAAGAGAGGGGGGAGGGGGAGAGTGAAAAAAGTAAAGGTAGGGATGGTTGCTTATTCTTTTGTAGGGCGAGGGAGTAAAAGTATCCAATTTTTTCTTACTTCAAGACCTCCGTCCCTATTGAGGTTGTGGGGGTGTTTGATAATCTCAAGGACCTCACGAATTTTACACTTGAAATGATGATTTTCATTAGCAATTACTTTATTATCTTCTAGGCATATGTGGTGAAAAGTTTTATATGCATGCTCTTTTAGGGATGAGGATTGATTTATTCTATTTTTGATGTTAGCGCCATGTTTTTTAAGCCTAATCTTAAATGATCTTCATGTTTCTCCAATATAGAAATATACACATGAAAAATTGATTTTATACACACCCTTTTGTTGGATGTGCTCAGGGTTGTCTTTAACAGATTTCATCCTTTCTTTGATGGTTGTCATGGGCTTGAAAGAGGTTCCATTGTATTTTTTATTGAGGACTTTAGCAAGCTTGTCTATGACTCCTTGTATGTAGGGTAGGTATTCTTTAGAAGCTGGGGGATCTTCAGATACATAGTTTCTTCTGGATCTGATTTTTGCATGGCTTTGATGATGTCTTTATTATATAGCCCAAGTTTGTAAACACATTTTTAAGTATTCGATCTCTTTTTTAGCATGATTTTCATTTGATATTCTAAAAGCTCTTGTGAAAAGAGTTCTCAGGAACCCCATATTTTGTGTCGGGTGGTTGTGAGAATCTATGTGTAAGTAAGTATCAGTATATGCCTTTTTCTGAACACCTTATGCCCAAGAGATCCATCTTTATTTCTTATGAGGATAATTTCCAGGAATGGAATGTTGTCATTTTCTTCAACCTCCACAGTAAACTTGATATCTTCGGATATGATTTTAAGGTGGTTGAGTAAATTGTGTACTCCGAGTATGCATGAGGCCAATTGACAGTAGTGTCATCAACGAACCTACTCCAGAATTTGGGTTCCAATGTGTAAGTGTTAAGAGATTTATTCTCAAACTTATCCATGAAGAGGTTTTCTACTATGGGAGATAGCAAAGATCCTATAGCTACTCCATATGTTTTCTCAAATATCTCGCCTTGGAATGTAAATAAATTTGAAGGAGACGTATCTCTGCTAGCTTTTCTGTTTGGGGGTCCGCAACTTATTTTACGACTTCGACAAACTCTTCTAGAGGGATCTTAGTGAAGATATGGACAACATAAAAAATCACCATCTTATCACCTGGATCCAACTTATCTTTCTGAATGAATTCAATATAATGGACAGAGTCTTTGATGAAAGAGCATGTTTTGTCGATGATAGGTTTAAGGATGCGAGCAAAGTATTAAGCTAATTCATATGTGGGGGCTCCAAAATTATTAAAAAATAAGTCTGAGGGGGGGCACTGACTTTATGGATTTTTGGGGCACCATAAATTCGAGGGGTGATTTCACTATCATGAGCCAGTCGCTTTTTAAATTTTTCATCTAGATTAGACTCCTTAATGCCTTTTTTGCCGATTTTAGTAATTTTGCAAATAGGGTTTTCTTTGAGTTTTTTGTAGTGCCATTGTGATGAAGGTGGTCTTTCATTTTTCAAATGTAATATTATCTATCCATTACCACAGTAGCTCCCCCTTTGTCAACTTTTAGGATAAAAATGTTGTCTTTGTTCTTAAGGTTTTTTATGGCCATGAATTGGTCATGGTTTAAATTATTTTTGGGAGGCTGTTATTTTCTTAGAATGATGATACATTCTTGCCTTACAAGGTCCTTATATTCTTCATTAAGGTTTTTGATACCTTCTTCAAGGTTGCAAATGATGTCTTCATTAGGAATACGCCGAGGAGCTAAGGCAAAATTGAGTCTTTTGCCAAGGACTTCAGTTTCATCTTTATTTAATTCGTAGGATGAGATATTAGCCACTTTTTTATTAATAGTGAAGTTTTCTGGATTGTGATTCGGCCCATTCATCTTTTTATGATTGTAATTAAGATTATTAGGGTTACCATTTAGAGAAAAATGAGTGTTGTATGGTTCATATAGGTTCTCATTATTTGGACCAGGGTTTGGTAAATTCGAAGAGTATGTGGCAGCACCATTTTTAATGCTGTTGGGATTCAAGCTTGGCATTATTAACATATCATACGAGTTGCTAGAAACGTCGTTATGAGAGATGGGTAAAACATGGAATGTTCCTGCGTTGAGATCCATTGCGGTAAGTTCAGGGATCTCAGATGCAACGAAAGTGGAGAATCCACAGAACTCAGCTAAGGGATCCTTCACGTTGTTGTTGTGATGTGGAAAATATTCATTCTAGATGAGGATGTTCTTGAAGAGGTTGTCAGTTGTGCAAGTTTTATTGATGAAGGTTGAAATGCTACACAGGTTGTTGGACGGTCCCTCATTGTTGATGATGCAGTTCGATGTATCCCTTGTGGGAGTGGAATGTGTTTGAGGCAGGTTTAAACTAAGGTTCTGGATGTCTTTATTCTTCTTGGTATGAGGTTTAATGAAGGGAAGCTCGCATCATTTTCTCGACGTCGATAACTACAACCTATTTTGCTTTCAACTGTGGTTCTGTCAATTCATAGTTTTTTTTTTAGCTTATCAAATTTTCTCTTCTGTCTTAAACGAGCATTAAGAACTTATTTATCTTCCCTGAGCATGGTGGTGGCATCAGTTAGGTTCCACAGTTGATACTAAATCCTGTTGAGATTCAACAAGAAGATCCTAGTGAAAATTAAGCACCTACACTAGGATGGAACCTCGGGCTATTTTTAGGTGGATGTCTATTTATAGATGCATGAGAAAATTCTATTTATAGATGCATGTATATTTATGAATGTATGTGCAAGTTCTATTTATAGATTTCATGTCTATTTATAGATGCATGTCGAATATTATTATCCCTTAATATTAGTTGGACAATAAACAATAATATATTCTCAATGCGCACTTGGAAATAGTTATCTGAAGTGGAAAAGCAGTTAGCTAAAGGAATTTCAAGTTAAGATTTTGGTTGGTGGGACATGCAAGTGGACTTAGTTGTAACTAAGTGATTCGAAGTTGTAACAGTGTTGGAAGTGCAAGTATGAAAGTTATAAAGTAGTTTAACTCAGTTAAGTGAGTTAAACTCAGTTGTGCTAGTTGTAATTGAAAATACACTAGTGAGAGATCAAGTGAATTAATTATTAATTAATTAAAAATCAGTGGTCTCACATGCAACTGAATATTTACTACTATTAACTACATGCATGTCAGATCCAGTGGAGACCCAGTTGAGTTGTAGGTGAAAGGGAAGATAACTATCAGTTGTGACATTATCCGGTTGCACACATGCAACCAGACACACATTGGATGTGCCCTTGAGGATTGTGCAATCAGGGCAGGTAGGATTCCATTCATTCCGGGATTGCTATCAGCTGGTATTGTGCAGTGGAAGTAGGTTGTCTGGAGACAGTAAATTGGCTAAGGAACTTGCCAATTTTTGTATGACAGTGTGAGACAGTTAGCTCATGTACTAAGAGCTCTTGGATTAGATATTTTTATGCAATTGTTTCATGATTCATGACATAATACATATAGAAGATAGTGGGGTTTTTAGCTATAATATTTCCCTGAGTAAATTATATGTGTTATGTGTGATTGATCTTTCTTCATGATATTATGATTGGCGATTGTGTTAAAAATTCCGCAAAGATTTGTAAAAGTGATTATGTATTTAATAGTAGCATATTATTGTTAGATCAAGAGAATCTAGGTAATACATGTATTTTTTATTAAACTTCTACAAATCCTTGTTGGAAGTTTTAAATGACATCTAAAATTTATTGATGAGTGGCGGTCTAGGGCAAATCTAATTTTTCGAATTTCAATGTGGATTAAAGATTTGATGAGCATGTCGAATTATTTGTGGGTGCATTGGTTATGTAACATGTGATTAACGCATGCGAAGGATGGAATTAGATCAAAGTCACTACAGTACTTCAAGAAGAATATATCTGCTTCTCTTCTTTGTATTTTAATGAAGGGAAGCTCACATCATTTTCTTGACGTCGATAAATCCAGCCTATTTTGCTTCCAACTGTGGTTCTGCCAATTCACAGTCCTGTTTTTTAGTTTATCAAAATTACTCTTCTATCTTAAATGGGCATTAAGACGTTCTTTATCTGCCCTGAGCATGGCAGTGGCATCAATTCGGTTCCACAGTTGATACTGAATCCTGTTGAGATTCAACAAGAAGATCTTAGTGAAAATTAAGCACCTACACTAGGATGGAGCCTCAGGCTATTTTTAGGTGGATGTTTATTTATATATTCATGAGAAAATTATATTTATAGATGCATGTCTATTTATAGATGTATGTGCAAGTTATATTTATATATTACATATCTATTTATAGATGCATGTTGATTATTATTATCCCTTAATATTAGTTGGAAAATAAACAATAATCTATTCTCAATGAGCACTTGGAAATAGTTAACTATAGTGGAAAATTAGTTAGCTAAAGGAATTTCGAGTTAAGAGGTTGGTTGGTGGGACATGCAAGTGGACTTAGCTGTAACTGAGTGAGTCAAAGTTGTAACAGAGTTGGAAGTGCAGTTATGAAAGTTCTAAAGTAGTTTAACTCAGTTAAGTGAGTTAAACTCAGTTGTGCTAGTTGTAACTGAAAATACACTAGTGAGAGATCAAATGAATTAATTATTAATTAATTCACAATCAGTGGTCTCACATGCAACTAAATATTTACTACTATTAACTGCATGCATATTAGATCCAGTGGAGACCAAGTTGAGTTCAAGGTGAAAGGGAAGATAACTATCAGTTGTGACATTATCCGGTTGAACACATGCAACCAGACACACATTGGATGTGCCCATGAGAATTGCCCAATCAAGGCAGGTAGGATTCCATTCATTCATGGATTGCTATTAGCTAGGATTGCGCAGTGGAGGCAGGTTATCTGGAGATAGTAAATTGGCTAAGGAACTTGCAAATTTTTGTATGACAGTGTGAGACAGTTAGCTCATGTACTGAGAGTTCTTGGATTAGAGATTTGTATGTAATTGTTTCACAATCCATGATATAATGCATAATAAAAGATAGTGGGGTTTTTAGCTATAATTTTTCCCAGGGTAAATTATCTGTGTTATGTGTGATTGATCTTTCTTCATGATATTGTGATTGGTGATTGTGTTTCAAATTCCGCAAAGATTTGTAGAAGCGATTATGTATTTAACAGTAGCATATTATTGTTATATCAGGAGACTCCAGGCAATACATGTATTTTGTATTAAATTTCTACATGGTATTAGAGCACATGAAATTGAAATTTTGAAGCAGGAGCTGAGTTTGTTGGTGGAAAGAATTTGAATTTGCAGAAAGACTTTCTTGGCGCTATAGCTGATTCAAGATCGAAATGGATTTTCATGGCTTGAGGTTAGAGTATGGACTCAAGGGTGGCTCGAACTAAATTTATTGGAAGGAAAAGATGGAGACGGTACTCGAAGACAATGGCTTGAAGGAATTCATTGAAAATGATGTTCCTAATCCAGATGCTACTAATCTTGATGCATGGCGAAAGAAAGTGGAAAAGGTGAGGAGGATCATGTTGGAGGTGTTAGCTCCCCGTAATCAGCAAGATTGGAAAAAGTCCGATCGTGGGGAGAAACATCGTTTCAACCACTTTGGGATTCTAGGATCTAGCCCTCCTGAATCCGGAGAGGGATCTCTCCAATAAGTGCAAAGATGGATTTGTATTTGAATTTTTGGGTAATGGTATTAGGCTTGTTATGAAGGTCAAGGGTTTTGTTTGTTTTTGGATGGTTGAGCATGATTACTATTTGAGGTGGAAATTTCTAAATGCAAGGAGTTTCAAAGGTGAGAAGTTGCAAGTAGATAGAATAAGCTTTGGCAAGGAAGATAGACAATTGCGGGTTTTATTCCATTGGGCTATGGAGTCATAATAGGGTTTAATTGAAACAGCAAGAGGCAAGAGTGGTCCATGGGTCAAGTCATCTATGTCTAAGGATCTCTTTAAAATTTGATTTATGGAATTAAATGGGACAACAAGAAAGATAATTAAATAGATGAAGAACAAAGAGCAGCCCAGGATCTGGTAAGTACTTTTAAACTAGCCAGCCTTTGATACACTTTCAATAGAAAACATTTTAAAACAAAGGGAAACTTGAAGGCAATTGTTGAAGTAGAAAATAGCGGGTCGGGCTCACCACAAATCCTCTCCTAGCTCTGCTTTACTTGGCTACTTTAAATACAAATAAAAAGATAACACAAAATGGCCTAAGATCTGGTAAGTACTTTTAAACTAGCCAACTTTTAACACATCCCAAGGGAAACATTTAGACAGTCTTTGGGGATAAAACTAGGACTAGGGCACACCATATCTTCCTTAGCTCATCCCTACTTAACATGAAATGAAAGTAACATCCAAGAACAAGATTCAGCTAAAACAATAAGATGAGGGAACGTCAGCATTCCTATGCCCAAACTGAATTAAATCATTCCTAAATAACACAGATTTAGAAGAAAACATGAAGATAAAGATTTTCAGTCAGAGAAGGGTATTGATATACAATAGGTCCTAACTCTATGCATGCTGTTATTTATAAGAGAAGATGAACACAGTGAAAACAGAAGTAAATAACAAGTTACAATGAGGAAAAACATCACCGTCAACATAGACCAGGATCCCATAAATCAACTTATATTGATGCTCCAAACTAGTTACAGCTTTAATTCCAATGCTTTAGTTTAGCAATCATCTACACTTCCCAGACTAACTTATCTATTACAAGCAGAGCTCCAAGAGCCAGTGAAAACTATTTACAGATAGAAGTCTCAAGCTCAATTACATTTCAAAGTTCAGCAACTACATAAACCAACCCCTCACTCATCTTCTGCAGTAGTATATATAGAAGAATGAGGAGGTGAGATCTAATGAAAGATCTCCAAAGATAATTAATACAAATTTAATGGTTCCTTTGGCCTTTGGGGGGCTCAATGAAGAAACTTACATAGGTGTCCTCTGTATCAAATGATTTTCATAAATATTTAAGCTCGGTGGGAGCTCTTTTTGACCTTTGAGGCTCTGTGTGATGTCAAAGTAACTCTGTTGATATTTTTTCATGAAGTTTGTTTGCAGAATTTACTCTCTGGCTACATTGTGAAGCAGATATCTGGTCTTGATCAATAAATTTGACCTTTGGTTGAATGCTTCGAGGCACAGGCGGCTTTATGGTAGCTTGGAGGTGTTGTGGACAGTTTTGTCACCCCCTAGAGACAGTCTAGAGTTGCCATAGACCAGTGCCTAGGACATCTTAATATAGCAAGGAGCTCAATATATAGCTTGGGTTGTCAGTCCAAAAAGCTCTCTTACTATCTCTTGTTAAACAAGGAAGATAATTTGAATGGGACCAATCTCTCTCAGAAGCTGATACAAAGATAAGAATAATGTAGGAACATCATGTAAAACTCCCATACAAAGGCATCAGACAGTTAAGAGACAACTTACTGTAAAGAGGGCCAGTTCAGATAATATACCACAGAAATCAAATATCAGAGTGTGGATGCTGTGAAAGAAATGATGAGAAAATATCAGTTGACATTAGACAGATACCCAGATATACAACAAAACCATGTATGGGCTTGCCAATTCAAGAATCCATACACAATCCTGGCATTTTAAAAGCACCCTCCTAAAACAACTGATATAGCAGAAAATATGGAGGAGATGAACATGGAACAGTATATCATGACTAGGCCTATTTAAAGTGCTGGACTAATCCCAGAAAGGGCATCAACTAGGATGAATCCTTACTGCAAACTAGTGAGCCACTCGCATTCTAGAACATGATACAAGAAGATAAATAGCATGAAATGAGATATTTCATTAACACATAAGAGAAGGTTAGATACTGTGAGATACCAAAGACCAGAATCCTCATTATAGTTATAACTCCTCCTCACTGAGACCCTACGGGCTCTGAACCTTCATACAGAAGTATTACAAAATGTATACAAAAGCCTTTTCGCTGCACAGTCTGTTGATTGAAATATGGAACCCTTACAATGTCTTCTTTCCGGGCTTTTATAGAAAATATAGAGAATTCTAGAGAAGGAGGTAGATAGAGCACATTTAATGACTCAATTTGAATAAAATGGCGGAAAACATTCGCGCCCACACTGTGAATGACTAACTATAAATGACTGTACTTTACAAATTAACTCCAGAAATAAATGCTGAGGAAGAAAATCTCCTCATGAATGAGACACAAAATAAAAAAATATATGATGCTCTGCCTCTTACTGAAAGAGGGAAAATCTGCTGCCGCATAAACCCTGAGATAGCCTGTGATTTTGTACTGTACTCTCGACCTTTAACTTTGAATTTAAATCCTGGATCTTTAATGCAGGGCGAAGCGTCCCTTGATTTTCTCTGGAGGGTTCTGTAGGTTCATATATTTGTTTTCTTTAATGATAGTCATTCCACACAACTACCCTCGACTTCTTCCTTAAATTTCGCCAGCAGAGTATCGTCCTTTGACATGCTCTTAACCTCTGCAACAGAGGCAACAAATTAAAGCGCCTCCTTGTTATCTTGAAACCTGCAAAACCCATAGATATATTATAAAAACCAGACAGGGATGGAGACGAGGATGATGGAGACATGGTCGACTGGGAAGAACACGCAGAGTGGCGGAGGAGAAACAATGGAGGCATTGATTAAACAGGCGGAGCGCGACTTTTCTACGTAAAACAGTTTGAGCGTGAGGAATGAACAAAAACGAAGGGTATGAATGAAAACATACGCATATATATATATATATATATATATATATATATATATATATATATATATATGACAGGGGAAAAATATTATGGACGTGCGGGATGATGACGTGTGGAAGTACGAAGGACGGGTGGCGAACCGACGTGGCAACGGAGTCAACAGACAGGGAGACTGATTTCTGGGCCATCGGATCCTGGAACTAGATCCATGGCTCGGAGGAGATGGGAGCAGTGCGGTGGTGGGCCACGGAACACGGCGGACATATGTTAACGGGCGAGTAGGTTTGAAGGACATCCGCCGTTGGATGGAGATCAACAGATCTAACGGCGCGGGTGGATTCCGCTGCCCGGCCACAGTACAGACTTTAACGCGCGGAAAAGTGGTTTTGGAACGCCGTACAAAAGATGCGTGGCGCGTTTTTAATGGAATCGCTGCTCCCATGGTAAATACCGCCGGCCCGTCTAAAGCTGTGCGGAATTAACCATCGGTTTTCTGTGCGCGGGGGCCACCATGGATGGTTTGATAGCGGGCCGTTGATTGGCTTCGGATCTGACGGTTACAATTGCACCCGAAAATATTATTGTTAAGCCCCCTCCTCTTTAGCACATGGTTTTGCGCTCGGGACATATGGAAGTTAACGCATGGGGGCTAAGGTCTTAGGACTGGGCCCGATAAATTTAAATTATGGGTTTTTAACTTTGGCAAAGCGTATTTTCTGAGCGGGGATGGTAATATGAAGCGGGAGCATCAGGATTTTAGGCCACGACAGAGGTGCGAAATGGATCTGAATGAGGCAGCAGACCAAAATTTTAAATGCAGGGGTCAATATGTACAACAGGAGGAATCAATTTGCCTTAGCTGTGGCGGTGGAGGCTTTCTGTCTGATAAACCTTTATGATTTTTTCTTTAACTGTGTTTTAATCAGGGATTAGGATTTTGATAAACCATCTTAGACGTAATCCCCACAGATCTGTCTTCAATCTTCTGTTCTGTTATATTTTGTCTTCGACACTGATACTCTCTAACTATGTTCGATTCATGGTTTTTTGCTCGGGTGCAGGGCTACGTAGGGGTCATGTGGAATCAATGCTTCATGAATGATTGATGAAATGTGGAGCTTCTTCCTGCGAATGGTTTCCTCTGGTGAATCGAAGGCGGGAGGATCGTCACCCTCTGCCTTTGAATTTTCTTCAGACATAGCGGAAAAATCCTTTAAACCCTGCAAAATACAAAAAACATTAGGAAATCCTTCATGTATAGGTTAACTGCTTCAGAAGGACATGTGGGGAGAGCGTGGCCATTGGATGGCATCATCCAATGGTCGAGATTGGTTGGAGGGGGTCAAAAGAAAATTGGGGAGGAGTTAAATCGGAGCCGTTGATTGCGGAGAGATTGACGGTCGAGGGTGGAGGCGAAAAGTCAAAGTGTAGGAGTCAGTTTTTGGAAAAACGGAGAAATGGGTTAAAAACCTCTATTTCAGGAAAAAATGATCAAAAATCAAGATCGGGAATCAGGACGATCATGGGTCGTCGGATGAGAGCGGCCCAAGCGATCAACGATGGAGATCCCACGATAAAAAACCTTATAGAATGCGCCTGGACATCAAACCTTTAATAAAATTAGGGCAAAATAAAACCCTGGGTCCGGAAATGCTGACGGGACGAGAAATCAGGGTGATGAAGCGTGGGCCGTCGATCTACAGATCAGATCAACGACAGAGATGATAGTAATACTGCACCGTACCCCGAGTTATCGCACGGGCTTCTTTAGAGCGCGACTACCGTCCAATGAGCGGCCTCAGATTGGACGGCGTGCATCAATATCGCGCCCACTCCACATCCGACCTTTAACGCGCGATGAGGGCAGTATTTTGAACAATGCTCAAGGCCACGTGTCGGGTGGTGAATGGAATCGCTGCAAAATAGAAAAAACCGCCCCGCTTTCAAAAGCAGTGCGATGAATTCCGCCCGGTTTTCTTTTAACATGATGACACAAAACATTAAAACCCGAAATTTAATATAAACAAAGGTTTGTACTTTGGGTGGAAATATTTATTCGAAGCGGATAGGCGCCCGACTGTGGGGCCGTGGGTTATATGGAAAATCTTCCGACTGGGGTTTACGGAGGAAGGGCTAATCATGATCGGGTGATGTGATAAGCACTTGGAAGGCTGGCACTCGGTTCTAGCACTAAGGCGTATGGAGGGGAAGGGTTTTGGACTTAGCCCAAGGGGGCTTTGAACAAAAATATGTATTTTTTGTGAAGTTTTCAATGTTTTTCAAAGGTTTTGAGGGTTTCGATAAGGCAAAGAAGGAGTCTTTAAACCTTATCAAAGGAGTTTTGATGAAGGGGAAAAGGGGAAAAACATGAAAATGAGAGATTTTATGGGGAAAAGAGGAGAGGAAAGAAGGTTAGTTTTGGAAGAGGGGAAGGGGGAAAATGGTGTTTGCAGCAGTATTCTTTCTTAGGAATCAGCAGGATTTCTGAGTGTAAAATGGGCGCAGCAGTGAAGATTTGGACAGAGGCATGAGGCCTTCAAGAGTCTTCAAGAGCCAAAACTTTTTAGCAGTAAAATATGTTTCTTGAAGACTCCAGAAAATGATTTAGCCACCTTTTGGTATAACAAATTTCATAGGTGGCTAACAGTGGCTCCACTTGGGGATGGTGCCTTCTTGAAGGCATCAAGAACTTCAGACTTGGATTCTCTGGGAGGCTGATCAGTTGCCTCATCCATTGGGCTGCCTTTATTTCTGTGGATGATCTTCTTTGTTCTGAAAACATATTAGCAGCCATGGATTAACAATGGAACTTCATCAATACAGGCTTTCTACCTACCCAATCCTACTGATCTAACATTTTTTCTTCTTTAGAGTGCACTTGGATTGGCGAACTCTTTTACAACATTTTATTCTTTTGAAAGTAGGAAAAATAATCTATTACTACTCCTTATTTCTCCATGGACCCAGATTAAATAGTTGAGCCCATATGATTCTCTACCTAATCTACTGTCTGTTGGGATTAAACTGTCCAACAGAATTTCATTCTCTAAATTCTACAACAGAAATTTAAAAGCATTCAAGTCAGGATTGAACAGTCTAACTTGATGCTGGTCTATGGCATAAGAACAAATTGCACATAGAAATTATTTTGCATGAAATTTAAAACAAAATGGAAGGTTTGAGATCTGAAATTTCAAAGCATTTCCTTGCTTCTTTCTATAGCTCTGCTTTGACTCTTACTTGAGCTGTCTTTCCTTTGCTAACTGGTTTAGATTTTAAGCTGATTAGAACCAGATTTTTACATCTTTTGACTCAGAATTTGAAACATATTTGAGTCATTCTCTCTTTGAAACTTTAGGTTCAGATTTTGAGCATGTTGGAACCTTTAATTTCTATCCTAAACTATCTACTGATAAGCCAAGATTAAACAGTTTGGCAAATCGAATTCACTATCCTATCAGCAGAAAATTTAAAGCTAATTAGTCAGGATTAAGCTGTTTGAATAACTAGAAGTGTGTTCTTCAGGAGTGGCATTTGAGCTTGCACACTTTCATATTTGTTTCTCTTTTTTTGGTATGGGGCTATACCTTTCTTGTTTTCACAATCTGCCCTCTTTTCTTTCTTTTCTTTGTTTTTGTATTTTTGATTTTTTATAACTTTGAATGCAATAATGGGTGGAATATTTACAATGAGAAAAAAGATAAAGAGGCTTCGAAACATAGCATGGATCAAGAGAAGTAATGCTTAAGCATCCTTCCATTGACAGGACCCCCAAGCACTTCTGCTCCATTCAACTCCTGCAAGAAAAATGCATTGTTACCAGCAGCTGAATGGATAGAGTAAGGGCCAAGCCATAAGTTGTCAAATTTCCCGTGCTTGCCCTTGTCTTCCCTTCTAGAGTCCCACTTTAAAACTTTGTCCCAAATCTTGAAATTGTTGGCCTTTGTTCTTCTGTCAAAAATATTTTTAACGTTGTCCTGCTTTTGCAATGCTTTGTTATAAAACTCCTCTCTGGTTTGCTGAAGATGAATGGTTTGATTTATTCTTCTGATCATGTCATCATCTTCAGTTTGAAACTCTTGAATCAACTTCATCACTGGTACACCAAGGCTGCTTGGAAAAATTGCATCAGTACCATACACAAGCTGGAAAGGTGACATAACAATAAATTTATTCAAAGTCAATCTGTCAGCCCAAAGTGCATGAGCTAGCTTTGTGTGCCAAGACTTTTTGTTGTCCTCCAACAGTTTCTTGATTATGTTCACTAAAATTTTGTTTGAGGATTCTGCAAGTCCATTACCTTGAGGGTAATAGGCAGTGGAATGCCCCAATGTTATCTGATATCTGTGACATAACTCAACCATCTTCTTTGATCCAAATGCTGCTGCATTATCAGTGATGATCTTGGTAGGACAGCCAAATCTGGAGAGAATGTTAGTCTCCATGAATTTTATAATAACTGAATCATTGGCCTGCCTACAAGGTATGGCTTCTATCCACTTAGTGAAATAGTCTGTGGCAGTGAGAATCCATCTATGTTGGGCAGAATATGGAGGATGGATTTATCCTATGAAGTTAAGTCCCCACTGTTGAAAAGGGGCTTCAACAGTGATTGGATGCAGAGGTAGGGGTAGCAGTTTTCTTTTGCCTTCAAAAAGTTGACATTTATGACAGGCTATGATCATCTTGTGCACATCATGGAAAAGGGTAGGCCAATATAAACCAGCCATCAAAATTTTGTTGGCTGTTGTCTTCCAGTACAAATGACCTCCACACTCTCCTTCATGGAACTGGTTCTTAACCTTCTCTGCATCAAACTCAGGAAAACATTTAAGAAATACACCACTTGCATTTTTCCAATAAAGACATCTATCTATAATGCAATAGTTTACAGCTTTCAATTTGAGGAATCTTGCCTTTGTTTTTGTCAAACTAGGAGGTGTATTCATATTAAGCAAAACATAAACAATATCAGCATACCAAGAGGAATTCATAAAATGGTTTTCAACAATGGGAGTTGATATTTCCTCTTGATCATCAAAAGCATCAATCATATTAATATCAAGAACTTCAAAATTTGAGTCAGCCATTAATATAGCTAGACCTTGGCCTTTGATGAGTTTAGTGGGTTTTATCTCTAGATCATATTCAAGAATAACAACAATCCACTTACCTCTCTTACCATTTGGGTCCTGTGTTAGAATGTCTTTAACAACTGAGTTTGGGACAAAGGCAATGATGTGTGAGTGAAGGATGTATATTTTGAAGTCTTTCAAAGATTTAACCAAAGTAAAAGCTTGCTTTTCCATAATGCTATACTTCAGAGGGGCATCCCTCAATGCCTTGCTAAAGAATGCAATAGGTTGCTCTTGTCCTTGTGGATTTTTCTGTAAAAGGACAGCAGCTATGGTATGTTCTGATGCAAACGAGAAAATATAAAAATCTTTTGAAAAATCAGGACTTATTAGAACTGGTGTTTTGGTTAATGCTTGTTTCACCAGCTCAAAGTACTTCTTTGCTTCCAAGGTCCATTTTACCCCTTGCTCCTTCTTCAACATGTTTGTGATATTCCTAAGGAGCTCAGCCAAATTGGGGATGAAACTTCTCAAAAAGTTAGTCTTTCCAATGAAAGATTGCAACTCCTTGATGTTTTGAGGATGAGAGATTTGCAATATGGCCTCAATCCTCTTTGGATCTATCTTAATACCCTCTTCTGAAATGATGTGCCCAAGAAGTTTACCTTCTTTGAGACAAAATAGTGTCTTCTTAGGGTTTAAATGTATCCCAAACTTTCTGCATTTCTCGAAAACTCTTCTTAAATTTTATAAGTGCTCTTCATCTGTTTTTGAAAACACAGTGACATCATCTAGATAGATAATGATGAAGTAGCCCAGCTCTTCCAAGAATGCTATGTCCATGGCTCTTTGAAAATTTTCTCCAGCATTCATTAGACCAAAATGAATTTTCACATACATGAAAGTGCCCCATGGTGTAGTAAAGGTTGTCTTTAATTGATCAACAGGGTGAACTAAGATCTGATTGTACCCTGAATAGCCATCCAGCAAAGAAATTATTCTAGACCCTACCACCCTTCGTAAAATATGATCCATTTTAGGTAAAGGGTAGTTGTCCTTTAATGAAGCTTTGTTTAAGTCTCTAAAGTCTATACAAAGCCTAATTCCTCTAGTTTTCTTCCTAACTGACACCAGATTAGACACCCACTCAGAATATTTAAGAGGGACAATAATATCGGCATCATACATTTTCATGATCTCCTTCTGAACCAAAGGCAACTGAACAGGGTTTATTCTGTGCAGTTTTTGTTTGAATGGTTTTTGGTTTTCCTTGAGAGGGATTTTGTGTTTTATTATTTCGGTGTCATAGGATTTCAGATCTTCCTAACTCCACGAAAAAACATCAGAAAATTCTTTAAACAACTCTATGTATTTGAGTTTTATGTGAGTTGGCAAGGTTTTAAACAGTTTAATCATTTTCGGTTTGAGTTCGCTGCCTATATTGCACTCTTCTACTTCAGTCTCTACAGGTTCCAGTTTTGGTTTATTTGCCACATCGTTAAAATCGAACAACTCTTCTAAAGGGGCTAGACCCTTAGGCAAACTTTCATCTTTAGAGTGCAGAGTTTCTAACTCCTCTTTTTCTAACTCTGCAGTCATTTCTGTTTTGTTTTTAAGTTTGCTAGTCAAAAGATTAATATTGACAAGCTCAGGAGACGGCTCTTCTTCACCAAGAAAATTTTCTCCACTGCAGTCTGTTTCATAATCTGAGTCCAAACTATTTAGTTCAAATTCATTTCTGAATTGCATGAAGTCTTCTATTTGTTTGTCTCCATCAAACACCTGCCAATACTTTTCATTATCAGGCACGGCTGGTATAAACTTTATCTGAGTTGTGCAGTCTTTGCTTTCATATGGCGTTAAGCATGTTCTAGCTGCAAAGGCTAAATTGTGGGCCGGAATATTTCTTTTTCTTGGGACAAAAAACAGTTTGGACTCCTCGAATGTTTTCAAAAGGTCCATGACATCGTTTTGGTAGGCCCTAAGTCTGGGATGATTTTCGTTATACTCCCCATTGACTTGCCTAATGACTAACTCTGAATCCCCATACACATTGATTCTTCTGGCTCCTAAATTTTTCAACAAACGTAAGCCTAAGAGAAGGGATTCGTATTCCGCTATGTTATTGGAACACTGAAAGTTTAATTTGCAGGAAATTCTTTGTGTGTGGTTGTTTTCAGCGTTGGAAATCCAGACACCTGCACCAACGTTAGTTCTAGTGCACGACCCATCAAAGAACATACTCCACAGAGGACTGTTTTCGATTTCATCGGGGTTACTGTCCTCTTCAACTACCGTGCTTTCTGATTGTTGTTGAATATCAGCACTTAGTTGCAAATGTTTCAAACCCTTAGGTTTTTCGTTGTGTTGAGGGTTATTTTCTTGACTGTGAATGTTTAAAAGCAATGGACACCTAACTTGTAGCTCAAGAACTTTGTTTGGTTTGCTAATGTCTTCAAATGCAACAAACTGTTTTGACACTTCTGTGTTGTTTTCCTCTTCCTCCCTATCGGCCATTAATCCTGTTAAAGTGACTTTTTCACTAAGTGTTTCATCATTAAACATAATAAAAGAATCAAGGCCTGTATTTACAGAATACAGAGGAGAGTTTTGTGGTCGGTCTTGACTTGTAACTATGTATTTCATATGGGACTCCCTGTAAAGTCTTCTATTCTGATTGAAAACAGGGATAGTCGCATAGGTCATGTCCATTTGCATAGTCCCTTGTAACTTAGCCCCCTAAGATCTTGATAGCAACATTCCATACTTGGGGAGAACATCAGCCACAACAATATCCATTACTAAGCATTTGGCTGGAATCTGGGCTAAGTTAACATAGAGGTCTTTGATTAATCCTAAACATTTTACTCCGCTGGAATCAAAGGAGTACAGGTCTTTATACGGTCTGGTGATTTCTAGACCAAGGCTCTCCTTCACAGCTTTAGGCATTATATTATGAGAAGCCACGGAATCATGCATAACGTTATGCAAAATTTTGTCATGAACATTTAGACTCACATAAAAGGGAGGAACAGGTCCCTCTTGATATCTACCTTCAATCTTAGGACCAAAAATCAGCTCTGGTTGGTCATCACTAAGATTGACAGTGTCCTCATTCTCTTCAATGTTTAAAGCCTTCAAAATTTGGGTCCTATATACATGCTGGGCAGCTAACTCAGTCAAGGGAACAGAGATTTTGATCTTTGAAATTTCCTGCTCTAGGCTGAAAGGAATTTGGTTCTTTAAAGTGATTGTTTCAACTTTATTAGCTGTCACTATATCAGCAATATTAGCTTGCTGATTTGTTCTATCTACATTTGACAGAATTGTTTTGACAGGAGTACTAGTTGAAGTGCTAGTACTACTAAGGTCTGCACTCTATTTCTGACTGTTTTGAGTGCATTTCTCTTTACCATTATCAGAATTTACAGCCACTATTTTTTCCCTTTGTTTGACAATTTTAGGCTTGGTTGCAGTGCTATTTTGTGAAGATTTGTCAGAGGTTTTGGTGTTGGGGGTTTGTTGACTAGTTTTTATTCTATGGTCATATTCTCTTTGAGACTCTATGATGACATTTTCCATGTCTTGATAATAACTTTCATCATCATCTCTTCTGTCATCATAAGGTGTGTATAGACCTTGTTTTATATCATAATGAACTTCAAAGTCATCATCAACTACCCTAACATGTTGATATCATCTTCCTCTGTTATCTCATCTGTTTCTTCAACCTCACTTATGTAGTTTTGATGAAAGGGAGGAGTGATCTGTTGATCATATTCCCTAGATCTGTTTGGAGGTGGGTTCCTTCTAAAATTCTGATTTTGGTTCTGATTTCTGTTTCGAGGAGCAGTTTGGTTTTGACTGGCTTGTGCTCTCTCAAGGATGCTCATTTTCTTCATCATCTCCTCCATCATTCTCTCCATCTTTGAATTGGAAGTAGAAGGTGTGGATTCCTCTCTAAAGGATACTCTCTTTTCATTTTTCATTCTTTCTCTCTTCTCCATCAAATTGACTTCCACAGAAAGAGCACCCTTTTGCATCTCTTCAAGAGTTGCTGGATCTCTCTCTCTAAGTTGATAGGCCATCTCAGGGTCAAACCCTTCAGGGAACTTGTTTAGAGCTGAGCCTTGTGAAGGTTTTAGATCTAGGGAAAGTGCATTATATACACTATTGAATCTAGTGCAATAAGCTTGTACACTTTCCCTCTTGTTTCTATGGAGGTTCTTATAATCAGAGAGGACTTGGAGGGGATTCTTCTTTACTTCCCATTTGTTTAAGAATGTTTGATGGAATTTTTGGAGATCATTGATACTATGGGGGGTTAAGCCTTTAAACCATTTTCTTACTTCTCCCCCAAGACTCTGAGCAAACAATCTAAGTTTGACAGAATCATCATCAATTTCGTTTCTATCAAAGTAGTCATTCATCTTATCCACATGTTGTGATGCAGTTGTAGCGTTGCTAGCATCATACAATGGAATTTTGGACTGATAGTCCTGTGGAAGATTGACTAATGGTACAGGAAGGACTAAGGGAGCATACCATGTTGCCATGATATGTGGTGGGGGTGGATTCACAAGAGGTGGATTAACAAAAGGAAAAGTGGGCTGGAGTGGAGTGGTTTGAACAGTGGATGTAGGGTGGGCAGAAGTGGATGGACCAGGAGTAGATTGCTGAGCTGATCTTGGATGAGAGACACCTGAGTTGTGAAGGAAATGTAAATCAGGAGGTGTTGTTTCTCTGCTACCAAGATGTTCACTTGTTTCCGGAGATGAAAGTGAAGACTCATAATCTAACTGATCTAAATCACCAAGAGACCTAGTTCTAAAGGGATTTACCAAGTCAACTTGTGATTGTTGTAGAGCTGAAAGATTTTCAGGAACTGAATTAGCTCTCAAGGGTGATCTGAAAACAGTTGATAACTTAATCCTAGGAGACTTCCTAAGAATACTTTCTGGGTTATCAACTATCTCAGGTGGATCAGGGTCAGGATAAGCTCTAGTGTGAATCTTTCTAGGAGCCACTATGTTGTGTTTTTCAGACCCAAATAAACAGGAAAAGTTCAACCAGGTATGACAGTATTTGAGAGGCTGACTAGTCTGTTTACACGAATTTTAATCCTACAGTCCTCTAACTGAGTTTGAATGATATTACAATGATAAGGGTGCTTCCCAATGGAGTCTTAAGGTCTGTTCAGGATTGTGAAGTCGCCAAGTGGAAGTTTTTAGCTCTTTTTCATAGGTAAAAGGTTTTATGGGCCACTACCATGTTTATTGGATACCAATCTGAAATATTTTTGTGTTTTTTGAGCTATTTTTCAGTTGTGTGGTTTTTAAGAAAATCCTAACTTTGTTTCAAAACTTAGCTATGGTTATGAGACAAACAAAGTCTATTCTTATGGCTAAGCCAACTGATCTTTCAAGGTTAGATAAAGACTCATGCGAATCATAGGGTTTGCCTAGTTTGTCACTGATTTAAACAAGTTTCATCATGATTACCACTTCTTGGTAGTGCTTGAAAAGGCTGCTTTTTACTCACAATGTTCTACGGAGTTTTAAGAGGAACCAAAGATTCTGGGTTTGATCCCCAGTGGAGTCGCCAAAAATGTTAGCTCCCTGTAATCAGCAAGATTGGCAAAAGTCCGATCACGGGGAGAAACATCGTTTCAACCACTTTGGGATTCTAGGATCTAGCCCTCCTGAATTCGAAGAGGGATCTCTCCAATAAGTGCAAAGATGGATTTGTCTTTGAAGTTTTGGGTAATGATATTAGGCTAGTTATGAAGGCCAAGGGTTTTGTTTGTTTTTGGATGGTTGAGCATGATTACTATTTGAGGTGGAAATTTCTAAATGCAAGGAGTTTCAAAGGTGAGAAGTTGCAAGTAGATAGAATAAGCTTTGGCCAGGAAGATAGACAATTGCAGGTTTTAGTCCATTAGGCTATGGAGTCATAATAGGGTTTAATTGAAACAGAAAGAGGCAAGAGTGGTCCATGGGGCAAGTCATCTATGTCTAAGGATCTCTTTAAAATTTGATTTATGGAATGAAATGGGACAACAAGAAAGAGAATTAAACAAATGAAGAAAAAAGAGCAGCCCGGGATCTGGTAAGTACTTTTAAACTAGCCAACCTTTGACACACACTTAAGAAGAACATAGAAGTAAACTAGGATCTGGTAAGTACTTTTAAACTAGCCAACCTTTGATACACTTTCAATAGAAAACATTTTAAAACAAATGGAAACTTGAACTGTTGAAGTAGAAACTAGCGGGTCGGGCTCACCACAAATCCTCTCCTAGCTCTGCTTTACTTGGCTACTTTCAAGACAAACAAAAATATAACACAAAATGGCCTAAGATCTGGTAAGTACTTTTAAACTAGCCAGCTTTTAACACATCCCAAGGGAAACATTCAGACAGTCTTTGGGGATAAAACTAGGACCAGGGCACACCATATCTTCCTTAGCTCATCCCTACTTAACATGAAATGAAAGTAACATCCAAGAACAAGATTCAGCTAAAACAATAAGACAAGGGAACACCAGCATTCCTATTCTCAAACTGAATTAAATCATTTCTAAATAACACAGATTTAGAAGAAAACATGAAGATAAATATTTTTAGTTAGAGAAGGGTACTGATATACAACAAGTCCTAACTCTATGCATGCCGTTCTTTATAAGAGAAGATGAAAACAGTGAAAAAATAAATAAAATAACAAGTTACAATGAGGAAAAACATCACCGTCAACATAGACCAGGATCCCATAAATCAGCTTGTATTGATGCTCCAAACCAGTTACAACTTTAAGTCCAATGCTTTAGTTTAGCAATCATATACACTTCCCAGACTAACTTATCTATTACAAGAAGAGCTCCAAGAGCCAGTGAAAACTATTTACAAATAGAAGTCTCAAGCTCAATTACATTTCAAATTTCAGCAACTACATCAACCAACCCCTCACTCATCTTCTGCAGTAGTATATATAGAAGAATGAGGAGGTGAGATCTAATGAAAGATCTCCAAAGATAATTAATACAAAATTAATGGTTCCTTTGGCCTTTGGGGGGATCGATGAAGAAACTTACACAGGTTTCCTCTGTATTAAATGATTTTCATAAAGATTTAAGCTCGGTGGGAGCTCTTTTTGACCTTTGAGGCTCTGTGTGATGTCAAAGTAACTCTGTTGATATTTTGTCATGAAGTTTGTTTGCAGAATTTACTCTATGGCTGCGTTGTGAAGCAGATATCTGGTCTTGATCAATAAATTCGACCTCTGTTTGAATGCTTCGAGGTACAGGTGGCTTTGTGGTAGCTTGGAGGAATCAATTTGCCTCAGCTGTGGCGGCGGAGGCTTTCTGTCTGATAAACCTTTATGATTTTTTCTTTAACTGTGTTTTAATCGGGGATTAGGCTTTTGATAAACCATAATAGACGTAATCCCCATAGATCTGTCTTCAATCTTCTGTTCTGGTATATTTTTTCTTCGACACTGATACTCTCTGACTGTGCTCGATTCATGGTTTTTTGCTCGGGTGCAGGGCTGCGCAGGGGTCATGTGGCATCAATGCTTCATGAATGATTGATGAAACATGGAGCTTCTTCTTGTGAATGGTTTCCTCTGGTGAATCGAAGGCAGGAGGATCATCACCCTCTGCCTTTGAATTTTCTTTAGACATAGCGGAAAAAACCTTTAAACCCTGCAAAATACAAAAAACATTAGGAAATCCTGCATGTATAGGTTAACTTCTTCAGAAGGACATGTGGGGAGAGCGTGTCGAGATTGGTTGGAGGGGGTCAAAAGGAAATTGGGGAGGAGTTAAATCAGAGCCTTCGATCGCGCAGAGATCAACGGTCGGGGGCGAAGGCGAAAAGTCAAAGCAGAGGAGTCAATTTTTGGAAAAAACGGAGAAATGGGTTAAAAACCTCTGTTTCGGGAAAAAAATATCAAAAATCAAGATCGGAAATCGGGACGATTGTGGGCCGTCGGATGAGAGCAGCCCAAGCAATCAACGACGGAGATCCCATGATAAAAAACCTTATAGAACGCGCCCAGACATCAAACCTTTAATAAAATTAGGGCGAAATAAAACCCCGAGTCCGGAAATGTTGACTGGACGAGGAATCAGGGTGATGAAGCGTGGGTCGTCGATTTGCAGATCAGATCGACGGCAGAGATGCTATTAATACTACGCCATACCCTGAGTTATCTCACGGGCTTCTTCAGAGCGCGACTACCGTCCGATGAGCGGCCTTAGATCGGACGACGCGCATCAATATCGCGCCCACTCCACATCTGACCTTTAACGCGTGATGAGGGTGGTATTTTGAATAGTGCTCAAGGCCACGCGTTAGGCGGTGAATGGAATCGCTGCGAAATAGAAAAAACCACCTTGCTCTCAAAAGTGGTGCGATGAATTACGCTCGGTTTTCTTTTAACATGACGACCCAAAACATTAAAACTCGAAATTTAATATAAACAAAGGTTTATACTTTGGGCGGAAATATTTATTCGAAGCGGATAGGTGCCTGACTGTGGGGCCATGGGTTATATTGAAAATAATACGAATGAGGTTTACGGAGGAAGGGCTAATCGCGATCAGGCGATGTGAGAAGCACTTGGAAGGCTGGCGCTCGGTTCTAGCACTAAGGCGTATGGAGGGGAAGGGTTTTGGACTTAGCCCAAGGGGGCTTTGAACAAAAATATGTATTTTTTTTAAAATTTTCAATGTTTTTCAAAGGTTTTGAGTGTTTCGATAAGGCAAAGAAGGAGTCTTTAAACCTTATGAAAGGGGTTTTGATGAAGGGGAAATTTAGGGGAAAAACATGAAAATGAGAGATTTTATGGGGAAAAGAGGAGAGGAAAGAAGGTTAGTTTTGGAAGAGGGGAAGGGGGAAAATGCTGTTTGCAGCAGTATTATTTCTTAGGAATCAACAGGATTTTTGAGTGTAAAATGGGTGCAGCAATGACGATGTGGACAGAGGCATGAGGCCTTCAAGAGTCTTCAAGTGCCAACACTTTTTAGCAGTAAAATATGTTCCTTGAAGACTCCAGAAAATGATTTAGCCACCTTTTGGTATAACAAATTTCATAGGTGGCTAACAGGAGGATCAAGCCTTCATGGGAAAGCCACACCATATGCTATATGGAAGGCTTTGACGGATATATTCCAAAGCAACATTGACCATAGGAAATTTCCGCTCAAAGATAAACTCAGAAAGATCAAGATGGAAAAGGGCGACAACATTCCAAAGTATCTCACGAATTTTGTCCAATGTCGGAATGAACTGGGGAGTGTGGGAATAACTATTGCTGATGATGATGTGGTGAGCTTGGCTCTCTTGGGACTTCCTAAGAGTTGGCATAGTTATGAAGACTCTGTCAATGGACGAGAAAAAATTCCGGATTGGGAACGACTATGGTCAGATCTGGTGCAAGAGGAGTTCAGGCGGAACACCAGAGATGGCTCTTCATCAAAGCATGATGATGAAGAGGATTTTTCTTTGGCTGCCAAGACAAAGAAGGGGAAGGGTAAGAAATTCCATTCTAAATATGAGTCTAAAGGCAAGAAGATGGATATGTCCAAGGTGATGTGTTTTCACTGTCACAAACATGGGCATCTTACTAGTAACTGTCCGCAAAAGAAGAAGAACAAGAAGGTTGTTGGAGCTGCAGCTAGTGAGGCCCTTGCCTTGAAATTTGAGCTTGAATTCTCTTTGATTGCATGCATGGTGTCAAGTGCATTGGGATCGGTGTGGTATTTGGATAGTGGCACTTCCTTTCGCATGACGGGAGATAAGGAACTTTTCAGTGACTTAGAGGAGAAATATCTCTAGATGCATATAGAGATGGGCAACGATGGGATATACATTGTGACCTGAATTGGTACCATTACCTTTTAGAGGGATTCAGGTAAACCATTTCAATTGAAAGATGTTATTCATGTTCTAGGTCTGAAGAAAAATTTGGTCTCAGTCACAATGTTGGAGGACAGAGGCTATGACATTGTTTTTAGCAACGGAAAATATTTCTTGCGATATAAAACAACGGGGTCAAGCCAAGAGGATAGGGATTCGAGTTAAGAATCCCTACAAGATGGAGGTAGATGGTTGCACTACCATGATGAGCAAGGCAGAAAAAGTGGTGAGTCGGGATGAGGGTGAATTATGGCATAGGAAATTGTGCCATCTTCATCATGGAGCCTTGAAAGTCATGCATCAAATATCTACTAGACTTCCAATAGGAAAACTTGCTCAGCTAGAGCAGTGCAAGGGTTGCATTATGGGGAAGTATGTAAATTCCACCTTTCATGAAAAGGAGAATCGTGCTTCGGGGATCCTTGAGAGTGTTCACACAGATGTGTGTGGACCGTTCTCGGTTGCTTCAACAACAAAACATAAGTACTATGTTATGTTTTTTGATGATTTTTCTCGTAAATGTTGGACCTTCTTCATGCAGAAGAAGGATTAAACATTATCAAAGTTCTGTGAGTTTAAGGCATTGGTGGAGAAAGAGTCAGGGAAGTAAGTGAAGGCTCTTAGGAGTGATAATGGTGGAGAATAAATCTCTAAATAATTCAATAAATTCTGTAGCAAAGAAGGAATTCAAAGAGAACTCATAGTGCCTCATAACCCACAAAAAAATGGGGTCACAGAGAAGAAGAACAGAACAATCGTGGGTGCAACACGAGTGATGTTACACGATCAGGGCCTACCAATTCATTTGTGGGTGGAAGCATGCAACACTACAATTTATGTGCAAAACCATTGTCCTCATAGAGTACTTGGCATGAGTACACCTGAAGAAGCTTTCACTGGTAAGAAACTAGATGTTTCCCACTTTAAGATTTGTGGCTCATCTATTTTGTGCATGTGAGCAAGGATGCTAGGAAGAAGCTGGAGCCGACTGCTGAAGATGGGATATTTGTGGGGTACACAGAAACACCCCATAATTATTGCATGTATTTTTCGAACAGTCAATTGACTTTGGTGCGACGGAATATAAAATTCGATGAAGGGAAAGCCATGCGGGTGTCGCTTGAGAGGGAGCTAGACTTGCATGTGAAGGAGGAACTGTTGGTTCCAAAAGATGAGTCTCTAGATGTGGATCAGCCACAGGAGGAGGTTCATGGAGTGGAGGAATCCACTCACGCAGAGCCAACCATCAGAACTGGTATAAGGCGTACCACAAAAGCTGATAGGCCGAGACTTGATGTTGCACATAATGTAGGAGTCCCTACTTCACAGCACAGAAAAAGACAGTCTCTTGACTGATTTACTGGATACATGGCTCTCATGAGAAAATGTATTGTGACTAAACCATCTTCCTTTTAGGAATCAGTTTAGGAGCCCACATGGGTAGATGCAATGGTGGAGGAGTATGACTCCATTGTAAAAAACAGTGCTCGAGGAATTGTTCCAAGGCCAGTTGATAAATTTGTGGTAGGTTGGAGATGGATCTACAAGGTAAAGCAAGCTATTGATGGGAGTGTTGAGAAATACAAGGCGAGATTTGTGGCCCAGGGAGTCTCACAGATCGAGGAGATAGATTATGAAGAGACCTTTGCACCTGTCACAAGATATTCTTCCATAAGGACCATCCTTGCTCTCTCAACGCAGATGGGCTGGTGCATTCATCAAATGGATGTGAAAACTATGTTTCTAAATGGGATCATTGAGGAAGAGGTTTACATAGAGCAGCCTGAAGGTTTCAATATCTTCAACAATGAGTCGCATGTTGCCAACTCAAAAGAGCGATGTATGGGTTGAAACAAGCACCCCGTGCTTGGTACACTCGAATAAACAGCTATTTCACCGGACTGGGCTTCACCAAAAGTGAAGCAGATGCAAACCTATACCAAATTATGGTGGAGGGTAATATTTTAATCATTATTCTTTATGTTGATGATTTAATATTGACTGGTGATGAGCAGCTAATACACTCATGCAAGGAGGATCTTGCAAAAGAGTTCGAGATGAAGGATATGGGCCTCCTTCATTATTTCCTTCTATTGGAAATATGGCAGCGAGAAGGTGAAATTTTTGTGTCTCAAGGCAAGTATGCAAGGGAAATACTGGGTAAGTTTCACATGGAGGGCTGCAAACCCATGGATACTCCTCTTCCACGAAACTAGAGGAAAGAGGATGCTACTTCTGGAGAGGTAGTGGATGCTATTGTCTATCGAGAGTTAGTGGGTTCACTAATGTATTCAATAAACATGAGACTGGATATTTGCTATGTGGTTAACCAGCTGAGTCAAGCTATGGTTAAGCCTACCAAGCTCTTTTGGAAGGCGGGTAAGCATGTCTTGAGATATTTGATGGGCACATCAGAGTATGTTTTATGGTACAGACAGACGGATGAGGTGAAGTTTCATGGCTTCATGGATGCAAATTGGGTAGGCAGCCCATCGGACAAAAAGAGTACATCAGGGGGGATCTTTAGCATTGGATCTACAATTGTTTCTTATTTCAATAGGAAGCAGAAACCCATGGCACAACGTTTCAAGCTGCATGTGAGGCTACCTGGATGAGAAATATCTTGGTTGGTTTTTTTGGTTCTCATTTATATCTGACAATGATTCATTGTGATAATCAGAGTTGCATTAAACTCTCGATTAATCCTATGTTTCATGATAGATCTAAGCATATAGATATCCGGTATGATCATCTCAGAGATTGTGTGCAGAGGGGGATCATGTTTCTTCAGTACATTCCTATGGAAGATCAGGATGAATATATTCTGACGAAGGCGCTCAATAGGAGAAAATTCGAATACCATAGAGACAGGATCGGGGTGAAGGATAATCCCTTTCTTATTGAGAGAGAGTGTTGAGATTCAACAAGAAGATCCTAGTGAAAATTAAGCACCTACACTAGGATGGAGCCTCAGGCTATTTTTAGGTGAATGTCTATTTATATATGCATGTCTATTTATAAATGTATGTTAAAGTTCTATTTATAGATTGCATGTCTATTTATAGATACATGCCGACTATTATTATCCCTTAATATTAGTTGGACAATAAACAATAATCTATTCTCAATGAGCACTTGGAAATAGTTAACTGAAGTGGCAAAGTAGTTAGCTAAAGGAATTTCAAGTTAAGAGGTTGGTTGGTGGGACATGCAAGTGGATTTAGTTGTAACTGAGTGATTCGAAGATGTAACAAAGTTGGAAGTGTAGTTATGAAAGTTGTAAAGTAGTTTAACTCAGTTGTGCTAGTTGTAGATGAAGATACACTAGTGAGAGATCAAGTGAACTAATTATTAATTAATTCACAATTAGTGGTCTCACATGCAACTGAATATTTGCTACTATTAACTGCATGAATGTCAGATCTAGTGGAGACCTAGTTGAGTTCTAGGTGAAAGGGAAGATAACTATCAGTTGTGAAATTATCCGATTGCACACATGCAACCACACACACATTGTATGTGCCCATGAGGATTGCACAATCAAGCCAGACTTGATTCCATTCATTCAGGGATTTCTATTAGCTGGGATTGCGCAGTGGAGGCAGGTTATCTGGAGACAGTAAATTTGCTAAGGAAGTTGCCAATTTTTGTATGACAGTGTGAGACAGTTAGCTCATGTATTGAGAGCTCTTAGATTAAAGCTTTTTATGTAATTGTTACATGATCCATGATATAATACATAATAGAATATAGTGGGATTTTTAGCTATAATATTTACCCAGGTAAATTATCTGTGTTATGTGTGATTGATCTTTCTTCATGATATTGTGATTGGTGATTGTGTTTCAAATTCCACAAAGATTTGTAGAAGAGATTATGTATTTAACAGTAGCATATTATTGTTAGATCAGGAGAATCTAGGCAATACATGTATTTTGTATTAAATTTCTACAAATCCTTGTTGGAAGTTGTAAATGACATCTAAAATTTATTAATGAGCTGCAGTCTAGGGTGAATCTAATTTTTCGAATTTCAAAGTGGATTAAAGATTTGATGAGCGTGCCGAATGCTTTGTGGGTGTGTTGGTTATGTAACATGTGCTTAACGCATGCGAAGGATGGAATTAGATCAAAGTCGTGACAATACTTCAAGAAGAATATATCTACTTCTCTTCTTTGTATTTTAACCGTAAATTTTTCGAGATTACGTATCTCAGTCCATGTGTCCCTTCCATACAAGGTACAAATGATAGTTTGTATATTTATGAGGTAGAAGTTTGGAGGTTGAAAAATCAGATAATCCACAGTCTTCATTTTTCTTGTCTATGTTTCAAGTCTAAAACAAGACTCATCTTTAGGACAAACTTACAAAGAAGAGAAGAAATAAAGTTAATGAATATGGGATGGGAGATGGGTGAATAGGAAAATGAGAGGAGCCTACCAACACAATGATTAAAGAAAAACAATTAATTTTAATAATAGTTAATTAAGATTTTATTTGAAATTTAATTATATTAATATTAATGATTTTTATTCTAATAATGTTTTTTGCAATGTGTTATTACTAAAATAAATTTCTTAGGGACTAACAAATGTTTTTATGAGATTAATTAGGATATAATTATAATAAATTTAATTTTATTAGAAATTAATGAAATTTTAATGCACTGGTATTTACTTATAATGAAAGTTAAGGAGTTTGATAATTGAGGTGGATGAAAGAGTTTAAAATATTTTAGAAAAGATTAAGGATAAATATACTTGGGAATGTAACGAATTGAGGAGTGAAAGGAATGAAATGAGGGAATGAGAGCTAAATTTGAGGAAAAATTGTGAAACCGAGAAAGATGCGAAGAGGGGATGAGGAGTAGAGAGGAGAGAAATATAAAGGTATTTATTATAATATGTTAGAATTAGTTTTAATTGTTATTATTATTAATGAGGAAGGTAAGGGACCACATAAAGATCAAGGTTTTTAGGGAGGGGGGAGAAAAGACAAGGTGACGAAATGAAAGAAAAGAAGGAGCCTTTGATAGAGGGTGGGGAGGGTTACTTGAGGAAGTCGATATTAGGGGGGAGGGGGGTGGTTTGGAGCGAAAAAAGGAAAGGTAGCGATGGTTACTTATTCTTTTGTAGAGCGAGGGAGTTAAGGAATCCAATTTCTGCTTACTTCAAGACCTCCGTCCCTTTTGAGGTTGTGGGGGTGTTTGATAATCTCAAGGGCCTCACGAATTTTACACTTGAAATGATGATTTTAAGTAGCGGTTACTTTAGTGTCTTCCAGGAAGATGTGGTGACAAGTCTTATCTGCATGCTCTGCTGGGGCTGAGGTTCGAGTTCTTCTATTTCTGATGTCAACGCCATGTTCTTCAAGCCTAATCTTAAATGATCTTCTTGTTTCTCCAATATAGAAATCTCCACATGAAAAATTGATTTTATACACACCCTTTTGTTGGAGGTGCTCAGGGTTGTCTTTGACATATTTCGTCCTTTGTCTCATGGTTGTCATGGGCTTGAAAGAGGTTCCAATGCATTTTTTATTGAGGACTTTAGCAAGCTTGTCTGTGACTCCTTTTATGTATGGTAGGTAATATTTAGCAGCTAGGGGATCTTCAGATACATGGTTGCTTATAGATCTGGCTTTTTGCATGGCTTTGATGATGTCTTTATTCTTATAGCCCAAGTTTGTAAACACCTTTCTTAAGTATTCGATCTCTTCTTTAGCAGTATTTTTGTCTGATATTCTAAAATCTCTTGTGAAAAGAGTTCTCAGGACCCCTAGCTTTTGTGACAGGTGGTGGTGAGAATCTGGGTGTAAGTGATTATCAGTATGTGCCTTTTTTTTTAACACTCTATGCCCAAGAGATCCATATTTATTTCTTATGAGGAAAATGTCTAGGAATGAAATGTTGTATTCAACCTCCATTGTAAACTTGATATCTTTGGATATGCTATTAAGTTGGTTGAGTAAATTGTGTAGCTCCGAGTCCTTATGAGGCCAATTGACACTAGTGTCGTCAATGAACCTACTGCAGAATTTGGGTTTCAATGGGTAAGTGTCAAGAGCTTGCTTCTCAAACTTCTCCATGAATAGGTTTGCTACTATGGGAGATAGCAAAGATCCCATAACTACTCCAAATGTTTTCTCAAAGATCTCGCCTTCGAATGTAAAGAAACTTAAATGGAGAAATAAAGTTGATAAATGTGACATATACTAATAAGAAGATACACATCATCTCCGCCTTCCCATTTCACTAGGATTCCAACTTACCCATTTTAGTCAGCTTACTGAGAACTTGAAACTCTGCAAATATCGAGGAGGGTAATAGACCAAGTTAAATAGGAAGTGAAAACCTAAGCCTCATTTCGGAGATTATTAAATGCATTTCACTCTTATCAACTCACTTAATATGGAAATGTAGATTTTCATTTTGGATTGCTCTTAACGTTGGGTAAAGATGGAGAACATCCTTGTTTTACCTTCTTTTTTTTAAGGATTAATGATAATGACATTTGGATTTTATTATTAGTTTCTTAGTAATTGGAATTGGACAATAAGAACCTAAAAAGGGAGTTAATTAGTGGCATATAGTCATAGACCAAAATATTTTAAATTTTGTAGGTTCGTTCATTCAACATAGATGCATATTAAATTTGAAAATATGTGGTGCTAAGCAAAATTTAAAATGATGGTTGATCGCATCATTATCAAAGTACCTGTTGTTTGAGTAAAATTTCTTGACCTTTTGGGATGTGCCATGGTGCCACCATCATCGCCTTTAAATAGGGGTCGACCTGTTGTTTTAGTAAATTGTCTTGACCTTTTGGGATGTGCCATGGTGCCACATCATCGCCTTTAAATAGAGGTCGATTTATTCTTAGTAACAATAGTACTATCCTGTGACCACGTTTTCCTTTGAATCCGAGGTGATCAGGATGTCAAGTAAATATTTTCCTCAAACAATAATGGCAAGTAAAACTGCTCGTTCAATGAATCTAAGGCTTCTGGTCAACCAAAAGAGTTGAAAGATATTTTATGCAGAAGAAATAAAGGATTTTTTAAATATTCTCTTCAGCTTTCTCACAATGCTAGCAACGTCTGTTATCAAAATGCTTTTAGCATTGCATTGCTCAAAGAATATCGACTGCCTCAAAAACCTTTACAACAATGCCGTACAAAACCTCCAGAGTGTGTTATTGAATACCAAGAAATCCCATTTACTAGAGCCAAAGGTTATGTTTTCACATTCTAATGACATCCTTCGATTACAGTCAGCTCCCCTGCTCTACTACATTTGTGGTGTTGAGCATCGTTATGGGCATGCCCATGATATTAGTACTCAGTATGGTGCCCTCTGTGACTGCAGAAAAAATATGGCGTATGTGGTGCACTTGGAACTCGAGAGTTCGTCTAGTTATTATTAGAATTTATTATTGTAATCATCGAGAGATCGACATCTCAACCAAACCATTGGTCCACAACATACTAACCACCAAAATCCATAGTCAATATTCACCGAATCACTTGATTTCATTAATTCATGGTTCTCTGTCGTGACCTGTCTACTCGTGATGAGTGATGCCAACAACGCCTAAGATTCATGGGTAGGTGATACAATAAAGTATTTACAGAACTCAACACCGTGAAATGTCTAATCTACTCTAGTCTTAGACTTCAGTTCCTTTTTTTTCCATGTATCAATGACGCTTTGAGAAAAAAATTAACTGTAAAAAATACGTTTAATGCAGTTCCAAACAGGCCAGAAGAAACGAGCATTAAAAATTTCTAGACTTCAAATCAGGGAAAAAAAGCCTTATATTCCATCCCTGCCCGTGAGTATTTAGCGTAGACTTAGATAACCATGGTTACAAAATGCGGTACCTCTCATCACTTCTCCATGTTTTGTGATTCATCATGATTTTCAACACGTGGACTGCCACATTTACTATAATTTGCTCAGGTGTAAATCACTTTTGAGACTCAGAACCCTTATGTTATGTGATGCACTATGAACACTATTGTGAAAGGGAATAGACGAGTAACGTAATAAGTGATAAAAACTGAATTGAATAGGAAGGGTAGCTTTCAGGTGAGTATTGCATCTAAAGATTGCACATAAATCGAGAGCATACTTTGCATTCATTAACCAAATGATACAATTATAAGTATATCACAAAGGAGTAGGAAGTTGTAAACAAACTCATATATTCTAGGAACTAATCCTAACTTAAGGAGCTACGTTACAACAGTGTAACCATTTCTCCATTAATACAAAATAATATTAATTATTTTCAACTCTCCCCCTTAATGGAGAAATGATTGCCCTGAATTCCTAACATCCCTATAAACAATTCAAACTTAATTTTCCCAAGGGGCTTAGTAAAAATCTCTGCCATATTGTCACAAGTTTTACAATATTTAATAAATATTTCTTTGACTAGACTTTTTCTCGAACAAAGTGAAACTGAGTATCTATGTGTCTCGTATTCTTATGGAATATTGGATTGTATGATAACTTGATGATACTTTGGTTGTCACATTTGATGATGGTTTCTTATTTCTGTGTTTCTCCTGCATCATGGAGAATATTTCTCACCATATAGCTTCACATGTAGCTGCACACAATGCTTGGTACTTAGCTTCAGTTGAAGATAATGCCACAGTACTCTGCTTTTTACTGCTCCATGCTATGAACCCAGATCCAATACTAAATGCATAACCTGTGATGGACCTTCAGTAATCTAGATTACCTGCCCAATTTGAGTCTGAAATACTTGCTAAAATAACATCAAATGTGTCAGTGTATAAAATACCATAATCACTAGTACCACGAAGATACCTTAACACACTTTTTGTTGTTGTTGAATGAATTTCAAGTGGATTAGACATGAATTGGCTCAACACACTGATAGAGTATGCTAAGTTTGGTCTAGTTGTAGTTAGGCATATCAGACTACCAACTAGTTTTCTTTTCAAAGTGGCATCCACCTCCTTAGAGCCATCGTCACTGCATAACATTAGATTCTGCTGCAAAGGTGTTGATGTTGTCTTACACTACTCCAGCCTGAACCTTGTGAGAAAACTTTTGACGTACTTCCCTTGAGTAAGAAAAGTCTGTCCAGAGTCTCTCCATACTTCCATACCCAAACAATAATGTAGAATTCCGAGATCTTTCATTTAAAAAACTTGTGACATCTGCAATTTGATTTGTTTGATCAAAACATCTGCATCACCTATTATAATCATATCATCCACATACAAAGAAATCAAAATAATATTCCTCTGTTTATTATACATGGTATACATATTTGGATCATTCATGCTCCTATGAAAACCATGTTGTAAGAAGAATGAATCAATCTTCTCGTACCAAGACCTGGGTGCTTGTTTTAAACCATATAGTGCCTTTTCAAACCTACACACTAGATGTTCTTGCCCTTCTTTGACAAACCCTTCAGACTGGACTAAATAAATTTCTTCCTTTAAATCAACATTCAGAAATGTAGACTTAACATCTAGCTGGTGTAGCTTTCACTGATATTTTGTTGCTAATGAAATTAACATTCTAATGGTATTCAGTTTGGCTACAGGAGCAAAGGTTTCTTCAAAGTCTATTCCTTCTTGTTGTGAATAACCCTTTGCTACCAGTCTAACTTTAAATTTTTCTATATTCCCATCTGCATTAACTTTAGGTTTGTAAAGACACTTAAAACCTATGGGTGTTTTTCCTTCAGTCAGTTCTACTATATCCCAAGTATGGTTTCTAATAATTGATTCTATTTCTTCATTCATTGCAACCCTCCATTCATTAGATTGACTTGCTTCTTTATAATTTGTGGGCTCTATAACATTTAAAATTTTTGACATTAAAGCATAGTCTTTCAATCTGGCTGGTAATTGAGTCTGCCTACCTAATCTTCTCGGTAGAGGACTCACCTCAAATCTATCTGCTTCAGACCTGTACGGGCTTGCCTTGTTGACTACATCACCTATTTCTTCATCTTTCTGCTCCTGCTGCTGATTATCCTCACTGCTTTCTTCCATCAATAATGGAGTGTGCCATTCTTTATGACTGTCTTCCTTTGCTTCCTCAACCTGCTCATGAAATATAACATCTCGACTTGCAAATATTTTATGAGTCACAAGATTAAACAACTTGTAGACTTTAAACTCAATGGAATATCCTACAAAGATACATTTCATGGCCTTAGGATCTAACTTCTTTCTATCTTCCTTGGGTATATGGGCAAAGACTTTTGACCCAAAAACTCTTAGATGACTCAATGCTAGTTTAAATTCATAAAATGCTTCAAATGGAGTCTTAAAGTTAAGACATTTAGTAGGACTCCTATTCTTTAAATAAACAACAGTGTTGATAGCTTCAGCCCAAAAACCATTTGATAGACACTTACCTTGAAGCATACTTTGTGCGCACTCCACTAGGGTTCTGTTTTTTCGTTCTGCACCTCCATTTCGTTGCGGAGTGTGTGGCACTGTGAACTGTTGAATAATCCCATGATATTTGCAAAAATTCATGAACTCACCCAACTTGTATTCTCCCCCTTGATCGGAGTGGAGAATTTTTATGCAGTTCCCTTTCTGCTTCTCCACCAGAGTCTTAAATTCTTTAAAATATTGAAAAATCTGACTCTTTTTACTTAAAAAATATATCCAAGAGAATCTAGTCCAGTCATGAGTAAACAGTAGAAAGTAATATGCACCACCTAGTGACCTAGTCTGCATAGATCCACATATGTCTATATGCAGCAGCTCTATAATATCCCTTTCCTTCCTATCAACATGCAAAGAAAATTCTTCTCTATGCATTTTTCCTAATGCACATCCATCACAATCTAACTGAACACTATGAAAACCAAGGAGTCCATCAACCATACCTTTTTCTTGAAGTAGCATGAGGTCTTGTAAATTAAGATGACTGAATCTCTAGTGCCAGATATTTTTGGTTGTCAATCCGGTTGAAACCAAGGCTTGGTGTGGCATGCTCTTGACATTCAATATGTACAAGATTCCCACATGCACTCCTGATGCAACTAGTTCCATATTGTTGTCCTTTATGACACAGTATGTATTGAAGAATTCAACTTGCAGGTCTTGATCAATATCATTGATACAGAGATTAAGTCAATAGTACATTTGGCGGAAATTCCGACACTTTTAACCAAATGTCGGAAATTTCCCCAAATTTTATCAATTTTTCAAATCTCGCCCACAACTGTCACTATATCGACGTTTGGAGGCAAGTGTCGGTCTTGCGACACTTAGAGCTAAGCGTTGGTCTTGCGACGTTTGGAGAAAAGCGTCGGAATTGTGACGGCTGGGAGAAATGTGTCAGTCTTGCGACACTTAGAGATAAGTGTCGCTCTTGCGACGTTTGGAGGAAAGCGTCGGTATTGCGACGGTTTGAGGCAAAGTGTCGGTATTGCGACGTTACAGAGATAACTGTCAATATTGCGACAGTTAGAACAAGTGTCGGTATTACGACAATTGTGTCAAGTGTTAGTATTATGACGTTTAGGAGGCAAGTGTTCTTAGTGTTTAGGAACAATCTTAGGGTTTACGGTTTGGGAGTTATTTTTGGTGATCGGGTCTTGTCGTGTGAGGTTGTCCAACGAAACACATTCATACGAGCCGTTTCGTTCGAGGGCACCCGTATCAGTTTTGCTAAGTTGTGACCGCCTGGGTGCCTTGTGCACATTCGGGTGGCCCGTTTGCTGTTTTCTCCCTTGTGGCATCATTCATTTGGGCATGTCGTGTCGCACCGTGTGAGGTCGCCCGACTGGGTGCGTTTGGGTCAGGTCATTTAGTTCGAGGGCGCCAGCATCAATTTTGCTAAGTTGTGACCACCCGAGTGCCTTTTTCACATCTGGGCGGCCCGTTTGTCGTTTGCTCCCTTGTGGCATCATTCGGTCAGGCGTGTCGTGTCGCGTCGTGTGAGGTCGCCCGACTGGGCGCGTTCAGGTTGGGTCGGGCTGTTTTGTTCGAGGGCGCATGTATCAGTTTTTCTAATTTGTGACTGCCCGGGTGCCTTGTGCACGTTCCGGCAACCCGTTTTCCTTTTTCTCCCTTATGGCATCATTCGGTCGGGTGCACCGTGTCGCGCTGTGTGAGGTCGCTCGACTGGGCGCGTTCGGGTCGGGTCGTTTCGTTCGAGGCTGCCTGTATAAGTTTTGCTAAGTTGTGACCGCTCGGGTGCCTTGTGCATGTTCGGGTGGCCCATTTGCTTTTTTCTCCCTTGTGGCACCGTTCAGTCGGGCGCGCCATGTCGCGTCCTGTGAGGTCGCCCGACCGGGCGCGTTCGGGTCGGGTCGTTTCGTTCGAGGGTGCCCGTATCAATTTTGCTAAGTTTTGACCGCCCGGGTGCCTTGTGCATGTTCGGGCGGTCCGTTTTTCGTTTGATCCCTTGTGGCATTGTTCAGTCAGGTGCGCCGTGTCGCGCCGTGTGAGGTCGCCCGATCGGGCGCGTTTGGGTCGAGCCTTTTTGTTCGAGGGCGCCCGTATCAGTTTTGCTAAGTTGTGACCACCCAGCTGCCTTGTGCACGTTCAGGTGGCCCATTTTCCATTTGCTCCCTTGTGGCATCATTCAGTCGGGCGCGCCGTGTGAGGTCACCTAATCAAGCGCATTTGGGTTGGGTCGGGCCATTTCGTTCGAGGGCACCCGTATTAGTTTTGCTAAGTTATGACCGCCCAAGTGCCTTGTGCACGTTCGGGCGGCCCGTTTGCCGTTTTCTCCCTTGTGGCATCGTTCGGTCGGGCACGCCAAGTCGCGTCGTGTGAGGTCGTCCGACTGGGTACATTAGGGTCGGGTCGGGTCGTTTCGTTCGAGGGCGCCTGTATAAGATTTTCTAAGTTGTGACGACCCGGTAGCCTTGTGGACGTTTGGGTAGCCCGTTTTTCATTTTCTCCCTTGTGGCATCATTCGGTCAGGCATGCCGTGTTGCACCGTGTGAGGTCGCCTGACCGAGCGCGTTCAGGTTGGGTCGTTTCGTTTAAGGGCGCCCATATCAGTTTTGCTAAGTTGTGACCACCTGGGTGCCTTGTGCAAGTTCGGCAGCCCATTTGCTATTTTCTCCCTTGTGGCATCGTTCAGTCGAGCGCGTCGTGTCGCGCCGTGTGAGGTCGCTTGACCGAGCGCGTTCAGATCGGGCCATTTTTTTAGAGGGCGTTCGTATCAGTTTTGCTAAGTTGTGACCGCTCGGGTGCCTTGTGCAGGTTCGGGCGGCCTATTTTCCATTTTCTCCCTTGTGGCATCATTCGGTCGAGTGCATCGTGTCGGGCCGTGTGAGGTCGCCCGAACGGGCGCGTTCGAGTCGGGTCAGGCCGTTTCGTTCGAGGGCGCCCGTATCAGTTTTTCTAAGTTGTGACTGCCTGGGTGCCTTGTGCACGTTCGGGCGGCCCATTTTCCATTTTCTCCCTTGTGGCATCATTCGGTCGGGCATGCCATGTCGCGTCTTGTGAGGTCGCCCGACCGGGCGCGTTCGGGTTGGTTGTTTCGTTCGAGGGCACCCGTATCAGTTTTGCTAAGTTGTGACCACCTGGGTGCCTTGTGCACGTTCAGGCAGCCCGTTTGACATTTGCTCCCTTATGGCATCGTTTGGTCAGGTGCGCTGTGTCGCGTTGTGTGAGTTCGCCTGACCGGGCACGTTCGGGTTGGGTCGTTTCGTTCGAGGGCGCCCGTATCAGTTTTGCTAAGTTGTGACTACCCCGGTGCCTTATGCACGTTCGGGCAGCCCATTTTCCATTTGCTCACTTGTGGCATCGTTTGGTCGGGCGCATCGTGTCGCGCTGTGTGAGGTCCCCCGACCGAGCGTATTCGGGTCGGGTCGTTTCGTTCGAGGGCGCCCGTATCAATTTTGCTAAGTTTTGACCACTTGGGTGCCTTGTGCACGTTCGGGTGGCCCGTTTTCCATTTGCTCCCTTGTGGCATCGTTCATTCGGGCGTGTCGTGTTGCACCGTGTGAGGTCGCCTGACTGGGCACGTTCGGGTTGGGTCGTTTCGTTTGAGGGCTCCCGTATCAGTTTTGCTAATTTGTGACCACCCGAGTGCCTTGGTCACGTTCGGGCGGCTCGTTTGCCATTTGCTCCCTTGTGGCATCATTCGGTCGGGCGTGTCGTGTCGCGCCATGTGAGGTCGCCTGACTGGGCGCATTAGGGTCAGGTTGTTTCGTTCGAGCACACCCGTATTAGTTTTGCTAAGTTGTGACTGCCTGGGTGCCTTGTGCACGTTCAGGCGGCCCGTTTTCCATTTTCCCCCCTGTGGTATCATTCACCGTGTCGCGCCGTGTGAGGTCGCCCAACTGGGTGTGTTCAAGCCGGGTCGTTTCGTTCGAGGGCGCCTGTATCAGTTTTGTTAAGTTGTGACCGCCTAGGTGCCTTGTGCATGTTCGGGGGGCCCGTTTTCCATTTCCTTGTCGCATCATTCGGTCGGGCGTGTCGTGTCGTGCCATGTCAAGGCACCCGACCAAGCGCGTTCGTGTCGGGCCGTTTCGTTCGAGGGCACCCGTATCAATTTTGCTAAGTTGTGACCACCCAGGTGCCTTGTGCATGTTTGGCCAGCCCGTTTTCCGTTTGCTCCCTTGTGCACGTTCGGGCGGCCCGCTTGTCGTTTTCTCCCTTGTGGCATCATTCGGTTGGGCGCTTTCGGGTCAGGTCGTTTCGTTCGAGGGTGCCCATATCAGTTTTGCTAAGTTGTGACCACCCAGGTGCCTTGTACATGTTCAGGCGGCCTGTTTTCCATTTTCTCCCTTGCGGTATCATTCAGTCAGGCGCGCCGTGTCGCGCCGTGTGAGGTCTCCCAACTCGGCGCGTTCGGGTCGGGCCGTTTCATTAGAGGGCGCCCGTATCAGTTTTGCTAAGTTGTAACTGCCTGGGTACCTTGTGCACATTCGGGCAACCTGTTTGTCGTTTTCTCCCTTGTGGCATCGTTCAGTCAGGCGCGCCATGTCGCGCCGTGTGAGGTCGCCCGATTGGGCGGGTTCAGGTTGAGTCAGGTCATTTCGTTCAAGGGCGCCCATATTAGTTTTTCTAATTTGTGACTGCCTGGGTACCTTGTGTACGTTCGGGCGGCCCGTTTGCCATTTTCTCCCTTGTGGCATCGTTCGGTCAGGTGCGCCATGTCACATCGTGTGAGGTCGCCCGACCGGGCGTGTTCGGGTCGGGTCGTTTCGTTCTAGGGTGCCCGTATCAGTTTTGCTAGGTTGTGACTGCTCGGGTGCCTTGTGAATGTTCGGGTGTCCCATTTTCCATTTGCTCCCTTGTGGCATCATTAGGTCGGGCGCACCGTGTCACGCCGTGTGAGGTCGTCCGACCGGGCACGTTCGGGTTGGGTCGTTTCGTTAAAGGGCGCCCGTATCAATTTTGCTAAGTTGTGACCGCCCGGGTGCCTTGTGCACGTTTGGGCAGCCCGTTTGCCACTTTCTCCCTTGTGGCATCATTCGGTCGGGCGCGTTGTGTCGCGCTGTGTGAGGTCACCCAACCGGGCGCGTTTGAGTCGTGTCGGGTCGTTTCGTTCGAGGGTGACCATATCAGTTTTTCTAAGTTGTTACCACCCGGGTACCTTGTGCACATTCTGGTAGCCCATTTTTCATTTTCTCCCTTGTGGCATCGTTCGGTCGAGTGCGCCATGTCGCGCCATGTCAGGTCCCCCAACCAGGCGCGTTCGGGTCGGGCTGTTTCGTTCGAGGGCGTCCGTATCAGTTTTGCTAAGTTGTGACCCCCTGGGTGCCTTGTGCACGTTCGGGCAGCTCATTTACCGTTTTCTCCCTTGTGGCATCATTCGGTCGAGTGCGCCGTGTCGCGTCGTGTGAGGTCGCCCGACCAGGCGTGTTCGAGTTGGGTCGTTTCGTTCGAGGGCACCCATATTAGTTTTGCTAAGTTGTGACCACCTACGTGCCTTATGCACGTTTAGGTGGCCCGTTTTCCATTTTCTCCCTTGTGGCATCGTTCGTTCGGGTGCGTCATGTTGCGCCGTGTGAGGTCGCCCGACCGGGCATGTTCGGGTCGGGCCGTTTCATTCGAGGGCGCCCGTATTTGCTAAGTTGTGACCGCCTGGGTGCCTTATGTAGATTCGGGTGGCCCGTTTTCCATTTTCTCCCTTGTGGCATCGTTCGATCAGGCGCGCTGTGCCGTACCATGTGAGGGCACCCAACCAAGCGCGTTCGAGTCGTGATGTTTTGTTCGAGGGTGCCCGTATCAATTTTGATAAGTTGTGACTTTCCAGGTCCCTTGTGCATGTTTGGGTGGCCTGTTTTTCGTTTGCTCCCTTGTGGCATCGTTCGATCGTTCAACTATCCCTTTCGGGTCGGGTCAGGTTGTGTCATGTGAGGCCGCCCAAAGAAACATGTTCGGCCATGTCGAGTTGGGTCTGGTCAGGTCGTGTCGAGTTGGGTCGTGTCGGGTCGTGTCGGGTTGGGTCTGGTCGGGTCTTGTCGTCATGTGAGGCTGCCCAAGGAAACACATTCGTACGAGTCGAGTCGAGTCGTGTATTGATGGCACTCAAGGAAACGCGTTCGGGCGGGTCGGGTTGGGTCTGGTCGGGTCTTGTCATTTGAGGTCGCCCAAGGAAACACGTTCGTACGGTTCGGGTAGAGTCGTGCAATGGCAATCAAGGAAACATGTTCAGGCGGGTCGGGTTGGGTCTGGTCGAGTCTAGTTGTCATGTGAGGCCACCCAAGGAAACACATTTGTAGTATGGGTCAGGTCGAGTCATGTGATGGTGCCCAATTAGCTGGAAACAAGTTTGAGTTAGGTCAGGTCGGTTCTTGCCTTATTGTAAGGGCACCCAAGGAAACACGTTTGAGCAGGTCGGGTCGGGTCGGGTCGGGTCAGGTTGTGTTGTGTGAGGCCGCCCTAAGAAATGCGTTCGGGTGTGTTGAGTTGGGTCTGGTCGGGTCATGTCGTGTGAGGTCGCCCAAGGAAACACATTTGTATGGGTCGAGTCGAGTTGGGTCTGGTCGATTCGTATCGTCTGAGGCCGCCGAAGGAAACACGTTTGTACGGGTTGGGTCGAGTCGTGTACTGATGGTGCTCAAGGAAACGTGTTCGGGCGGGTTGGGTTGGGTCTGGTAAGGTCTTGTCGTGTGAGGCCGCCCAAGGAAACACATTCGTATGAGTCGTGTGATGTTTCCCAAGGAAATGCGTTCAGGTCGGGTCGGGTCGGGTCATGTTGTACCGTGAGGGCGCCCAAGGAAACATGTTCGAGAGGGTCGGGTCAGGTTGGGTCATGTGAGGGCGCCCAAGGAACATGTCTGACTAGGTCGAGTCGTGTCAGGCCGTGTCATGAGGGCACCCAGGGAAATTACGCGTTTAGGTGGGTCGAGTCATGTTGTGTGAGGCCACCCAAGGAAACACGTTTGTACGGGCCAGGTTGAGTCATGTAATGATGGCGCTCAAGGAAACGCGTTCGGGCGGGTCGAGTTGGGTCTGGTCGAGTCTTGTCGTGTGAGGCTGCCCAAGGAAACACATTCATACGGGTTGGGTTGAGTCATGTGATGGCACCCAATTAGCTGGAAACGAGTTTGGGTTAGGTCAGGTTGGTTTGTGCCGTATTGTAAATGCACCCAAGGAAACACACGGTTCGGGCGGGTCGGGTCGGGTCGGGTCATTCAGGTCAAATCATGTGAGGGAGGTCGTATAAAAAATGCTAAGTTGTGACCACCCATGTACCTTGTGCACGTTCATGCGACCCATTTGTCGTTTTCTCCCTCATGCCTTTGACGTTCAGGCGGGTCTGGTCGAGTTGGGTCGTGTGATGTCGCCCAAGGAAATGCGTTCAGGTTGGGTCAGGTCAGGTCGTGTTGTACCGTGAGGGGGCCCAAGGAAACATGTTCGAGAGGGTCAGGTTGGGTCGGGTCATGTGAGGGTGCCCAAGGAACATGTCCAACTGGGTTGGGTCATGTCATGAGGGCACCCAGGGAAATTACGCATTCGGGTGGGTCGGGTCGAGTCATGTGATATCGCCCAAGGAAACGCGTTCGGGTCGGGTCAGGTCGGGTCATGCCATATTCTGAGGGCACCCAAGGAAACATGTTCAGGCGGGTCGGGTCGGGTCGGGTCTAGTCAGGTCATGTCGTGTCATGAGGCTGCCCAAGGAAACACGTTCGGGCTGGTCGAGTCGGGTTGGGTTGGGTTGTGTGAGGGTGGTCATATAAAAAATGCTAAATTGTGACCGCCTTAAAATCCAGTGCCTCCTCATAAAATCCTCTCCTCATATAATCGACCACCATTACAGACGTTTACACCACATTTGATTTAGATATTTAGTAGGTAGTTGGTACGGTTCCCCTATCTCCCATCTCCATATAGAGTAATTTGGTCATATATTCTTTCTTCTATGATACTGGTTCCTCTCTCTGAATTCCTATCTCTTGTCCTTCTTCTCTCTCCCTTTCTCTCCTTATACCTCCCTCTCTCTTCCCCAATCTCCCTCTCTCTCTCTCTCTCTCTCTCTCTCTCTCTCTCTCTCTATGTTGTGTAACCAGCTCCAAAAAGAGAAGAAAAGAGATATCAACGCCTTAGAAATGAGCCACTTCGAGGGGGCAACCTCTAATACATTACATAAATGAACAATTCTTGGATGATCCAATTTACAAAACCGCCTTTCTATATATAGGAGTCCATGGGGCCATAATGTAATCCTAGTGGGCCACAATGTAATCCTAGCCGACCTAACAATAATAATTTAAGGGCACAATAATAATAAAATGGGGGTTACAAGGGTACAATAACAACAATAAGGGGGTTACACTAACAACAATAAGGGACTATACTAGTAATATAGGGACCTAACATGCCCCTCTCCTTCAAAAAAGTGTTGTCCTCAACACTTGAGTAGCTCTGGGTGCTTCTGTATAAAATTCTCATCCTCCCATGTAGAATCTTCGGTGGGTAAGTTCTTCCACTTGATGAGATACTCTGAAATTGATCGATTCCGTAGTTGTCGAGTTCTTTTTTCCATGACTGCTTCAGGTTCCAATATGATTTTCCCTTCCCTATCAAGTTCTGGCAATACTGTTTGAACTGGAAGATTTTCACCTATAACCTTCTTTAAGCATGAAACATGGAAAACTGGATGTACTCGCGAAGAAGCAGGAAGCTCCAATTTGTATGCCATAGTACCAATCTTTTGCAACACCTTGTAAGGACCATAGTACTTGGGCGATAATTTATTATCCTTCTTTGCTTGCTTGAGGGACATTTGTTTGTATGGTTGTAGCCGTAAAAATACCCAATCTCCTACATCAAAACTTCTCTCGCTACGATGTTGATTTGCCTATTGTTTCATTCGATTTTGTGCCAAATTCAGGTTATCCTTTAAGAGTTGGAGAACTTCTTGCTGATGCTCGATGTGATCTTCCACTGCTTGAACCTTCGAATTTTCCCTTAAAGATGGTGTGATGGATGGTGGATGATATCCATAAAGTGCCATAAATGGGGTCATTTTTGCTGCAGTATGGAAGGAAGTGTTATACCACCATTCAGCGAGAGGTAACCACTTGACCCATTGTGTTTGTTTATCAGATACAAAACAACGAAGATATCCTTCCAAAAATTTATTTACTATCTCAGTTTGACCATCAGATTGAGGATGATAAGATGAGCTATGAGCTAATTGAGTACCCAAACAAGAAAATAACTCCGTCCAAAAATTTCCAGTAAAAATTGGATCTCTGTCGCTCACAATAACCCTTGGGCTTCCATGTATCTTTTGAATTCTGTCCATAAATGTAGTAGCAACTGTACTTGCTTTAAATGGATGAGATAATGCACAAAAGTGTGCATACTTAGTAAGTCTATCAACTACCACCATGATGACACTCTTTCCTTCGGACTTAGGTAAACTTGTGATAAAATCCATTGAAATCTCCTCCCAACGTTGACTTGGAATGGATAAAGGTTGTAGAAGTCACGGGGTCTTAATTGTTTCCACTTTATTCTGCTGGCAAACCAAACATTCTACCACAAACTTTTGAATATCAGTTTTAAGGCCGTCCCAAAAAAATTCTTTCTTCACCATGTGGTAAGTTTATCCTGAGCGTCCTCCTAAAGGAGAAGTGTACAATTCCAAAAGAATCTTTTGTTTTAGTTGGGAATTCTTACAAAGATATAAGCGATCTTTGTACCATAAGGAATCATTTTTCCAACTAAATGTATCAGATGTACTAGGATCTTGCTGCAACTTTTGAATGAGTATCCATACATCTTTGTCCTTCTTCCATTCATCTCTTGCTTGAGTTATCCAATCTGGTTGGATAATAGAAATGGCACAAAGCAATGCTTCCACCTCTTCATTCTTTCTTGAGAGTGCATCTGCAACAACATTCAGCTTTCCTTTTTTGTAGATTATTTCAAAGTCGTAACCCAACATCTTTATGACCCATTTTTGTTGTTCTTCTGACGATAGTCTTTGTTCCAAAAAGTGTTTAAGACTATCATGATCAGTTTTTACCTTGAAGTGTCTTCCCATTAGGTAAGTTCGCCATTTCTTTAGTGCATGTAGTATTGCTAACATTTCCTTATCATAAATAGGTTTCTGTAAATACTTTCCTTTGATTGGACGACTTTCAAAAGCAATGGGTCTTCCTTCCTGCATTAAAACTGCACCAATTCCATTTCCTGAGGCATCACATTCCACAATAAAGGTTTTTTTGAAGTCTGGTGTAGCTAAGACCGGTGCTAGGCACATTGCCTCTTTAAGAGGTTCAAAGGCCTTAGTTGCTTCAGGAGTCCATGAAAATGCATCTTTCTTCAATAATGTTGTTAGAGGTGCTGCTATTCTCCCATAATTCTTAACAAACTTGCGATAATACCCTGTTAACCCGAGAAATCCTCGCAACTGCTTTATGGTTGTGGGAACTTTCCATTCCTTAATGTCTTTAATTTTGTTAGGGTCCACTTTAACACCCTCGTGAGATACAATATGACCCAGATATTCCACCTCTTGTACTCCAAAGAAACATTTGGACTTTTTTTGCATATAATTGTTTCTCCTGCAATATTTTGAGCACCCTGTCAACATGTTCAACATGATCCTTCCAAGACCTGCTGTAGATTAGTATATCATCAAAAAATACTAGCACAAATTTTCTAAGGAAGGGTTTGAAAATGGAATTCATCAACCCTTGATATGTAGAAGGTGCAATGGTAAGGCCAAAAGGCATGACCAAAAATTCATAATGACCCTCATGAGTTCGAAATGCTGTTTTTGGAATATCTTCGGTCTTCATTCTAATTTGATGATATCCTGAACGAAGATCCAACTTGGTAAAATAAATTGCTCCATGTAATTCATCCAATAATTCATCAATCACAGGAATGGGAAATTTGTCTTTAATGGTGAGCTTATTGAGCTCCCTATAATCTGGACACATTCGTCATGATCCATCCTTCTTGTGTACCAATACTACAGGAGCAGAGAAAGAACTTTGACTAGGTTGAATTATACCCGCCTCTAACATTTCTGCAATCATGCGTTCAATTTAGCTCTTTTGGAAGTAAGGATATCTATAAGGCCGGATGTTTGGAGGAACACTTCCTGGAATCAAATGAATAGCATGATCATGATCACGAATAGGTGGGAGTCCTTTGGGAGTTTCAAACACCTTGGAATGATTGTCCAAGACTTGTTGGAGATCTGCAGAAATAGATGATTTTGATGTTGGAACTTCTAGTGAGCATAATTGTGCAATTACGCCTCACTGTTATTTCTTTAGAAGCTTTGTCATGACATTAGAGCTTATTATCCTTCCTGGCTTCCCCACAATACCCCATAATTCGACTTCCTTTCCTTCTGAAAAAAATTTCAAGAAAAGTTCTTGAAAATTAAAAGCTACCGTCCCCAAAGATTGTAACCATTGTACTCCTAGTACAACATCAACACCTCCCATAGGAATGGAAAGCATTGGACTAGTCAATACATATTCCCCCATGGTTAGCTTTATATTATGGCATTTTCCCGAGCAATTTATAGTTCCTTTATTTGCAACCATCACTTGACATTCCGGTGCTGGGTATAGGAAATAATTTAATTCCTTGGCTACCTTACAATGAATAAAATTATGGGTGCTACCTGAATCAGTCAACACTATTACCTTTTTCTTCTTGATTTCTCCTTCTATCTTGAGAGTTTGAGGAGTGGTAATTCCTGCCAGTGCATTACATGATATGGTCGGATTCATTTCTTCCTCTTCTAGGGCTGGTTCCTGGTGTATATCCTCTTCTTGTTCATTTTCTTCTTCCTCTTCACAATCTATGTAAAATAATTTCTTCTCGACACACTTATGACCTTTAGTGTATTTGCTATCACAACTGTAGCAAAGAATTTTTGCTCTTTTTTCTTCCAATTGTTGTGGTGTCAACCTTGTAGGTTGTGGAAATCTAGGCGTAGCAACACTTCCTTCTTTATAGAATTGAGTGGTAGGCTTCCTTGTCGCCATAATTTTACATTCAACTTTTCTTGACAACCTGAATGCCTTCTCCAATGAATCAGGTTCCAAAACGCGAACTTCATGTTGGATGTTATCCTTTAAAGTGCCTAGGAAGAGATCAATCCTGTGTTCCTCTGTAAGATCGGTTACCCTTATATTCAATTTTTGGAAGTCCTCAATGTGCTGCCCCACTAAACCCTTTTGTTTGAGATTTATCAATTGGGTAAAGAAGGTGTTGCTCTTTGTATCCTCATAATGTGCTATCATTTCCTCCGTAAAAATTGACCAAGTGACAGTTTTTTTACGGGAACAAAGCCATCGATACCATACAAATGTATTTTTTTCTAAATGTAAAGTTGCAATGCGTACCTTTTGTGTGTTTTGCACGTTATGGAGATCAAAATATTGCTCCATCTGTAGTATCCATGTTACAGGATCCTTTCCATCAAACTTCCTCATATCCATTTTTGGAATATGGTGGTTCTTCCCGCTAACATTCGAGTTTATGAAATCATGATTAACATTTATTTTGTTCTCATCAGGAGGTTCTTCTCCTATATTTCCGCCATTAGGAATCATTTCTGGTTTTAAGCTTGTCATCAAGCCTTCCATGTATTCTTTTATATCATTCTTCATGTTTTCCATGTTGTCTTTCATGTCATTCTTCAAACCGTCCATCTTCACTTCCACGCCATCCATTTTAGCTTCCATGCCTTTCTTCAAACCGTCCATCTTCACTTCCACGCCTTTCTTCAAAACTTCCATTTCATTTTTTGTTGTTTTTTGCGAGAGTGAAATTTGTTGCACTTGCTCTTGTAATTTTGATAGATCATGTTGCAATTCTTCATCTTCATGAGTCATAGTAGAGCCTTCTGAAGGCTTAATGGGTGTTGAATTCTTTTTTGGGGCCATTTTAGAATCCAATATTGATATCTATTCTACCAGATGCCCTTGGAATCAATTCAACTTGATTCTTCAAACAAGACTTATGCAATTCGGAAAAAAAATACACACCTTTTACTAGCTTTGAGGAGCTCGATATTGAAATTGAATTATCTCTGTAATTGAAAATCTTCGATATCTGAAATTCAGCCCTGTAGTCGCCCTCTGAAGCTTCTTTCAAATGCCACAGGTCTGACCTGATTTGGATTCTCCAAGACAAAGTTGTGTCCAATCTCCCACAATGACCTAATTCTGGACTGGTTCAGTAGAGCGAACTTGTACGACTTGCCACGTGTCACTGTTTTGTCCTTTGTCTCTAAAATTGATAGAAAATAAACTATAGGCCGTGTACTTGTGACCAATTTTGACGGCACTCCAATCCAATCTCCAGAGAGAGAGTTATTGAACGTTTCCCACGATCACCTCTTTAAGATGAAATTCAGGAGCCTGAAAAAGCACTACCTTCCACAGATCATATCTCTAAAAATGTTGCGAACCAAGCTCTGAAATGTTTTGATGAATTTCCTCAGGATTTCAGCTTTGCACCATATGAATTTCAGATTCTGAACCTTCGTAGAAAAAAACTTATAGCGCAAATGCCACGATGACCTGTTTAGGAGCCTGAAACAATACCTAACTTCCACAGATGATATCTCCGAAATTATTGCGAACCAAACTCTGAAATTTTTACACAGGTGTCCTCAAGATTTTTTCTTCGCACCCTAAAAATTTCAGCTTCTGAAACTTCGTAGAAAAAACGTTATAGCAAAAATTCCACGATGACCTGTTTGGAGCAGCGAAACCCTAGAATCCAAAGCTCTGATACCAAATGTTGTGTAACCAGCTCCAAAAAGAGAAGAAAAGAGATATCAACGCCTTAGAAATGAGCCACTTCGAGGGGGCAACCTCCAATACATTACATAAATGAACAATTCTTGGATGATACAATTCACAAACCCTCCTTTCTATATATAGGAGTCCATGGGGCCATAATGTAATCCTAGTGGGCCACAATGTAATCCTAGCCGACCTAACAATAATAATTTAAGAGCACAATAATAACAAAATGGGGGTTACAAGGGTACAATAATAACAATAAGGGGTTTACACTAACAATAATAAGGGGCTATACTAGTGATATAGGGACCTAACACTCTACCCTCCAATCGTCTCACTATATTGCTCCCTTTATCCTTCTTTCTGCCCCCCTTCCATCTTTGTGTCACTATCTCCCTCTCTTACCATTCTCTACCTCTCTCACTCCTATCCCGCTCTCTCTCTCTCCATTCCTTCTCTCCCCTATCCTTTAGTTTATCTCCATCTATCCCTTAATGTGACTCCCCTTGTCTCGCCACCTCTATCAATCTATGTCTTTATTATTCCTTCTCATATATATCTAGATTTAATATATATCATGACATATTGGGAACTATGATTGGGTTAATTCCACCTTGTTGGCAAGGTTAAAGTGGTTAATATTCGATAGAAAAAATGTAGATCAAATATTTCATCAAAAAGATGGAACCATACCCTATCTTCCAGGCTATGCCTATCAGTCACTTGGCCTCTTCTTGCTCTCACATGAATGTAGTCTTGCTTGATTGGTACAGAAGAAGGTTTCACATTATCAACTATTTGTTTGAGACAACTTTTAGTTGTTTCAACACTACTACATTCTTCAAGCTTATCCTTTAAACCATCTTAGTCTTTTGTACTCTCTTCAACTTTGTAGTGCTTTCCATTCCTCTCAGTCACATATGTTTCCTTGGTCTGTTAAGGGACAAGGTCGACAACATTATGATGTTTTTGCAATAAACAAGGGTATTTCTAGGACACAGTCAGGTGGAGCAAGAGTATAAGAGCCAAATTTCTCATGAATGTGGGACACTCGAACTTAAGATTTTCTGGAGTAGTCATGAGGTGCAGTCTGGTTATTAAGACTTCATCAGATGGCCATTCTCCGGACTTAAATTGTGTGACAACACTGTGGTTGAGTTTGAAATTGGAGATTGAACATACATTTGGTTTGATTGCAATTAAAATTTTCATCAATAAATGTAAAGAAATGGCTAAAAAATACTATAAATTAATAAATAAAGAAGACATGGCAACAAGCAACAATACTTACAAAATTTTTACATTGAGACGCAAAGAATAAGCAACTATTGTGCACAAATAGAGACAAATGAAACTATCATCTTAACCCCTAACCCCTTACACACTAATTCCCAACCCCTAACCCATTTAACCCCCTAAACCTCTAAACCCCTAACCCATTTAACCCCTAAACCATAAACCTATAAACCCTTAACCCCTAACCCCTAAACCCTTAACCCAACCCATTTAGTCCCCTAAACCCCTAGTAAACCCCTAACCCATTTAACACCCTAAACCCTAAACCTATAAACCCTTAACCCCTAACCACATAAACCCTAAACCATTAAATCCTTAACCCTGACCCCTTAAACCCTAATTATAGACCCCTAACCCATCTAACCCCCTAAAACCTAACCCCATTAGCCCTAAAATTGTTAACTGCTAAATCCCCTAACCCCCTAAAACCCTAACCCATTTAACCCCCTAAACCCTAAACCTATAACCGCTTAACCCCCTAAACCTTAAACCTATAACCCCTTAACGGTGGTGTATTCATACTCCTTCTGAATAACCAATAAAGGGTCAAGGAAATTGACCAATATGTTGTCAAATTTTATCTTATCCATCTCTAGGGTAAGCTCCTTTTCCGTTAACTCCACTGCTTTTGATCTCAATTTTTCCAATTGCTTCCTTCTCTCATATGACACCTGAGCCTTTGCCTTTCTCTTCCCTTCTAATTCCGTAATAGTGTCATAGTGATACCAACAAAATTCTTTGGGAAGCCTTCCTAGTAGACAATACTTATGACCTGGCACCTAAATCCCCTAACCCCTAACCCCCAATCCCTAAACCCTTAACCACTAAATCATTATGATCTCCCTAGCCCCAATCCCTAATCCCTTAACCACTACTAAATCATTACTCCCCTAACCCCTAAATGTACCTAGATCCCCTAACCCCTAAGCCCCCAATCTGTAACCCCTTAACCTGCACTAACTCATTATTCTAGTCCTAACCGCTAAACCCTAAACCTCTAACCCCTAATCTCCTATTCATCGAACCCCTAAGCCCCTAAAAAATATGCCATGAAAACCCTCCAAAAAATTCTTAAATGATGGGAATTCCTATTCAATATGCATGAAGCTAGTCATGGAATGTGACAATTCATCCAAGATACATCAAAATATTTTATTTGTGCCATGGTGAATGTGAAATAACGGGTAAGATACAATCACTGGTGATAAAATCATTGGTTCGAAACTATGTGGGAAAAATTCCAGTCAAGCTAAGGGATGGTGTGGCCTAGGTTGGATGCGATCCGTGGTTGATTTTGATGGCTTAAAAGCCCTTGGTTCATGGCTACTCAAATCACATGTTAGGCATGCAACTCATCTCAAAACTCACATTACCTAACAAAATAAAAGTAATGGATTAATGCACAAATTATTTATTTCCTGGGCATATGTCTAGGTATGTTGACATAAATTATTTACTTATTCATTAGGAATAACATATAATGGTTCAATATATGGAACATTAGAACTTTAAATATGAATATTTTTATTTTCAAAAGTTTGCATAGGATTAGAATATGCACTAAAAAATTTGTGTGACATATCATTATGTATTTTATTATTATCATTCATACAATACAACCCTCCTAGAGCCAAAATCGTTGACATGGTTGAATGACCATTTTATGTATGGAAACATACCAATATTAACTTACATACTTTAGAAAATAAATTTCTACTTCCTTAACTTTTCATTTTTGTGTACAATTTAGAATTGATTAGATATAATCTTATAAATAAAATACAATGGAGAAAATTAAAACCCCTTAGCATTCTTCTTCACAAGGGTGTTTGATTTGAACAATGTTCCTAATCGAGAAAATAGGATATGATTTTTTTTCTTAAAGGTCTAATTTAAAAAGTAGATTGATTTTAGAATTAAGACTATGTGAAACCAAATTTTAGATTTTATACCTATTCAAATTTTTTTTCCCGCTCTGCTTGTTCCACCTATTCAAATTTTCTTAATCGACTTATTCAAATTTTTTTTTCCACTCTGCTTGTTCAACCTTTATGCCTTCTTTCCCATTATTCCAATCTTCCCTATGATTCTTGATTTTTTCCAGATTCTTGTAGAAGCATGGACGCTCTGAAACCCTAAAGCGGCCACAGCCCATTAACCACTCGAAAGCCATAGTAGCTGGTGGAGATATTTCGAGTTTTGTCGATGTTTAGAAATATGTGGGAGATCTGAAGAGAAATCGATAGTGGAAGAATGCTCTCTTCTTCTGGAAGAATCAGATTGGTATTTCCCTTGTTTTACCCCATTAAAATTCGTTATTTTTTCTTCTATGCTATCTTGGTTATGAGATATATATGGTTGTAGGTCTGAATTTCTGCACTCTATCTTTTGTGGGTCTGTTCAAATTATAGGGATATGAATTCCTCTCCTTTGAACTAATCCAATAAACTCTGAGGTTGTAGGCGAATTCAACGTGAATTGTAGAATATGGCGAGGAACAAAACACAACAAAATATTTCTATTGGCATTTTCCTGATAAAGGTGAGCGCCTCTTTCATGTGCCCAGCTTGACCAAGAAGATCAATTGTGCAAGCATAGTGTTCCAGGGTACTAACATCTGCAACATAACCATACTAATAAAACCCTGCCTTTGACCACATTTCTTTGACACAATAGACAAACTATACATCTGCAACATAACCATACTAATAAAACCCTGCCTCTGACCACAATTCTTTGACACAAAGATTATACACCAACAACAATAATACTTCATGTTATTAATAGCATCAAACCCCATGTAACAAACCCTTGAATCAATACATTTGTGATAATTTACAAGCGTGGTATAAGTCACCAGGGAGGGAGCTAACCCTTCCCCCAACATCTTACCAAAGACATTATTTGCCTCAAGCACGTTGTTTTCTTTGCGGGCGTGAGTTCTGCTTTTTTATTTGGTATTCTATCTAAAACTTTGAAGGTCAGTGCTACAATGTGGGTGTTTTGGTTTCTAGGATGATTCCTTCCCATTCTAGAGCAGGGCTATCCTTGGATTTTCCATCAAAGTTAGACTTGGGGAAATATCCATGTTGGTATAATTGGGTAAGATAGCCTATGAACTGAAGTTTATGTGAGCAAGATATTCTTGTCTAAATTTTCCCTTTGTAAACAATATCTATACCTATATTACAAGATAAGGAGAGAAAGGAGGCTTGCAGAAGGGGCAATTTGATGTTGTGATGGCTCTCTCCTTTTGTTTTTTTATTTACAAATTATGCTTGAAATTGCTCTAATTTTGAAGATCTTCAACCCATTGACTTTGATTTAGAATTTTATAATAGTTTTAGGGTAACAATGACTTTCGAAGATAGCTTAAGTGTTGTCTTGAAAAAATGGGCCTCTTTGCAGACTGACTTTTTAAAATGTCGGAATATTATGAATGGCAATGTGATAACTGCAACTATCATCAAAGTTTAGCTAGATATCTAGGGGTGATTGTCAAATTCCAAGCCCGCCTTCTGATATGAATTTTAAATTGGCAAGGGCTATCAAGTCAATTCATCTTGCAGCCATCCTTTTTTTATCTGCATAACGTGAACCTTTCTGGGCCTTCTTGTCTTGTGCATTTAAAATGTCTTATTTCATCCCAGTTCCTCAGTTCTAATCACATTTCAAAATTGTGTTTCAACCTTTCCATCTTTCAATGTATCATATGTGGGCTTATTTTTTATTGAAAATAAGTTATATTTTTATTGACTAAAGATATGTCATAGCTTAGAACCCCTACTTTGTCTGCTTTGAGTAACCAAAAAATCATGATTATGCACTGCCAAAGAGGCATACCATTGTCAAATGCCATCCTTGAGAAGGAAAAATGAACATATAAGAAATTTGAATAGATCAGCTTTGAAGGAATATTTATCTATATATATATATATCTATAAATAATAGAAATAAAATTGGGAAACAACTGTTAGGAACATAGATGAAATAATTTGTAAACAGCAATTAATCAGTGAGGGCCTTGAAAAGATTCAATCTGCAATAATCAGAAAATAATAAGGAAAAATCAGCCAATCTTGGCACGCCAGTAATGTTAAACTAAATAATTAAGATTATTTCGAAATAATAATTTTGTTAATTGCATTGGGATTGATTTGATTAATTTGATATTATTTCATATATGGTTTGTAACATTTAAACCAATTACTTGTGACTATCGTTACACAGCATTTTGTCACCGTCCCTGCAATCCCTCGTCCCATACATTGGAGGACTATTCCTGTGACCTATGAACAGTAAAATGTCCTGAAAACACCTTGATGGCATCCTTCTGCATAAGGAAAAGAATTCTCCTCAAGAAAATTTTCTCTGAAGAACCCTAAAAACCTATGTTTTGGCATTGGCGCGGGTATCCAATTCATCCCGCGCGCCAATTGGGAAAATGTACACTAGTGGGTGTGCCAGCTGGCGCTCTATCCCTGTGTTGTGCCCATGCCAAGAATATTAAGGAATGTTTTTTAACAATAGAAGGCGGAAGTTTGATTCTAACAACTTCAGAACGGATCATCAAAAAGGGGTTGGGTTGTTTGCCTCCGTATCTCCCTGATTAGGAAATGGTTTTGCACCTCTCATGGAAACTTCCTAAGAGATAGGACTCTCCCCCATGATTATAAGGAGCCTAACCTCTCCTTCTCCCTCTATAAAAGCCCGCCCTCTCCATTTGCTAGCTAGCTGAACTTTTGGGAAGGAAAGTATAGCTGAGTGAAAATCAAGAGCAGAGCTAAGGAGAACCCTGTGTGAGAGAGAGAGTTCTGTCAAACCCCTGACAAGCTTTGTGAGACACGTCCCGCTGGAACCTTGTTGAAGGAAGATCACGATGTCAGAGCACCGGTTGTAATCATTCTCTCGTATCTTAATATACATGACTCTACTATTGGTTCTATGATTGTGTTTGTCCATTATATAATGCAATTTCATTTGTTCCTCTCTGACTGATCGATAGTTATAAAGTGTGGAATATTGCGTTGCATGTTGTCTCTCTTCTTTGCATGTGTACAGGTATATGGATGCAACAAGCTCACGGATCGTGACCTGTCCAGCTAGGAATGGAAGCACCAATTCTTCTTCGATAACAGCAGTGAAGGAATCACGGTAAGCTATCTATCGTGATTCTATCTTTTGTAACTAGGAAACAATAGCTTTGCGTGTTTCGATTGTTGCTAGACCCACTCTAGGGCTAGCGGGATCACCTCTATTCGTAGAGGGGATCTACCTCCACAACAATTTGGAAACTCCACTGGGGATCAGTGGGAGTTGTTCCTTCCTCCATTGGGTTGTTTTTGGCTTTTTTTTTATTAGTCTTCTTTTTTGGTTCACCTTCCTTGGTGTTAAAACCTTGTTTAGCCCCCAGAAGACCAGATCTAGCCTCTGTTAGTTCATTTTCATCATTTTTCTAGGGTGAACTTGATTGGCACGATTATACCTCTGACAGTCGCGCCAAAGGGCACTAGTTTCCAGTTAGGCCCCCATGCTATTCCCTGTTTGGTGCAGATTACAGCCAAACAGGCATGCCAACCTTGCTTGGTTTTAGGGTTTGCCTGTTCTTGGACTTTCTGAGTTTGAGTTTTGGTCCTGGTTCATTTTTTCTGACTGATTGAGTGCTTTGAAGTCATTTTTTATTGTTTTTAGCCCTTGTCCTCTGGTTATTTTCCCTTTTCTGTCAGTTTTTCATTTTAACCCTAGGGCTTCTAGGTGCTTCAGTGTGTTGAGCCTCCCATGGGAGTTTTGGGTCTTTGCTTTCCCGGTCAACTTTGTTTTGGCTTCTTTGCATCCATCTTGCTTAATCCAATTGAGTCATTATGTTAATTGAGTGATTGTCCTCTCTTTCGTTCAGTTTCAATTTGTGTTGCTCCAAGCCTAGATCACACGACTTGTCTAAGTCTCTTTTGAGATTCTTCTTCGCTTTGAGGGATTTAGTCATCGGTTTGAGTCTTGATTGTGCTTGTTTGAGTTGAGTGAACTCATTTTGTTTCGGATTTCTCTCTATCATTCTCAAGTTGATTTTTTCATTAGTTTTTCATTTATTTAGTGCATTTTCTCTAATATATTGAAAAAAAAAATTGCATTTCAATTGGCATAGTGAAAATTGAAAACTATTTCGCATTACTAGCATTGTATAATTCCAGAGAAAAGTTCTCTAGTTTCATTAGGTTGCATTGAAAATAGTAGTGGATGTTTTTGTGTGTTCATTTTGCTGTCATTTGAAAGCTCTCAACTCTCCCGTAGATATACCATCATTGAACAAAATGATAGTTTGTGGCATGTAGTTTGCATCTAGAGGTTTTATGAGATCCAACATTCAATAGGGCCTTGAAATCAAAACGTAAATTGAAGATCAACTTTAAAATTTACTGAATTAACCTAAGGCAGCATTGAAACTTAACGAAACATCTAGTAGTCTAAGGTAAAGACGTGTTCCAGCGTCTTTAAGCCTAGTAGCTATCGCTCGCCATCTGGCTACAGATAGTGCTAGTACGGACTTGTGCTCCCCATATTGTCATGTATATAAAGGGAGACCCCATTAGGTTGCAAATCCTTTATCTATAGGAAGCCGAGTCTACCGCCTTTTACCCGTGATACACTGGACACAGAATTTGGAGAGATTACCTGCACGTACGTTAATTCCTTGGTTGATTTCTCTTTCATTTTTACCAAGGTGTATATGGTAGTTCACGGATATCTGGTACACTGATTTACGTAGATTACCAGAGCACTCATTTTGATCTTTACTGACTCCCTAAATTTGAAAATATCATCAAGCGCTTGTCCTTTCATGCTTGTTTCCAAACTAAAAGTGATAGAGTCATCTTTTACTCGTTTCAAGACTCTTAAAACATGAAACAGTAAAATTTCCAGTTTCAATGTGGTAAAATTAATCACCTACGATCACACACCCATTTAGAGATTGATTTTTCGGCATGTTTTTGTTTGCCTTGATTTTTGCCCGTGTGTCTTTATTTTTGATCTCTTCCTCTCTTTTGCTATAGTCACAGTGGTGGAACCATCAGTTTCGTCTACTGGTAGTCCTTATACAGACGATTCAACAGAGGTATCTCAATCCTCTGCTGAGCATCAGCAGCCCGTTTTATCCGAGTTTCCCGACGAGGGACCGGTTATATCTGAACTGCCCTTAGGAGGACCAGTTGAGTTCAATTGGCCCATGTCCAATGCTTGGTTTGGATTTGGAGTTGGGGAAAACTTCCCTCCTCTTACATCGGGATCACCATTTTTGGCTGCTGTCATACCTCCTAGTCCCCATCATCTTTTAGAAGATCTTACGGCAGGGTCAGATATGGACTCATCCAGTCCTACTCTTAGTGAGGGAATTCCTACTTCTGGTGAAGACTACTAGCTTTTTCTCGAAGGCATCCCTGAACCATCTGTCCTATCTTCACCTGGTCCATCGCTCCCAGCTGGATATAGGTCTTTAAGTCAGGTCATGGCCGCTATTGCCTCTATGCGAATATCAACTCCGTCCACGGAACCGACTATTCCCTCATTATGGATGTCCCCATCGACACCTCTCACGGCATCTCCTTTTTTCACGTCAGTGCCTATTATACCTACTGTTTGTGTGGTTTCATCTATGCCTGTTGTCACCACTCAGTCGACTAGGACCTCGTCAGCTCCTGAAGACGTTTATATAGCTTCTGCCATTCCAGAGAACCTTTCTCCTAAGGAGTATCGGATGTCTTTACAGCCGCCAATCTCCCAGGTTGATCTGTCCTCTGAGGATCTTTATCGTCCTTAATTTTGTCATTATGGAGCAGATGGTACCCCGATCTATGCATTTTCATATCAATATGATGAGTAGGGTAACCCCATTCGGTTGCCTGCTCTTGAGGCTTATCAGTATATTAACGGTTTTATATCTACCCTACCTGTGCAACCTTCTAAACAACAAGGACAACCCTTTCAGGGACAACCTTTGTTTCAGCAAGGATATGCTTCTGACCCACAACGACAACCCTTCCAAGGACAACCTTCGGCCCAGCCAGGGTATGCGTACGACCCGCAAGGGAAACCCTTACGGGGACAACCTTCGGTCCAACAGGTATTATTGTATGGTTTGCAAGGGCAGTCTTAAAAGCCTCAAGGTAAACCTCTCCAGCCTCACCTTGTGGTCCAACCAGGGCAACCTCAAGGACCGGCAAGGCAACTGGGGTATCAACTTAGACCGTCATACGGTCCTGGGGGGAAAACCCATCCATTTCAACCTTTGGTGCAACCTCAGCAACCTCATTTTCCAATTGGTCAAAATGTTGGACAGCCAGGGCCATCCTATGGTCCTGTCCCAGGTCAACCTGGTTATCAGGCACAACTTGGCCCACTCATGCCATCAAGCCAACCTACTCAGCCGGGGCAACCTGGTGTCCCTCATCAGCCAGGTCAACCTGTTCAACCAGGACAACCTGCACAACCTATTAACCCTGTTCAGTCGCCTATATATTCTATGCCACAGCCGAATCCACCTGTGCTCTTGACTTATCCGACTCAGCAGGGCCCCACTTACCAGCAGCCCGTTCGGCCCCAAGGCGGCTATTACCCTCAAGGTCAGTCTCGACCAGTTTACAACCCGCCTCAAGGTTCTGGTTACTACCCTCAATAGCTAGGCTATACTTATACTCCGCAACAAAATCCATACACTGCTCAATCGAGGCCTACGTATAATCATAATCAGTACCCTGGTTATCTACCCCCATATCCTAGTTTTCAGCCATCATATCAACCCAATTATCTGGCTTATACCCCCTATGGTCAGAATCCTCCATGACAGAACCAATGGGGGTAGAGTTATGCTCAACCAAGATGGAGTACAGGTATAGGTCCTTATCGGGGACCTCGCATGCCTTTTAATCCTCAATTACCTTTTCTCGCCACGTTGGAGTTATCGGACGTGTCCAAATTGACCAATGATCTGATTCTTCATAATCCATATTGGCCTCTGGTTCTGACGAAGGTGCCTGGTGATTGTCCTAAGTTTGAGGGAAAATCTGGAGAAGACCCCCAAGCACACATTATGACATACCACTTATGGTGTTCTTTGAATTCTTGGGTGGATGACTCGATTCGTCTACGTATTTTCCAGCGCACTCTCACCAGCACTGTTGCTAAATGGTATATAGAACTGTCCCGTGGTATTTTTCAAGATTTTAATACTCTAGCTATGGCATTCCTGACGTAGTTCCAGTTACTGGTTCGTTACGAAGTCGAGACGCATCTCCTGACATCTCTGAAATAGGACAAAGCTACTGATATTTAAGATCACATTCATGAATGGAGATGTCATCGTCGTCTGATCAAGTTTGACATTCTTGATCAGCTTCTAACTCACTAGTTCACTACCTCTTTTGTCAATAATATTGCACAAGACATTGCTATGGGTGCATGTGTAACAGAGGAACAAGCCACTGCTTGTGCCCAGTACCTTGATTTAGTGTACTCTTAGTCTGGCACATTATACGGCATCTTGACTAATGCCCTGCGACTAGGGACCTCTAAAGCACTGGCTACTCCATTAGTAGACGGTGTTATTGGTTCCGTCTCTTAGACTTCTCGCAAGTCTTCCAATGGGAAGAAGAAATCAAATTTTGCTCCTCCGGCTGGCCCAGATTCTGGTAAGACCGCAGAGGTCAACGCCATCTAGGCTAATCCTGCGGACAAGACTTCCAAGGGGAAAAATAAGGGCAAAGGCAAAGCCAAATCCGACGCCCCAAAACCAGAATCGTCCAAACCACATGCTGATGATGGTTCACAGTGAAAACCGAAGTACCCTTGCCTGATTTGTGATGAAGACCACTACACCAAAGATTGTCCTAGATGATCCAAGGTTAGTCAACTTCTTTAAGGCTCTAAGGGAACTCCGGCAGTTCTTAAGGACCATTTCCATCTCAGCAGACCCAGATGGTCGAGCAGCCTTCGCCATCTGCATCGTTTGGGTCTCAGTTTTTCATGATGAATGGTGCTGCACCTATTTCTATAGCCACTCGGTCAAAGGATTATGCCAGGTCATGCCAGGCAGCTGGGAAGGAAGTCGTTGATGGACCTCCTCCCTCGCCTGCCTCTGGTCCTCTTGAGATTGAAAGGCCCAGTGTTGAACCTGTTGTACGACCACCTTCCAAAGGTGTTCTCTGAAAGTCTTCCTATAATCCGAATGCCCGTGTTGCTCAGAATTACAGCATTGTTGAGGATTTCACACAGGCGCCTTCCACGATGCATACATTGGAAGTACTTCAGAGTTGTTCCTCTCAACAAAAATCTTTGTTATCTACAATCTGTGGAATTGATCCTGCTGATTCTATCCTTCTCACCTTTGATCTAGAGAATTTCATCCCCCGACTTCCACACCAGATTGTGCTTGTTATACAAGTCGGCATTAACAGCCTCAATATTCATATATCCGTTGTGAACAAAGGTGCATATACCTGCGTTATGCCATTTTCTTGCTGGAAGGCCATCAGCTCTCCAACCCTCACTTCATCTCCTAATTCCCTTGAGGCATTCCATTGAAGGGAATCAAACCCCTTGGGTGTTCTCGCAAGTCTACCGATTACATTACAAGGAAAGACTGTCGACGTTGAAGTGGAAGTCGTTGACACAAAACTCAACTATAATCTTCTACTCGGTCGTAGTTGGACCCACGCCATGTTGTGCGTTCCATCCACCCTCTTTCAACTTTTTAAGTTTCCACATGAGGGCAATATTATTATTGTCGATCAGTTGTCCTTATTTACCTCGTCTTCCGAGAAAAATGTGTCGTACGTGGATCAAATTCCTAATGCCCCCGACAGTATAGGACCAGGTCTTTTCAAGGACCTCGTTCTCATGGGTATTTTCCCCATTCCACCACCGAACACCATTAAAGTCAATATGATCTCTAGGTCAGATGACCCATGGATCATCCCTTCTCCTAAACAGGTTGCCTCTTTTGGACAATTGATGCCTCTGACCCCGGTTGAAATCAATTATTGTGAGATCATTGCTGCATCAGATCCTCCTCCTACTGATAATTCTACTTTGAGCATGGCTCTTGATGTTTATTCTCAATCCCCTTGGCTCGGTGACGCAGATTTTCCTGATCCTTTGAGAGAATTTTTTCTTTCTGACGAAGCAATCATGGAGGCTATGTCTCTCGAAGATCTGTCGTGGAGTGATGGGCATCATCATTCCTCATTTATGCCTAGCCTGGGGGAAATTTCCAATTGTCTCGAGCATTTTTCATCTGATTCTCCCCCTCCTGAAGCTGCTCCTTTGAGCTAGTCGGAGCATAGTTCCTTTCCTTGTGTCAAGCTCCCTAAACAATGAAATAAGTTGGTTTGAGGAAAGTTATTTTAAGTGTGTCAACCTCGTTAAAATAATGAAACACGATCCTATTCAATTCGAGTCCTTGATATGATCTCAATCTCATAATTCGAACCTTCAATGCATCTGCTTTGCATATGCACTGAAGCTTGGGGGGCATGTACCTCGAATTGAGACACCATGCTGGGGGCATGCCCGATTTTCCTTGTCATTTTCAAGCATACTTTATTTTGTGTTTCGAGCTTGTGTAAAAATGAAACCCATTTTCAAGCATAGTTTGCGTTTGTGCTTTTCAGCTTGTGTAAAAATAAAATATGTTGGTGTGATGCATTTTGCGAACTTTTAACTTTTCCATTAGGTCGTTACTTATGCATATTATTTAGCTGATACATTAGATAACATTGTATTAGACATTTTCATAACATATAAAACATCATCACGTATGTAAGCAAGATCCATGTAGAAAATAGATGTATATATATATGTCGAGTGTTTGCAACGTGTGCATCATATAAAACCAAAAATATACATGTTTGTTTTAGTTACATCCGGAGACGACATGTCTCTCACAAAATATGCAAATAAGAAAGCCTAGGTGACTAATCAGCATGGTGCTCATGGTAGCACGTCACTGCCCGCACCAACCTCCTCAATAAGCTGTGGAGACAACTCGGCACCCCTACGGTATGCCTCTGATAAGCTAAGGGAAAATCAAATAAACGAGGATAATCCGGAACCCCACGAGCAATCCCCTCTAGGTTCTGTACAAGCTCGTCCCCCTCGCCCCCCTCACCTTGAGGGTCATAAGTGAGAGGGGTCCTCCTCGCTATTGGTGACATCCCGACAGGCCTCTTTGGGCCGACATCTGCATACATATAGGATTAGCTGTTAGAACATGCATGTATACCAAAAAATCATAAAACTCATAAAATTAAAAAGAGTCTTACTAAGTTCTTCGTTCCAGTCCTCTCCCTCCGGGAGTGGGATGTCCTAGTCTCCAGTAAAATCTGTGTCAGCATAGGGCCAGTCCTCCACGATGATGAGCTGTCTTTAGAGCCACCCAAATAACTCAAGCCTCCAAGACATCTGTTGGTCGCCCCCTTCCCTTGGCATCAGTGCCGCCCATCGAGCCCTCCGTGGCTCCCTCAATGGTGGATCTGGGAATATGGCCTCCTAGCGCTGGAAGATAGGTAGTCGTTCCAGGAAGAATGACACCAAAATCAATCCATATCCAAACTATTTCAGTATGGTCTATTTGCATTTTGTGAGTTTCCACTTGATATTCATTGTTACAGCCTCCACCCAGTTGAAAATGGTGGGGCTCATGCACTCCGAAGCAAGCAACAGTTGCGTCTTTGTGGCTTCGTGCGGTGCCTGCGACCCTGCATCCCACGTAATGGTGTGTAGCACTACTCTGAGTGCTAGATCGAGGATAGTCTGAGTGTGTACTTTGCCGCTCCCTGTTCCCTTTCATGCCCCTGGGCACACCCTGTTCATGACCATTGTCATGTTATCTCCAGAAGGCCGTGTACTGGTCAAAATAGGGACTGCACCTCTCTGTGACAGTCCAGTGATGAAATATATTTCTGACACTTTGAGTTCAAGTTCCTGGTCTCAAAGCCTGAACTTCTCCCGATCCTCGTCCCAGATACTGATAAGATATTGTAGTAATTTGGGATGGGCCTGGAGACACGGTGTCATAAAGAATTTCTTGAGCCCACAATTCTTGAGAGCCCTCATACATTGTTCATTCTCCATTTTCTGCTCATATTCTTCACTGTGCTCTCTTTCCCTCCATTTAATTACCATTTTTGCTTTGTACCTGCATCAATTTGGTCATAAACACATTGTAAGATCCCTTGGGTACTTAAAACAACAATTCATTGGCTCTATTTTTGTTAAACTTAAACGGAATGTTGGGTTGCATGGTTGGCACTACTGTTTTGCTAACAGTCACGCCACCTGGCACGACCCCTGTGTGAAAAAGGGTCGGTTGGCATGGGTCCGTGCCTGAAACCCATGCCAATCGCAGAGGCCATAATTTTGAAATTCCTTCCCTCAGGGATTCCAAATGACAATTAAAAGCTATGAAATATGACTTAAAAGATGGCTAACAGAAGTGGCTCTTACCTGAAGAAGACATAATCTGGATTGGTCCATTGGATTTTTCACGATCGTCGCCTCAAGATCGCAAAGGAAATGGGTCACTATCGCTCTACAAACACGTAACAAAGTGAAAAGTAAATAAGTTTTACTATTGGTGATATTTATAAATTTTCAAATCGAAATTAGGTTTTAAGACTTGTTTTTCTGATATTTTATTATATTTTTGTCGAAAAATGGGTTTTACACTTGCTTTTTATGTAGCGACAATTTTTCACACGATTAGGACAAAGACACGAGTTGTATTTTATACTTTTTCGAACTCGGTGAAAACATGAAAAAGTCACTACTGGAGTCATCTTTTAGCTATTTTTTGACTCTCTAAAAATGAAAAGATTGTTGAGACGCTTGTCATTTTGAACTCATTAAATGGCTACGAAACGACATCTACCCAGTATACGTTTACCCCTTTTTCGGGATGGGATAGATTATTTATGAAAAAGGAATACCTTAGTCGATCGCGACTAAGAGGTTCTCTCAGATATTGTTTTCTACCTTTTCAGATTTGAGGGACTATTCACGAAAAGGGACTGATGGAGTTTTATTTTCTGTTGTCTTTTCAAACTCTCTAAACATGAAAAGACACCGAGTTCTTCCTTTGTCAGACTCGTTAAAAACTGATGACATCGGACTTCGTCATAATGACGTTAATCGAGTTCCTCCTTCCTAGGGCTCGTAAAATGTACTAGGTTGGATTTTTCTAAAGGACAAACTTATATCACAAGCACATGCTATCCCTTTCAAGCTTATTTTCAAAAATAATTGGGGTACTCACCAGAAATGGTAGGGGAAAATGGAACCAGTATTATAGTCGTGTTGGCATTATGTCATTGTTACACAGTAATTTGTCACCGTGCCTGCAATCCCTCATCCCGCACATTGGAGGGCTTATTCCATGACCTGTGAGTAGTGACATAACCTGAAATCACTTTCATGGCATCCCCCTTGACAAGGAAAATTATTACCCTGAAGACAATTTCTTGTGAAAAACCCTAAAAATAGCCTTTTTTTCCTTGGCGCGACTAGCCAGTTCAGCTCTCGCGCCAACTGGCGCTCTGTCCCAGTGTATCACCCGCGCCAGGCTTAATAAGGAGTGTTTTTTAAAAATAAATGGAAGAATTTTGATTCCAAACAACTCCTAAACGAGTCTCTAAAATGAGTTGGGAGGTTTGGATCTGGATCTCCATGTACGGGAAGTGGTTTTCCACCTATCATGGAAGCTTCCTTGAGGATAGGGCCAATCCCACCATTGTAGAGATCCCAACTCCCCTTCCACCATCTATATAAGCTTTTCATTTTCCCTTTTCAAGCTAGCTTGAATAGAGCTGAATCAATTGTAAGGAGATTATTGTCAGACAACCGAAGAGAGAGAGACTTGTCCTTTTCCCGACGAGCTTTACCGAGACATACTCCTCTGTCGACCCGCCGAAGGAAGATCTAGTGTCAGAGCTCAGGTTGTATCTTTCTTTGTTCTAATTAATAATAAGTGACTTCGATTATGGTTCCACTCAGATGTTCATCTTTTATGTTATGAGTTGTATCTTCTCTGATTGATGCATAATTGCATGTATTAGGTTTTACGTTTGTTTCTTTGTTGTTTCTTCTTGTACGTGCAGGTGTTCGATCACATCGAGCAGGAGAATTGTGATCTGCCAAAGCAAGGGATGGAAGCGCCATTTTCTCCACAAACGACAGCAACGTAGGACTTAAGGTAGGCCTCTTGTCGCATCTTGGTCTTTTGCAATTAGGAACTTGCATCTTAGCGTGACTCGGCTGTTGCTAGACCCGATCTGGGCTAGTAGGGATCACCTCTGTCCACAGAGGGGATTTACCTCTCCAACAAACTGGCGACTCCGCTGGGGAGAAATTGATTGGAGTTTGTCTTGTATTTTCGGTTAATTTTGGTCTTTTCCTGCTTGATCAACTCTTATGGTTTGCTCTTTTTCAGTGTTACACTGTTGTTTAGCCTCACCATCCCTGATCTGCTTCTCGATTGATTTTTTTAATATTTTTCATTAGCAAACTCGACTAGCGCAGTTTTTTCCCTGACAGTCGCGCCAGCTGGCGCATGTTGCCAGTTTATCACCCATTCCAATCCTGTTCTGGTGCTATTTGCAGCCTGACAGTCACGCAAATCTTGTAAGGTGCTAAGGTTTTCTTCTCTTTGGGCTTTCTGGGCTTGGTCTGTGGTTTTGGTGTCACTTTTTCGACTGCCTGAGTGTTGTGGAGCCTTGTTTGATTGACTGTGACTTTCATCCTTTGGTTGTTTGTCCTCTTCTATTGATTTTACATTCTAGCCCTAGGGCATCTAGGTGCTATAGTGTGTTGAGCCTCCCGTGGGAGTTTTTTGTCCTCGTTTGATCAGTCAATTTTGTTATTGCTTCTTTGCATTCGTTTGGTGGTTGTTCATTGTTTCATTGCGTTATTTGAGTGATCGACTTCTTTTTCATTCGAATTCCGCTTTGTCTCGTTTTGAGCCTAGATTACAAGGTTCATTTGAGTATTTGGGATTTCTCTTTGATTTGAGGGACTTCTTTGTCGATTTGGGATCTGATTGTGTGTTTGGCGTTGAGTGAAATTTCTTCTCTTTTCTCTTTTGCTATCACTTCTCAAATTTTTCTTTTCATTAGTTTTCATTTTTTTTAGTGCACTTTGCTCTTAAAACATTGAAAATACAAAAAATCTCTTTTTCTTTTGATTAGTTAATGTGAATTGAATCTTTTGTGTGTTATTAGTGATTCGTTGCTCTGAAAGAAAAGCTTTTAGTTTTCATTAGCGTGCATTAGAGACACTAGTGGTTGTTTGGTGATCATTTTTTTATTGTGTGAAAGCTCTCAACCTTCTCGTAGTTAGCTATTCATCGAACGAAATGATACATTGTGGCATGTAGTGTGCATTTAGGAGATTTTGAGACACAACATCCGGTAGGGCCTGGAAACTGAAACATAATTGAAGATTAACATTAAAATTTATTCAATTTACCTTAAGGAAACATTGAAACATTAACGAAATATTTAGAAGTCTAGGCTAGTGACGTGTTCTGACGTCGCTAAACCTAGTAGCTGTCGTTCACCTCTTGGCTTTAGACAACGCTAGTATGGACTTGTGCTCCTCGTACCGTCGCGTATATAAAGGGAGACCCCACTAGGTTGCTATCCTTTATCCATAGGAAGCCGAGTCTGTCGCCTTATACCCATGATACACCAGACACAATATTCGGAGAGATTGCCTGCAAGTACGTCAAGTCCTTCGTTGATTTCTCTTTCATTTTGAAACCAAGGTGTATATTGCAGTTCACAGATATCTGGTACACCCTTTGCCTAGATTACCAGAGTAGTCATTTCGATCTTTTCTGACTCTTTAAATTTGAAAGGATCATCAAGCGCTTGTCCTTTCACGCTTGTTTCAAAACTGAAAGATATAGAGTCACCTTTCATCCGTTTCTCGACTCTTAAAACATGAAATGGTGAAGTTTCTAAGTTTCAATATGGTAAAATAAATTACCTGCGATCACACGCCCTATTAGAATTTGCTTGTCGGCCGTTTTATTGAGTGCCTTATTTTCTTTTAGCCCATGTGTTGTGTTTGATCTTTTCCTTTTGTCGTTACTGTCACAGTGGCGAAACCCTCAGTTTTGTCTACTGGTAGTCCGTATACAGATGATTCATCAGAGGTCTCTCAATCCTCTGCTGAACCTCAGCAGCCCATCGTTTCCAAGTTTCCCGATGGGGGACTGGTTCTATCTGAGCTTCCCTTTAGAGGACCAGTTGAGTTCAATTGGCCCTTATCCGACGCTTGGTCTAGATTCGGAGTAGGGGAATATTTCCCTCCTCTTACATCGGGTTTTCCTTTTCTAGCTGTTGTTATTCCTCCTAGTCCTCGCCATCTGCTACAAGATCTAGCGATAGGTTCAGATATGGTCTCATCCATCCACTCTACTAGTGAGAAAATCCCCACGTCTGGTGAAGATTACCAGTTGTTTCCCGAAGACAACCCTGAGTTATCTGTCATGTCTTCGCCTGGTCCTTCACTTCCAATGGGATATAGGTCTTTAAATCAGATTATGACCATTGTTGCCTCTATGGGGATATTAACTCCTTCTACGAGGCCAATTATTCCTTCATTGGGGATGTCTCAAGGGACACCCATCACGTGATCCCCTCAGGTCACCTCAGTACCTATCAGGCCCGCTGTCTGTGTGGCCGCATCTACACCCGCTGTTACAACTCAGTCCGTCGGGACTGCGTCGCTTCCCGAAGACGTTGATATAGCATCTGCTATTCCAGAGTGCATTTATCTTGAAGAGTATCAATTTTCCCTACAGAAATTTAACCCTTAGGCCATTCAATCCTCCCAATATCCCAACCGTCCATATTTTTTGCATTAAGCACAGGATGGTACACCTGTTTACATTTTTCCATATCAATATGATGAGCAGGGAAACCCTTTACGTTTACCCACTCCAGAGGCTTATCTCCATGGTCAAGGTTTTTCGTCTAACCAGGCTGGGAAACCTTACAACCTGTAAGGACAACCCTTTCAGAGCCAACCTTCAGGGCAACCTGGTTATCTTTACGACCCGCAAGGGCAGCCCTTACAAGGCGAACCTTCGAGCCAGCAGGGATTGTTATACAGTCCGCAAGGACAGTCATACAACCCTTCAGGTCAACCTATCCAGCCTCACCCTGTGGTCCAACAAGGGCAACCTCAAGGACACACAGGTCAACCGGGGTACCAACCGGGGCCGTTGTATGGTTCTGGAGGGCAAGTCCAACCTTCTCAACCTATGGTGCAACCTCTACAACCTCAGTATCCTATTGGTCCGAATGTTGCATTGCCAGGATCATCTTATGGTCATGTTGTAGGTCAAACCGGTTATCAGGCACAACCTAGCCCCATTCTTCCACCAGGCCAACCGGCCCATCCGGTACAACCTAGTGTCCCTCATCAGCCAGGTCAACCTGTACAACCTATGCAACCTGTTCACCCGGGTCAACCTGTTCAACCAGGGCAGCCCGTTCAGCTAGGTCAACCTGTCCAACCAGGCCAGCCTGCACATCTTGTCAACCCTGCTCAACAGCCAATTTATTCGATGCCGCAACCAAATCAACCGGTGCGCCCTACCTATCAGGCTCAGCAGGGTCCCACCTATTAGCAGCCTGCTCAACCCCAAGGCAGTTATTATCCTCAAGGTCAGTCGCGATCGGTTTACAACCTGCTCCAAGGTTCCCATTATTATCCTCAACAACCAGGCTATACCTATACTCAGCAGCCAAATCCGCATACTGCTCAAACGGGGCTGACATATAACCAGGATCCATACCCCAGTTATCAACCCCCGTACACTGGTTACCAGTAATCGTATCAGACTGGTTATACGGCCTATACCCCCTATGGTCAGAATCCTTCGGGACAGAATCCATGGGGGAAAGGTTATGCTCAACCAGGGTGGAGTACAGATACAGATCCTTATCGAGGGCCTGGCATGCATTTCAATCCACAGTTACCATTCTTAGCCACCTTGGAATTACCAGACATTTCTAAATTAACCAATGATCAAATTCTTCATAATCCTGATTGGCCTCCGGTTCCGACCAAGTTACCCGGCTACTGTCCTAAGTTTGAAGGTAAAGCTGGAGAGGACCCCCAAGCTCATGTAATGACCTACCATCTGTGGTGTTCATCTAACTCTTGGGTGGATGATTCAATTCGTCTACGTCTCTTCTAGCGCACTCTTACCGTTGCTGCCGCTAAGTGGTATATAGAATTATCCCGTGGCATCTTTCAAGACTTCAATACGTTAGCTATGGATTTTTTGACTCACTTCCAGTTACCAGTTCGCTACGAAGCTGGGACGCATCTCCTGACTTCTTTGAAGTAGGATAAAGCCACTCACATATCTAATCATATTCATGAGTGGCGATGTCATCGTAGACTGATCAAGTTTGATATACCTAATCAGCTACTAACTCATTGGTTCACCACCTCCTTCGTTAACAAAATCGCTCAAGATATTGCTATGGGGGCATGTGTGACTGAAGAACAAGCCATCGCACGTGCCGAGTACCTGGATCTGGTGTACTCTCAGTCTGGCACGCTTTATGATATTTTGAATGATGCTCCACGGCCGAGAACCTCTAAAGCACCACCTACCCCAGCGGTGGATGGTGTTATTGGTTATGTTTCTCAAAATTCTCGGAAATCCTCGAATGGGAAGCAGAAGTCCAATTCTTCCAATAATTATGCTCTTCCCGCCCCTCCAGATTTTGGAAAAACTGTGGAGGTCAATGTTGTTCAGGCTAATCCTACGGAAAAGGCCTCCAAAGGAAAGAGGAAGGGCAAAGGAAAATCCAAACTCGATGCCCAAAAACCAGAGTCTTCTAAACCTTGTACTGATGATGGTTCCCAACGTAAACCAAAGTACCCCTGCCTTATTTGTGAAGGAGACCATTATACCAAAGATTGTCCTCGACGATCTGAAATTTGTCAACTTCTGAAAGGCTCCAAAGGGACTCCGACAGTTCTCAAAGAACCGTTCCCGTCTCAGCAGACCCAGATGGTTGATCAGCCTTCACCATCTGCACCATTTCGGTCCCAGGTCTTTATGATGAATGGTGTTGCACCTGTCTCAATTGCTACGTGTTTGAAGGATTATGCCGGATCATGCCAGGCAACTGGGAAGGAAGTCGTGGATGGCCCACCTCCCCCACCTATCTCTGGTCCTTTGGAGATTGAGAAGCCCAGCGCTGAACCTGTTGTGAGGCCACCTTCTAAAGGTGTTCTGCAAAGATCTTCCTACAACTCAAATGCTCGTGCTACTCAACACTACAGTATTGTTGAGGATTTGGCACAGGTGCCTTCTGCCATGTCTACACTGGAATTCCTTCAAAGTTTCCCATCACAATGGGAAGCTCTATTCTCTGCGATCAGTGGAATCGATCTCGCCGATTCTAATCTTCTCACCTTCAACCTAGAAATTTTTTTCCCTCGACTTCCACATCAAATTTCTCATGTTATACAAGTCAGGATCAACGGCCTCAACATCCATAGGGCCGTTGTGGATGAAGGTGCTTCCACCTATGTTATGTCATCCGCCTACTGGAAAGCCATTGGCTCTCTGGCTCTTACATTGTCTCCCAATGCCTTAGAGGCATTCGATGGTCGGGAATCAAAACCCCTGGGTGTTCTCAAGAGTTTTCCAATTACGTTACAAGGGAAGACAATCAACATAGAAGTAGAAGTGGTTGACACCAAGCTTAACTACAGTCTTCTTCTTGGCCGCAGTTGGACTCACGCCATGCTATGCGTGCCGTCCACCCTCTTCTGGCTTCTTAATTTCCCTCATGAGGGAAAAATCATTACTGTGGATCATATCCCCAATCCCCCCAACAGTAGACCCGGTCTCTTCAATGACCCCGTCCTCATGGATATTTTTCCCGCGCCACCACCTCACACCGTTCAAGTTAATATGGTCTCTAGGGCCGATGACCCTTGGATCATCCCTTCGCCTGAACAGGTGACCTCTTTTGTAGAATCAATGTCGTTAACTCCAGTTGAGATTAATTATTGTGAAATCGTTGCTGCATCTGATCCTCCTCCCAAACATGCTCCTTCGAGAATGGCTCTGGATATTTATTCTCAATCCCCTTGGCTCGACGATGCAGATTCGCATGACCCTTTAAGATAAGTTTTCCCTTCTGATGAAGCTATTGTTGAAACCATGTCTCTTGAAGATCTGCCATGGAGCGATGGACACCATCGTTCCTCATTCATGCCTGGCCTGGGGGCAATGTCTAATTGTCTAGAGCGCTTTGCATCTCAGGTTCCCACTCCGCCTCTTCAAACACCGATACTGACTCATGAGGTCCTTTCGGAGGGAAACCTAATTAATATCACTAAAACTATGCCGATCGAATTCTCCGTCGAACCGGGGGTGATCAAGAATATTCATGTGGGAGTGACTTGTTCTCTTGAAGAGATACAAGTTTATACGAGCTGTTTTCGCGAATTCAGAGATATTTTCACGTGGTACTATGAAGAGATGCATGGGATTGATCCCATCATAGTCGTGCATGAGATTCCTACCTATCTGGGTGCGAAACCAGTGCATCAACGCCTACACCCAGTGCATCCCCGGAAAGCTACAACTATTAAGGCAAAGTTGAAAAACTTCTTAACGCGGGCTTTATCTATACTATTCCCCTCACAGAATGGGTTTCAAACATTTTCCCTATATATAAGAAGCAGGGCACTATACGCGTCTGTGTTGATTACTGCGACATCAATTGGGCTGGTCCTAAGGACAATTACCCCACTCCCTTTATAGACCAAATTATTGATGAATGCGTGGGGAGTGAGATTCATTCCATTATGGACGGCTTCTTTGGGTACAATAAAATCAATATTTTACCCGCTGATCAACACAATACTGCCTTTATCTGTATGTGGGGAACCTTTGCTTATAAAAAGCTCCCGTTCAGTCTAAAAAACGCTGGGGCCACCTTCCAGTGTGCTATGTCTTATGCTTTCCATGACATACGCCATATTTTTCAGCCATATTTGGATGATTTTCCGGCCCATTCAGCTCGGCATGAGGACCACCCCGAACACCTCCGCCATATTTTCCTCCATTGCAGATGCTACAATATCAGGCTCAATCCTCATAAGTGCGTCTTCTGCATGGATTATGGCCGTCTTTTGGGATTCATCGTCTTTAGAGACGGAATTATCCTTGACCCCCTCAAGGTCGAGGCCATAGTCAACCTCCCATCCCCTTCCTCGTTACATCAGCTACAGAGTCTACAAGGGAAAGCTAACTTCCTATGACGCTTCATTCTAAATTATGCGGAAGTGACCAAGGGCTTTACACGTCTTTTGAAACATGATGTTCCCTTCCATTGGGACGAGATTGCCCAGCAATCTTTTGATAATCTTAAAACGTTGCTTGTTAACGCTCCGCTGATACGTCCCCCCGACTATCATCAAGATTTCACCCTTTATTTAGCCGCTGCGTTTAGCACAATAGCTATGGTTTTAGTACAAGATGACGATGATGGAAATGAACACGTAGTTTATTATCTATCTCAGAATCTTCTCGACATGGAAAAATTATATGCTCATGTCAAGAAGATGGCACTCGCCGTGGTTCAGGTCGTCCAGCGATTCCACCACTACATCCTGTTGCGTACCATAACCGTGGTTTCGGATTGCAACCCCATGACATATATCTTGTCTCGAAAATTGTTGGGGGGCAAGTACTCCAAATGGATTGTAATCCTTCAGGAGTTCGATTTAGAGTTCACCACTGCTATGTCGAAGAAATCATTGGTTTTCGCTAATCTGATTTGCTCTCTCCCGACAGACTCCATTCCATCGAAATCTGAGGATCATATCCTGGATGGAACGCTCTTTCTTATCAGCACTCGTGACCCATGGTATGGTGAAATTATCGTGTATCTTCAAACATCCATATTCCGGTCTAAATTGAAAAAGGTTGCCCTACGTCGGATTCGGCATCAATCTCAACCATACCGCATTGTTGGAGATACCCTGTACTGTGTCGGAGTCGATTCCGTGCTCCGTCGGTGCTTGACCCTGGAAGAGGCTGAAAGAGTCTTGAATTACTATCAATGTGGCACCTGTGGTGGTCACATGTCCGGATATGCCACCGCCTAGAAGATTCTATGTGCGGGTTACTTATGGCTGTCTATATTCAAAGACTATATCACTGCAGTCCGGAAATGTCATGCGTGCCAGGTATTTCAATGCAAGATGCACGCACCACCCCTACCCTTTCATCCTGTCATTATTGTTGCCCCTTTTGCTAAATGGGGCGTAGATTTTATGACATGTAACCCTCACTTGGCCGGGGGGCATGCTTATATAATCGTCGCCATAGACTACTTTACTAAGTGGGCCAAAGCGATGCCTACATTAGCTGTCGATGGTAAGACGAATGTCCAATTTATTTTCAACCATGTTATCACGTGTTTCGGAGTCCCTCACGCCATTGTTACCGATCATGGCACCCATTTTTGGGATTACATGATGGCTGAGCTGACCTCAAAGTTGGGCTTACATCATGATAGCTCAATGCCATACTACCCCCAGGCGAATGGCCAGGTTGAGGCTATGAACAAGGTTTTGGTCACAATGCTTCAACGAATGATTGGTATCCACAAATCCAACTGGCATCTCCAATTGTTCTTAGCTCTCTGGGCTTATCGAACGTCTGTAAAGAGCGCAACCAGATTCACACCTTTTCAATTGGTGTATGGTTTGGAAGCGACTCTCCCAGTTGAATGCAAAATTCCTTCTCTGAAGTTGGTTGTGGAGCTATTTCCTGACACTTCTTCGGAGGAATAACGTCTCTTGTATTTGGAACGACTGGATGAAACCCGTCGCTTAGCTGCCTTGGTCATTGAGGCACATAAAAAGCAGGTTAAAGTCCACTTCGATCAATCGGTTTCTCCTCGTTCCTTCATTGAAGGAGACCTCATCCTCCTATATGACCAAGCACATGATAAACTTGGAGCAAGCAAGTTCTAGCCCATGTGGCATGGGCCCTATATAGTTAAACGAGTATTAAAAAATGGGGCTTATGAGCTTATCGACTATGAAGGAGTTCCCCTGGCACAGCCTAGGAATGGGTTGTACCTCAAAAAGTACTACGCTTGAGTTATTCTCATGTGGTGTGTGTGTACATAAGTGAGTGTTTTCATTTTTGTGCATGTGTGCTGTGGTGTGCTTTGTAAGTGTCTTTCTGTTGATTGGGTCTTCCTGATTGTGCAGATGTCTATTACTCCTTTTGTCAGTTTCGCGGATGGTGCCTCCTGTAGTACCAGGAATCTGTCCTCGGCAGCCTGGGTAATCTACAATCCTGCTGGTGAGTTGGTTAATTTACAAGGTGTTTGTCTAGGGCCTACCACAAATAATGTCGCGGAGTATAGTGCCATTTTAGAATTATTAAACGAGGTTGTTAACCTCAATATTCGTGCATTACTTGTGTATCTGGTCTCACAGCTTGTATTATTACAACTTAATGGTCATTATTCAGTTAGAAACCCATCCATTTTGCGTCTGTATCTACGTATTCGTTTACTGGAATTTTTTTTTGATTACATTACATATCAAGATATACCTAGACACATGAATGCATTAACAGATGCAGTAGCTAATTTGGTTTTAGATAGACATTTGCGCAACTTATAAAAAACATCATCACATGTAAAAAAGATCCATCCAGAAATATATATATATATATATAGATATATATATATAGATATATATATATATATATATATATATATATGTCGATAGTTTGCAGTTTGTGTACATCACATAAAGTAAAAAAATATACATGTATGTCTGATAATAGCTGGAGACAACATGTCTCTCAGAAATATGCATATGAAAACCTTAGATGGCTAATCAGCGTGGTGCTCGTGGTAACACGTCACCACGTGCACCAATCGCCTCAGCAGTTGGTGGAGGCGAATAGGCACCCCCACATTGTGTCACTGGTAAGCCAACGGGACGTCTGCCAGCTGGGCATAGTCCGAGATTCCCTGGGCAATACCCTCCAGGTTCTGGATCAGCTCACTCCCTTTGCCGCCCTCAGCTTGAGGGTCATACGCGAGAGGGGTCCTCCGTGTAATTGGCGACATGCCCGTGGGCCTCTCTGGGCCAACATCTGCATACACATAGAACTGTTGTTATAATAGGCATGTATCACCAAAAAATCATAGATACATAGAAAATTAAAGAGAGTCATACCCGGCTCCTTGTCCCAGTCCTCCCCCTCCGAAAGTGGAAGATCTGGGTCTCCCATGAAATCGGTGCCTGCGTAGGGCCAATCCTCAACTACAATCAGCTGACGCTTTAACCATAAAAAAAACTCAGGCCTCCAGGACATCTACTGGCCCCATCCTGACATGGGCATAAGTGCTGCCCATCGAGCCATCCTCGGCTCCCTCAATGATGGCTCGGTGACTATCACCCCTTGGCCCTGGAAAATTGGTAATCGTTTTAGAATGAATGACACCAGAATGGAACCGTACCCAAACTGTTTCAGTTTGGCCTTCTTGCACTTTTTCAGCTGTCGTTTGATGTTTTTTGTCACGGCAGTGGCTCAATCAAAAAGTGTAGGATTTATGCATTCGGAGGCTAGTAGGCGTTGTGTTTTGGTTTCCTCGTGCGGGGCCTACGATCCTACAGCCCGCATAATGGTGTGAAGCACTACTCGGAGTGCTAGATCGCGGACAGTGTGGATGTCTACTTTCCCACTACCCGATCCTGTTTGTGCCCCTGGGCACACTCTCGCCATTACCATATCCATTTTCTCCCCAAAAGGTCTGTTGCCTGTCATGATTGGCACTGGGCCTCTGCGTGACAATCCGGTTATAAAATAAACATCAGAGACTTCAAGTGCTAGTACTTAGTCTCAGAGTTTGATACTTCTTCATTCTCGTCCCATATGCTAACCAAATACTGCAATAGCTCAGGTTGAGCTCTTAAACATTGTGTGAGGAAGAAATTCTTGATACCACAGTCCCAGAGGGCATTCATGCAAGCTTCATTTTCCATGGCCATTTCATCCTCTTCCCCATGTTCCCTCTCCTTCCACTCAATCACCATTGTGCTTGGATATCTGCACCAACATGGTCAAAAATACCTTATTAGATCTCTGTAGCATTTAAAAATTCATTTGAATGGCTCACATTTTGGCAAATTAATGCAGAAATTTGAGTTGTGCCATTGGCGCAACTATTTTTTTAACATTCACGCCAATTGGCCCGACCCCTTTATAAAAAGGAGCCAATTGGTGCGGCTCCGTGCCCGATACCCGCGCCAATTGGCCGAGCCCTAAATTTGCAAAAGGGTTCCTCCATAGGTCAAATACACAATGGAAATTTACAAAAATGAATCAAAACAAAGCTAAGGGGAGCGCCTCTTACCTGGAACAAACGAGAATCTGAATGATGTACTGGATTGATCACAATCGCCGCCGCAAGTTCGCACACCAAAAGCTCACTGTTGCTCTCCGAATGAGGTAAAAAATAAAAGTAAATATGTTTTTACCATTTGTGGCATATTTATAACTTTTGAAGTCAAAATTAGGTTTTGAAAGTCATTTTTCTCAATATTTTAATATATTTTGTCGAAAAATGGATTTTACACTCACTTTTGTGTGCAGCAACAGGATTTTACGCAACTTGGACGGTGATACGAGTTTTATTTTATACTTTTTCGGACTCGGTAAAAACACAAAAAAAATCATTTCTAGAGTCATGTTTTAGCTCTTTTCTGATTCTCTAAACATGAAAAGATTGCCGAGTCCCTTGTCATTTCGATCTTGTTAAAGTGGCCGCGAAACGACATCTACCCAGTATACATTTACCCATTTTTCGGGCTGGGATAGATTATTTATGAAAAAGGAATACCCTAGCCTGTCGCGACTAGGAGGTTTTCTTAGACATATTTTTCTACCTTTTCGGATCTGAGAAACTATTTACAAAAAGGGATTGCTAGAGTTTACTTTTCTGTTGTCTTTTCAAAATTTCTAAATATGAAAAGACATCGAGTTCTTCCTTTTTCAGACTCGTTAAACCCTGATGACATCGGATCCAGTCGTAATGACGATATTCGAGTTTCTCCTTCCTAGGGCTTGTTAAATGTACTAGGATGGATTCATCCGAAGGAAAAACTTATATTACAAGCAAATGCTATCCCCTTCAAGATTGTTCTAAAAAATAATTGGGGTACTCGCAAGAAATGGTGGGGAAAAATGGAACCGGTATCATCGTCGTGTCGACAGTATGTCGCTCTTGAACATGGCACTTGTCTACATTTGTGTCGGGTTGCGGAAATCTCATCTCATTATCTGTTTGCCTCTATGGGTTTGGGTAATCCCTTTTGACCTCTCATCTTCTCTTTGCCTCGTCATCATGGCCTCTAATATTTTGACGTCAAATACTGCCAAATCCACTGTCGTGCTGCCAATATGTTCAAGAGAAGTTGACCTCTGCAGTTTCAACTGATTCTCATCTGATCCTAATTCACAAACATTATTTTTCCTCTGTCTCGCGTCGATGATGTGGGAAAAAATATGGCCCACCTTCGATCAAGGTCACTTCCTGTCGAATTCAACTCATTATCCAAGAAGTTGATCTAGAGACTCCCTTCTGGTACCTTGGAGCCTGCATGCCTCAATGGCAAGTTCTTCGTATTCGATGCAAGGTTTTCATCATTGACCTTCAATTGGATGATTCTATGGGTGTTCGACGCTAGCTTACTATTCACATTCTGTGGATTGTACCTACAGTACCTTGAGGGCCATTTTCATTATTGGTGGTTCCTCTCACGTCTGTTAACATCTTTCATCATTGGCTGGTAATCAGACGATGTTCTTGCATGTTCGACTTCAGCTCACTTATTCACATGCCTGAACTTGTACTTTGTTCGGGTCGAGATGGTGCGCAAGGCCCTGGATTTTTTCTGTTAGAATCCGGGCTATGATTTTGTGGATTATTATGATTGGTTACATGAATCATTCATTGGATGGCTTCGACCATACCTGAGTCTATTTATCGATCCTTACTGGATGGCTACATCCATGCCTTGGATCTTGATTATTCAGGTATACTCTGTTATGGATGGTTGCGCCATACCACATATATCATGTATTTGAGATATAATTTGTACTTTTCTACGCAGGTTTTTCAACGGTAGTGATTTCAGTTGGGCACGTTCTCGTAAATAATTTCACCCATCTCTCTCTTTCGGGCCTCATGCTTTAGGGGGCATCTATTACACATTAATTTGTCACCGTCCCTACAATCCCCCGTCCTGCACATTGGAGGGATTATTCCATGACCTGTGAGCAGTGACATAACCTGAAATCACTTTCATGGCATCCCCCTTGACAAGGAAAATTATTCCCCTGAAGACAATTTCCTGTGAAAAGCCCTAAAAATAGCCTTTTTTTCCTTGGCGTGACTAGCCAGTTCAGCCCTCGTGCCAATGGGGGAAATCCACTAAAGAGTGCGCGCCAACTGGCGCTATGTCCTAGTGTATGACCCGCACCAAGCTTAATAAGGAGTGTTTTTTATAAATAGATGGTGGAAGTTTGATTCCAACCAACTCTTAAACGAGTCTCTAAAATGAGTTGGAACGTTTGGCTCCGGATCTCCATGTGGGGGAAGTGGTTTTCCACCTATCATGGAAGCTTCCTTGAGGGTAGGGCCAATCCCACCATTGTAGGGATCCCAACTCCCCTTCCACCATCTATATAAGCTTGTCATTTTCCCTTTGCAAGCTAGCCTGAATAGAGCTGAATCAATGTTAAGGAGATTATCATCAGACAGCCGAAGAGAGAGAGACTTGTCCTTTTCCCAATGAGCTTTACCGAGACATACTCCTTTGTCGACCCGCCGAAGGAAGATCCAGCGTCAGAGCTCAGGTTGTATCTTTCTTTGTTCTGATTAATAATAAGCAACTTCGATTATGGTTCCACTCAGATGTTCATGTTTTATGTTATGATTTTTATCTTCTCTGACTGATGCATAATTGCATGTATTAGGTTTTACGTTTGTTTGTTTGTTGTTTCTTCTTGTACGTGCAGGTGTTCGATCGCATCGAGTAGGAGAATTGTGATCTACCAAAGCAAGGGACGGAAGTGCCATCTTGTCCACAAACAACAACAACGTAGGACTTAAGGTAGGCCTCTTGTCGCATCTTGGTCTTTTACAATTAGGAACTTGCATCTTAGCGTGACTCGGTTGTTGCTAGACTCGATCTGGGCTAGTAGGGATCGCCTCTGTCCGCAGAGTTGATTTACCTCTCCAACAAACTGGCGACTGTGCTGGGGAGACATTTATTGGAGTTTCTCTTGTCTTTTCGGTTGATTTTGGTCTTTGCCTGCTTGATTAGCTCTTGCGGTTCGCTCTTTTTCAGTGTTAAACTGTTGTTTAGCCTCACCATCCCTGATCTACTTCTGGATTTCTTTTTTTCATCTTTTTCATTAGCAAACTCGACTGGCATGGTTTTTTCCCTGACATTCATGCCAGCTGGCACATGTTGCCAGTTTATCACCCACGGCAATCATGTTCTGGTGCTAGTTGCAGCCTGACAGTCACACCAATCCTGTAAGGTGCTAGGGTTTGCTTCTCTTTGGGATTTCTGGGCTTGGTCTGTGCTTTTGGTGTCACTTTTTCGACTGCCTGAGTGTTCTGGAGCCTTGTTTGACTGACTGTGACCTTCATCCTTTGGTTGTTTGCCCTCTTCTATCGATTTTACATTCTAGCCCTAGGACATCTAGGTGCTATAGTGTGTCGTGCCTCTTTTGGGAGTTTTTGGTCCTCGTTTGATCAATCAATTTTGTTATTGCTTCTTTGCATTCGTCTGGTGGTTGTTCATTGTTTCATTGCGTTATTTGAGTGATTGTCTTCTTTTTCGTTCGAATTCTGCTTTGTCTTGTTTTGAGCCTAGATTACATGGTTCATTTGAGTCTTTGGGATTTCTCTTTGATTTGAGGGACTTCTTTGTCGATTTGGGATCTGATTGTGTGTTTGGCATTGAGTGAAATTTATTCTCTTTGCTCTTTTTCTATCACATCTCAAATTGTTCTTTTCATTAGTTTTCATTTTGTTTAGTGCACTTTGCTCTTAAAACATTGAAAATACAAAAAATCTCTTTTGATTTTGATTAGTTAATGTGAATTGAATATTTTCTGTGTTATTAGTGATTCGTTGCTCTGAAAGAAAAGCTTTTAGTTTTCATTAGCGTGCATTAGAGACACTAGTGGTTGTTTGGTGATCATTTTTTTATTGTGTGAAAGCTCTCGACCTTCCCGTAGTTAGCTATTCATCGAATGAAATGATACATTGTGGCATGTAGTGTGCATTTAGGAGATTTTGAGACACAACATCCGGTAGGGCCTGGAAACTGAAACATAATTGAAGATTAAGATCAAAATTTATTCAATTTACCTTAAGGAAGCATTGAAACATTAACGAAATATTTAGAAGTGTAGGCTAGTAACATGTTCCGACATCGTTAAACCTAGTAGTTGTCGTTCACCTCTTGGCTTTAGACAGCGCTAGTACGGACTTGTACTCCCTGTACTATCGCGTATATAAAGGGAGACCCCACTAGGTTGCTATCCTTTATCCATAGGAAGCTGATTCTGCCGCCTTATACCCTTGATACACCGGACAAAGCATTCGGGGAGATTGCCTACACGTACGTCAAGTCCTTGGTTGATTTCTCCTTCATTTTGAAACCAAGGTGTATATTGCAGTTCACGGATATCTGGTACACCCTTTACCTAGATTACCAGAGTAGTCATTTCGATATTTTCTGACCCTTTAAATTTGAAAGGATCATCAAGCGCTTGTCCTTTCACGCTTGTTTCAAAAATGAAAGAGATAGAGTCACCTTTCATCCGTTTCTCGACTCTTAAAACATGAAACGGTGAAGTTTCTAAGTTTCAATGTGGTAAAATAAATCACCTACGATCACACGCCCTGTTAGAATTTTCTTGTCAGCCGTTTGATTGAGTGCCTTTTTTTCTTTTAGCTCGTGTGTTGTGTTTGATATTTTCCTTTTGTCGTTACTGTCACAGTGGCGGAACCCTCAGTTTTTTCTACTGGTAGTCCATATACAAACGATTCATAAGAGGTCTCTCAATCCTTTGCTGAACCTCAACAGCCCATCGTTTTCGAGTTTCCCGATGGGGGACCAGTTCTATCTGAGCTTCCCTTTGGAGGACCAGTTGAGTTCAATTGGCCCTTATCCGACGCTTGGTCTGGATTCGGAGTAGGGGAATATTTCCCTCCTCTTACATCGGGTTCGCCTTTTCTAGCTGCTGTTATTCCTCCTAGTCCTCTCTGTCTTCTACAAGATCTAGCTACAGGTTCAGATACGGGCTCATCCAACCACTCTCCTAGTGAGGAAATCCCCACGTCTGGTGAAGATTACCAGTTTTTTCCTGAAGACAATCCCGGGTTATCTGTCATGTCTTCGCTCTGTCCTTCACTTCCAGCGGATATAGATCTTTAAGTCAGATTATGACCGTTGTTGCCTCTATGGGATTATCAACTCCTTCTACGAGGCCGGTTATTCCTTCATTGGGGATGTCTCCAAGGACACCCATCATGTCATCCCCTCAGGTCACATCAGTACTTGTCAGGCCCACTGTCTGTGTGGTTGCATCTACACACGTTGTTACAACTCAGTCCGTTAGGACTGAGTCGCTTCCCAAAGATGTCTATATAGCATCTGCTATTTCGGAGCACATTTCTCCTGAAGAGTATCGATTTTCCCTACAGCAATCGAACCTTGAGGTCGATCAATCCTCCCAAGATCCCAACCGTCCGTATTTTTCGCATTATGCATAGGATGATACACCCGTTTACATTTTTCCATATCAATATGATGAGCAGGGAAACTCTTTATGTTTAGCCGCTCTAGAGGCTTATCTCCATGGTCAAGGTTTTTCGTCTAACCAGGCTGGGCAACCTTACAACCCGAAAGGACAACCCTTTTAGGGCCAACCTTCGGGCCAACCTGGTTATCTTTACGACCCGCAAGGGCAGCCCTTACAAGGCCAACCTTCGAGCCAGCAGGGGTTGTTATACAGTCCGCAAGGATAGTCCTACAACCCTTTAGGTCAACTTAGCCAGCCTCACCCTGTGGTCCAACCAGGGCAACCTCAAGGACCCACAGGTCAACCAGGGTACCAAACGGGGCCGTTGTACTATTCTGGGGGGCAATTCCAACCTTCTCAACCTATGGTGCAACCTCCGCAACCTCAGTATCCTATTGGTCCGAATGTTGGATAGCCAGGATCATCTTATGGTCCTATTGCAGGTCAAACCGGTTATCAAGCATAGCCTGGCCCCATTCCACCACCAGGCTGACCGGCCCATCCAGTACAACCTGGTGTCCCTCATCAGCCAGGTCAACCTGTACAACCTGTGCAACCTATTCACCCGGGTCAACCTATTCAACCAGGGCAGCCCATTCAGCCAGGTCAACCTATCCAACTAGGCCAGCCTGCACATCCTGTCAACCTTGCTCAGCAGCAGATTTATTCGATGCCACAACCAAATCAACCGGTGCGCCCTACCTATCAGGTTCAGCAGGGTCCCACCTATCAGCAGCCCGCTCAACCCCAAGGTGGTTATTATCCTCAAGGTCAATCGCAACCGGTTTACAACCCACCCCAAGGTTGCCATTATTATCCTCAACAACTAGGCTATACCTATACTCAGCAACTAAATCCGCATACTGCTCAAATGGGGCCGACATATAACCAGGGTCCATACCGCGGTTATCAACCCCCATACAATGGTTACCAGCAACCGTATGAGACTGGTTATACGGCCTATACCCCCTATGGTCAGAATCCTTCGAGACAAAATCCATGGGGGAAAGGTTATGCTCAACCAGGGTGGAGTACAGGTACAGGTCCTTGTCGAGGGCCTGGCATGCCTTTCAATCCACAGTTACCGTTCTTGGCCACCTTGGAATTACCGGACGTTTCTAAATTAACCAATGATCTGATTCTTCACAATCCTTATTGGCCTCCGGTTCCGACCAAGGTACCCGACGACTGTCCTAAGTTTGAAGGTAAAGTTGGAGAGGACCCCCAAGATCATGTAATGACTTACCATCTGTGGTGTTCGTCTAACTCTTGGGTGGATGATTCAATTCGTCTACGTCTCTTCCAGTGCACTCTTACCGGTGCTGTCGCTAAGTGGTATATAGAATTACCTCGTGGCATCTTTCAAGACTTAAATATGTTAGTTATGGCTTTTCTGACTCACTTCCAGTTACCGGTTCGCTACGAAGTTGGGACGCATCTCTTGACTTCTTTGAAGCAGGATAAAGCCACTCACATATCTGATCATATTCATGAGTGGCGACGTCGTCGTAGACTGATCAAGTTTGATATACCTGATCATCTACTAACTCATTGGTTCACCACCTCCTTCATTAACAAAATCGCTCAAGATATTGCTATGGGGGCATGTGTGACTGAAGAACAAGCCATCATGCGTGCCCAATACCAGGATCTAGTGTACTCTCAGTCTAGCACACTTTTTGATATTTTGAATGATGCTCCACGGCCGGGAACCTCTAAAGCACCACCTACCCCAGCGGTGGATGGTGCTATTGGTTCTGTTTCTCAAAATTCATGGAAATCCTCGAATGGGAAGCAGAAGTCCAATTCTTCCAATAATTCTGCTCTTCCCGCCCCTCCAGATTCTGACAAAACTGCGGAGGTCAATGCCATTCAGGCTAATCCTACGGAAAAGGCCTCCAAAGGAAAGAAGAAGGGCAAAGGAAAATCCAAACCCAATGCCCCAAAACTAGAGTCTTCTAGACCTCGTACTGATGACGGTTCCCAACGTAAACTGAAGTACCCTTCCCTTATTTGTGAAGGAGACCATTATACCAAAGATTGTCCTCGACGATCTGAAATTAGTCAACTTCTGAAAGGCTCCAAAGGGACTCCGGCAGTTCTCAAAGAACCGTTCCCATCTTAGCAGACCCATATGGTTGAGCAACCTTCACCATCTGCACCATTTGGGTCCCAGGTCTTTATGATGAATGGTGTTGCACCTGTCTCAATTGCTATGCGTTCGAAGGATTATGCCGAATCACGCCAGGTAGCTGGGAAGGAAGTCGTGGATGGCCCACCTACCCCACCTGTCTCTGGTCCTTTGAAGATTGAGAAGCCCAGCGCTGAACCTGTTGTGAGGCCACCTTCTAAAGGTGTTCTGCGAAGATATTCCTACAACCCAAATTCCCGTGCCGCTCAGCACTATAGTATTGTTGAGGATTTGGTACAGGCGCCTTCTGCCATGTATGCACTGGAAGTCCTTCAAAGTTTCCCATCGCAACAGAAAGCTCTGTTGTCTGTGATTGGTAGAATCGATCCCGCCGATTCTAATCTTCTCACCTTCGACTTAGAAAATTTTGTCCCCCGACTTCCACATCAATTTTCTCTTGCTATACAAGTCGGGATCAATGGCCTCAACATCCATGGGGCTATTGTGGATGAAGGTGCTTCTACCTGTGTTATGTCATCCGCCTGCTAGAAGGCCATTGGCTCTCCGGCTCTTACATCGTCTCCCAATGCCTTAGAGGCATTCGATGGTTGGGAATCAAAACCCCTGGGTGTTCTCGAGAGTTTTCCAATTACGTTACAAGGGAAGACAGTCAACGTAGAAGTAGAAGTGGTTGATGCCAAGCTTAGATACAATCTTCTTCTCGGCTGTAGTTGGACTCATGCCATGCTATGCATGTCGTCCACCCTCTTCCGGCTTCTTAAGTTCCCTTATGAGGGAAAAATCGTTACTGTGGATCAGTTGTCTTTCTTCACCTCATCCTCTGAGAACAAGTTCCTTACGTGGATCAGATCCCCAATCCCCCCGACAGTGTAGGACCCGGTCTCTTCAAGAACCCCATCCTCATGGGTATTTTTCCCGCACCACCACTGCACACCGTTCAAGTTAATATGGTCTCTAGGGCCGATGACCCTTGGATCATCCCATCGCCTAAACAGGTAACCTCTTTTTTAGAATCAATGTCGTTAACTCCAGTTGAGATTAATTATTGTGAAAACGTTGTTGCATCTGATCCTCCTCCCGAACATGCTCCTTCAAGCATGGCTCTGGATATTTATTCTCAATCCCCTTGGCTCGGCGATGCAGATTTTCATGAACCTTTAAGAGAATTTTTCCCTTCTGATGAAGCTATTGTTGAAACCATGTCTCTTGAAGATTTTCCATGGAGCGATGGACATCATCGTTCCTCGTTCATGCCTAGCCTGGCGGAAATGTCTGATTGTCTAGAGCGCTTTGCATCTCAGGTTCCCACTTTGCCTCTTCAAACACCAATACTGACTCATCAGGTCCTTTCGGAGGGAAACCTGAGTAATATCACTCAAACTATGCCGATCGACATCTCCGTCAAACTGGGGGTGATCGAGAATATTCATGTGGGAGTGACTTGTTCTCCTAAAGAGATACAAGTTTATACGAGCCTTTTTCACGAATTCAGAGATGTTTTCATGTTGTCCTATGAAGAGATGCCTTGGATTGATCCCAGCATAGTCGTGCACGAGATTCCTACCTATCCGGGTGCGAAACCAGTGTGTCAATGCCTACGTCCAGTGCATCCCTTGAAAGTCGTAGCTATTAAGGCAGAAGTTGAAAAACTTCTTAACACAAGCTTTATCTATCCTATTCCCCTCACAGAATGGGTTTCAAACATTGTCCCTGTAGATAAGAAGCAGGGCACTATATGCGTCTGTGTTTATTACCGAGACATCAATCAGGCCTGTCCTAAGGACAATCACCCCACTCCCTTTATAGACCAAATTATTGATGAATGCATGGGGAGTGAGATTTATTCCCTTATGGACGGCTTCTCTGGGTACAATCAAATCAATATTTTACCCGTTGATCAACACAAGACTTCCTTTATCTATCCGTGGGGAACCTTTGCTAATAGAAAGCTCCCATTCAGTCTGAAAAATGCTAGGGCCACCTTCCAGCGTGCTATGTATTATGCTTTCCATGACATACACCATATTGTTCAGCCATATCTGGAAGATTTTCCGGCCCATTCAGCTCGGCGTGAGGACCACTCTGAACACCTCCACCAGATTTTCCTCCGTTGCAGACACTACAATATCAGGCTCAATCCTCATAAGTGCATCTTCTGCATGGATTCTGGCCGTATTTTGGGATTCATCATCTCTAAATATGGAATTCACCTTGACCACCTCAAGGTCTAGGCCATAGTCAACCTCCCATCCCCTTCCTCGTTACATCAACTGCAGAGTCTACAGGGGAAAGCTAACTTCCTACGACGCTTCATTCCGAATTATGCGGAAGTGGCCAAGGGCTTTACACGTCTTTTGAAACAGGATGTTCCCTTCCATTGGGATGATATTGCCCAACAATATTTTGATAAGCTTAAAAATTTTCTCGTCAACGCTCTGCTGATACATCCCCCCGACTATCATCGCAATTTCACCCTTTATTTGGCCGCTGCGTTTAGCACAATAGCTATGGTTTTGGTACAGGATGATGATGATGGAAATGAAAATGTAGTTTATTATCTATCTCATAATCTTCTTGACATGGAAACACGCTATGCACATGTTGAGAAGTTGGCATTCGGCGCGGTTCAGGTTGTCCAGCGATTCCGCCACTACATCCTGTTGCGTATCGTAACCGTGGTTTCAGACTGCAACCCCATGACGTATATCTTGTCTCGAAAATTGCTGGGGGACAAGTACTCCAAGTGGATTGTAATCCTTCAGGAGTTCGATTTAGAGTTCACCACTGCTATGTCGAAGAAATCATTGGTTTTCGCTGATCTAATTTTCTCTCTCCCGACAGACTCCTTTCCATCAAAATCTGAGGATCATATCCCAGATGGAATGCTCTTTCTTATCAGCACTCGTGACCCATGGTACGGTGAAATTATCGTGTATATTCAAACATCCACATTCCGGTCTGAATTTACAAAGGATGCCCGACGTTGGATTCGGCATCAATCTCATCCATACCGCATTGTAGGAGATACCCTGTACCGTGTTGGAGTTGATTCCGTGCTCCGCCAGTGCTTGACCCTGGAAGAGACTGAAAGAGTCTTGAATGACTGTCACAGTGGCGCCTGTGGCGGTCACATGTCCGGATATGCCACCGCCTAGAAGATTCTATGTGCGGGTTACTTCTGGCTGTCTATATTCAAAGACTATATCATTGCAGTCCGGAAATGTCATACGTGCCAGGTCTTTCAGTGCAAGATGCGCGCGCCACCCCTACCCTTGCATCCTATCATTATTGTTGCCCCTTTTGCTAAATGGGGCGTAGATTTTATGACATGTAACCCTCACTCGGCCGGGGGGCATGCTTATATAATCGACGCCATAGACTAATTTACTAAGTGGGCCGAAGCGACGCCTACATTAGCTGTCGACGGTAAGACGACTGCCCAATTTATTTTCAACCATGTTATCACATGTTTCAGAGTCCCTCACGCCATTTTTACCGATCATGGCACCCATTTTTTGGATTACATGATGGCTGAGCTGACGTCAAAGTTGGGCTTACATCATGATAGCTCAATGCCATACTACCCCTAGGCGAATGGACAGGTTGAGGCTGTGAACAAGGTTTTGGTCACAATGCTTCAACGAATGATTGGTATCCACAAATCCAACTGGCATCTCCAATTGTTCTTAGCTCTTTGGGCTTATCGAACGTCTGTAAAGAGCGTGTTGGCAATATGATGCAGAGTGTTGTCCTTGATGGCAACCCATTTGATAGAGTGTTGTCCTTGAATGGCAACCCACTTGATGAAGATGATGGCAACCTACTTGATGAATTTTTCCTTGATGGAAATCTACTTGATGAGTTGCCTATGATAAGCAACATATGTGTCAAAGATGTAAGAATGATGTATCTACAGATCAATTCAGATGTGACAGAGAAAAGAATTCCAGTAAGTACTAGAAAAATGATAAATATAATATGTCACAATGTATACGCTACTTTTTTGAAGGAAGCCCGCATATACATACAATGTATACGCTACTTGTGTGAAGGGAACCCGCGTATACATTCAGGGTTAGCATATACGCAGTTTTTATGAGGCAAAGTTGCGTATACACATGGAAGCTAACGCTCCAAGTCGCGTATGCCCTTTTGCGCTCTAAAATTATGATACCAGGGGGCATTACCATGGTATTGGCCCATTGTATTGAGCGTTGGATTATCTAATTGATCCCGTCCAGGAATACCATCAGAGGTTGAGTGGTTTTGACTCATGGTATTGAAAAAGGCTAATCTATATAAAGAGAAGAAGATCATTGTGCAAAGTGTGCATGAGTAAGGGTTGTGAATGAATAAATCTCTCTAAGGAATATCTGCATGGATGAACTCTGTTCTTGATTGATAGATCTGAATCTATGATGCACCTATGAAGCAAATGATGAAGAGGGAACTCTAGATCTGAAATGTATATGTATTTTCTAGATCTAATTATGGATTGTTTAGATCTGAGATGAGGCGAAATACTCTCTGAAGTAAGGGATAAAGGGATAAATACGAGTTTTTATCTGATCTAAGAAACTACAGTCTGGCGTTAGATTATCCCCGCGAGTTCACTTCGACAAAAAGCGCGTGTATACGCGGGTACAGCAAGAAAAAGCGCGTATGGGCGAAGAAAGGATTTTACGAAGAATGCAACTGAAGTATACGGCAGGTTTGAGTACATGTAAAGCACGTACCTCGCGAGTTCGGTGACTATCAAAACACGTATTCGGAATCTGGAGGATCTTGAAGTATGTGATATGAAATATCGATCTTTTATAACATTTTTCTTGCTATACGCGATGATGTATTCATACGGAGCGGGTTGTTTGATTGATGAATATGCTCTTACGATTATGTTAATTGAAGATCAAGTTGTTGATTGATTGGTTGATGATTCATTGAATGAATTGATAAGGTTATAAGTTTCAGTTTGATGTATGATTGAGCTTAAATGTGTGGAGTGGGTCCAGTGTGAAAATTGATGAAACGTGGTCCATGGTGGTGCTAAGGGTTGTAGCCTTCAGTCAGGGGGTTGTAGCTCCCTTCCAGGTGAGGCTGGTAAACGAGAGCAGGGGGTCGTAGCTCCCTTCCAGGAGAGGCTGGTAAACGAGTCAGCGGGTCGTAGCTCCCTTCCAGGAGAAGGCAGTGGCAAGGAGCAGAAGTTATTGCCTTCGCAGAGGAGGGTGATGGCAGAGAAGGTTATGACAGCCTCACCGAAGGTGGTGCTTATCATGGTATGGTCTGCACATTCATGGTTCCAGCAAGATGTTTTCTGTAATAAAATCTCCTTATTGAGACAGCAGAGAACATGGTTTCTCTGGAAACAATGGGTTCCCTAGGCTTGTCTGAATGTTCATGTGTGTTGCTTATGTGTGATGGTTTATTCTGTTATTACTACTCATGCTTACTATTTATTGAACATCTAAGGAATGAATGATGGAATGATATAAGTGAAGAATTATCTGCATAATAAGATTGCTGGACATACGCATGTTTTATTAAGTATATCCGCGTGTATACGCGAGTTGGATACATGAAAGTCGCGTATGTGTTTTCAAGTAAGAAAAAGTAAAAAGTCTTGAGTATGCCCTAAATACTGATTCACCCCCCCCTCTCAGTATTTTTCCCAACAATTGGTATCAGAGCGGGGTCCTTCTGCAGAAGCTTGATCGCTTGAAGGAGATCCGTCGCAATGGGAAGTCATGAAGGAGTAATGTCTATAAAGCCACCTCTATTCAATGGAAGAAATCTGATATTCTGGAAGGTACGAACAAAAGCATATTTGCAAATTCTTGGTGCAGAAGTATGGGCAATCGTGGAAGGAGGTTATCAGTATCCGGCAAGTATTCCTACTGATGCAGCAGAAAGGAAGAAATATGAAATCAATGCCAAAGCCATCAATGTCTTATTAGGAAGCATGTATGAACCAGAATTTGCTAAAGTGATGCAGCTAAATTCAACAAAAGAAATATGGGACAAAATCATTCTGAGCTATGAAGGAGATACAAAGGTAAAAAGTGCAAAACTCCAAACCCTCAGAATTGAATATGAAAATTTGAAGATGCATAGTAATGAGAGTATTGCCAGTTTCTTTTTACGTCTAGATGATATTGTAAATCGTATGAGAAGTTTGGGTGAAACTATAACTGATACTGCTCTGGTTGAAAAAGTCTTAAGATCTTTGACTTCAAAATTTGAGTCAAAAGTAGCAGCTATTGAAGAAAGGCAAGATCTGCAAACCCTTACTATTGTTCAATTGCATGGTATCCTAACTGCTTATGAAATGAGACAAGGAGGTCCCTCTCAAATTAAAGTAGCTACTTTTAAGGCATGTGCAAAAAGAAAAGACAAGGAAGATGTCAAGGAAGCAGATTATATATCAGAAGAAGAAGAAGCAAATTTTGTGAGAAAACTCCAACTAGGAACTGGAAGATTCAAAGGTAAGCTTCCCTTCAAATGTTTTGATTGTGGAAGAGTTGGTCACTATGCTACTAAATGTCCTTATAGAGAAAAACATGGTAAAGGGAAACAATTTGAAAAGAGGAAGAGTTATTATGCAAATGAAGATGATGATGAAGTGTCCAGTGAAGATGAAGAAGATTCTGACCAAGTTCTACAAGTACTCATGGCAAAGAAGCAAAAGAAGAAGGTTACTCAAGGAAAGGAGATACCTCAGAAATCTTGTATAGCAGAAATTGAAGAAAATGAAACAGGTATTGATCATTGTTCTTGTATTTTACTCTCTTGTGCATGCAAAGGTAAAGATAGTGAAAGTAACAGTATGGATCTAGAAGAAGCCGTCAAGATTAAAGTTGAAGATCAGCAAAAATCATTTAAGGAGAGTGAATCTATAGACAAGTATCAAAGGTTTCATGCTTATGCATCCAATCGAATGAAAATACTAGAAGCAGAAATCAACGATCTAAATGCAGATCTCGAAATATCAAAAAGGAAGAATGAAGGTCTTGAAGATGGAATCATCTCTCTACAAGCAGATCTTGAAGCATCAAGTAAGAAGAATGAGGAACCTCTACAATCATTTGAAAAGGAAGGTCTTGAAGCAGAAATCATCTCCCTCAAAGAAGATCTGGATAAATCAAATAAGAAGAATGTAGGACTTGAAGCAGAAAACATCTCTCTGAAAGCAGATCTCGAAGCATCGAATAAGAAGAATGAAGAATTCTTACAAACTTTTGCAGAACAAGAAAATGGGTTGAAAGAAGAAATTCTAAATCTGAATAATCAAGTAGAAGATGGAAGAAGGAAAGAAGAAAGCATGAAGAAGCAATGCCAAGCCTTGGAGGTGGAGGTAAACATTCTCAAAGGTAAATTAGAATAAAAGGTTAAACTTTTGAGGTTTCAAGATAGCACTAAGATTTTGGACAATATTCTGAGTAATCAAAGGTCTCCTGCTATCAAAATTGGTCTTGGTTTTCATGAAATTGTTAAAGAAGAATCTAGTTCACAAGGAAGTGCTGAAGATTCAAAGGATATCAATGCAAAACCTGAAGAGTTGAAAGAAGCAAAGGGTCAACCGACAATCATGAACTCTCAAAAGAAACCATTCCCTCCTAACTTTAGAAGCATCAATAATGTTGAATGCTTTAATTGTCATAATTATGGGCATGTTGCAGCAAATTGCAGGAGAAGATTGTTTCAGTCACAAACAAGCAGATTCTACACAGATAGGTACTCTGGTTTCTTCAAGGGATATTGTTTTTCATGCAACAAGTATGGTCATAAAGCAGCTGATTGTAATACAAGGAAGAATAGAAAAACACATTATGTTTCTTATGCTTATTTCTCTGGTCACTTGAGATGTTATGCTTGTAACAAGTATGGACATGTGGAAAAAGAATGCAGGATGAACAGATATGAGAAATTAGATAACTTCCAGCCCACAATAAGAAGTTTCAAGCAAAGCTAGAAAAAGAAGGAGAACTGGTCAGAAACGTAGGGTATACTGACCCTACTGCAGTCATCCGCTTCTGAAGCTTATTTCTCATAATGACTGCATGAATGATGTGAGATACATTCTGGTGATTAGTAATGTATCATCACAGGGGGAGCAATGTATGATGATTCCCATGGTTGTTTTGGTGATTCTGGTTATATTTATTTCTAACAGTGCATCTGATGTGAAGAAGACAGGTATAGGAGGCATAAGTTCAGGGGAAGATGAAGAAATGTGAAAATTTCTATGCTTCACTTTCAATACGCGGGTTCTATGAACAAAAATCGCGTATACACACGAGTTCCAGCAGACACAGTCGCGTATGCATTTATGAAAAGAAAATTTGTATGACAGCTAAAGATCAGGAGTAAAGGTTCAGGGGGAGCATCAGTCTGACTATTAATGATTGTATTTTTGGCACTATATCAGTTTATTTCTCAGTTCTAAATGATGATGACATGTTACATGGTTTCTTGTGATTATGGATGAACCATATTTGCTTTTCTGATGAAGAGTATTCTTTGCTTTCACACATGGATGAGATGGAAGTCTTGTGATTCAGAGATAAGGGTAAATCATGCAGAGTTTGTTGTTGGTTGAAGACGTCTTTAATTCCTTACACATGCTACATGATGATCATAATAAATCTTGAAGATCTTGGTGATATCAGATCACATGGATGGTTGCTTGACATGTATTGTCTACTATAGAAGTTGTTTTGGTATGATAATTCCTCTTGGGAAGAATATGTTGATGCTGCAAAGAGTCTAAAGACTTGGTTACCAATATACTTATGCTACATTCATTGGATGACACTTGAAGACATTACTACATTGTCCTATCTATCTTCTCTCAGATATTCCAGAGAAGCATTCAATTATCTCAGAAAGAAGCTGAAAAACTGTCTCTGCCTCACAGAGGATCAGATCTGGTTAAAATGCAGAAGATGGATTTGGATACGCAGATTTCTTGAAACACAGTCGCGTATATACGCAAGTTCATACATAGAAAACCGCGTATGGTTGGTTGCTGACAATTTTTCTGGGTCAGCATTTCTTCAGCACAAGCTATGGTGCTGTTTGGTATCTCTGATGCTTTTTGGAGTCTCTGGTGGTATTTCGGCTATTTTTCTCTGATTTTGGGTGAAGATGCCTTGATGATTTGCTATTGAAAGTGTTCAGGATGCACAAGCAAAGGGGGAGCTTTGGTCACATGGAAAGGATGCATTGGATGCACATATTTAGGGGGAGCATTAGCTTTGCTAAATATAATGCATTGTTGGCTTTATGATGATTTTGATATATGATCTCTCTTGAGGTCTTTTTGGTATTGGTTATGAAAAGTCATATTTGTATTTTGATGAAAAGGTCATGTTGAGACACACGATGTAAATTTGTAATATTCAGTCATGTAAGGACTTGTCAAAATTTTGTAAACCCACTTGTTTGGGTAGCTGAGTCAAATTTTTGTAAACCCACTTGGTTGGGTAGCTAAGTTGAAATGTGTAAACCCACTTGGTTGGGTACTTGAGTCTCATATGTAAATCCACTTGGTTGGATATTTGATGTAAGTATGAGTCTTTGGTGATAGGAAGTTCATAGAGTCATGTACTTCATTGAAAACTATGTTTGAAGATTCAGCATGAACTCAGGGGGAGCTTGGTCACTTTAGTATACATCAGATCTGCCGAACGCTTCCTTCTACATGAGGAGAAAAACTTTGTGTTGGTTTTGATCTGCCCTTTGCCCTTGATGTCAGAGGGGGAGAGTGACATGGTGTTTGAATAAAGGAAAAGAATGGTGTCAAAGAATGGGGAGAGTGACATGGTGTCATTGTATTCTTAATGTATCTATCTGTTGTAGTGATCAAACACCATCGTGGTTGCCATCAAGTCCAAAGGGGGAGATTGTTGGCAATATGATGCAGAGTGTTGTCATTGATGGCAACCCATTTGATAGAGTGTTGTCCTTGAATGGAAACCCACTTGATGAATATGATGGCAACCTACTTGATGAAGTTTTCCTTGATGGAAATCTACTCGATGAGTTGCCTATGATAAGCAACCTATGTGTCAAAGATGTAAGAATGATGTATCTACAGATCAGTTCAGATGTGACAGAGAAAAGAATTCCAGTAAGTACCAGAAAAATGATAAATATAATATGTCACAATGTATACGCTACTTTTGTGAAGGAAACCCGCGTATACATACAATGTATATGCTACTTTTGTGAAGGGAACCCGCGTATACATTCAGGGTTAGCATATACGCAGTTTTTATGAGGCGAAGTTGCGTATACACGCGGAAGCGAACGCTCCAAGTCGCGTATGCCCTTTTGCGCTCTAAAATTATGATACCAAGGGGCATTACCATGGTATTGGCCCATTGTATTGAGCGCTGGATTATCTAATTGATCCCGTCCAGGAATACCATCGGAGGTTGAGTGGTTTTGACTCCATGATATTGAAAAAGGCTAATCTATATAAGGAGAAGAAGATCATTGTGCAAAGTGTGCATGAGTAAGGGTTGTGAATGAATAAATATCTCTAAGGAATATCTGCATGGATGAACTCTGTTCTTGATTGATAGATCTGAATATATGATGCACCTATGAAGAAAATGATGAAGAGGGAACTCTAGATCTGAAATGTATATGTATTTTCTAGATCTGATTATGGATTGTTTAGATCTGAGATGAGGCGAAATACTCTCTGAAGTAAGGGATGAAATCTGAGTTTTTTATCTGATCTAAAGAGCTGCACAGTCCTAAAAAGTTACAGATGTATACGTAGGTTCGCTTCAGCAAAAGCACGTGTATACGCGGGTCTGCTTAAGGAAAAGCGCGTATGGGCAGAAAGGATTTTCTGAAGAATGCACTGAAGTATACGCAGGTTGGTCTATATGAAAGCGCGTACATATGCAGGTTCAGTGAAGTAAAAGCGCGTATGGAATCTAGGATTTTACTGAAGTATGTGGTATGAAATATCTGATCTGTTATGCTGTTTTACTGCTATCTGTCAATGATGTATTCATACAGAACTGGGTTGTTTGAATGATGAATATGCTGCTGATTATGTTAATTGAAGATCAAGTTGTTGGTTGATTGGTTGATGATTCAATGAATGAATTGATGGGGTTATAACTTTCAGTTTGATGAATGTTGAGCTTAAATGTGTGGAGTGGGTCCAGTCTGAAAATCTGATGAAAAGTGGCCTACAAGATATGTTGTATGGAAGCTGTTGGATCCAGTGTGAAAATTGATGAAACGTGGTCCATGGTGGTGCTGAGGGTTGTAGCCTTCAGTCAGGGGGTTGTAGCTCCCTTCCAGGTGAGGCTGGTAAATGAGAGCAGGGGGTTGTAGCTCCCTTCCAGGTGAGGCTGGTAAACGAGAGTAGGGGGTCGTAGCTCCCTTCCAGGAGAGGCTGGTAAACGAGAGCAGGGGGTTGTAGCTCCCTTCCAGGAGAGGCTGGTAAACGAGAGAAGGTTGTAGCCTTTTGCAGGTGGGTGCCTGCGTGCTGGTATGAGTCTGTGCCAGTACATGGTTGTAAGATGTTTTCTCTATAATAAAATATTGAAGTCTGAGACAACGACAGCGGTGGTTTTCTCCCGACTTGGGTTTCCACCTAAAATCCTGGTGTTCATGTGTGTTGCTTATGTGCGATGGTTTATTCTGTTATTACTGCTCATGCTTACTATTTATTGAACATCTAATGAATGAATGATGGAATGATATAAGTGAAGAATTATCTGCATAATAAGATTGCTGGACATACGCATGTTTTATTAAGTATATCCGCGTGTATACGCGAGTTGGCTACATGAAAGTCGCGTATGTGTTTTCAAGTAAGAAAAATTAAAAAGTCTTGATACTTTTTCCCTAATCTTTTGATTCACTTCCCCCCCCCTCTCGGTGTTTTAACAAATTCGTGGAGGAAGAGAGAACTTAAAATAATATGTTGTAAACACAGATCTATCACTTTAAAGTTCTATCAGGAGTTTATGAAGAGAAAAGAGGGTAGGTGAAGGAACACAAATTAAGGTTATTTAACTCTTACTCACAAATGTAATGAAGAGACCGGTTGCTACATCAATTTTCTTCATTCAAAGAGGAATAGCGATACAGTGAAAAAGAAAAGGCGTATCAACATCAACAGGTGTAGGAAACTTGATTTTCTTTCATTAATTTCTAATAGAATTCAGTCATAAACTAACAGTCATCCAGAGGTCCAAAACTTGGAACCCCTTTTATTTATTTCTATATCCTTAAACACATTAGAGTAGTTCGTAACTGTTGAACTTCTTGAACTTTTCTACTTCCTAAACTGTTAGGATTACTTATGCAATTATAACAATAAAACAAATTGAAACTTGGAAATATGGTTTTCTTTGTTGAATCTGATGTTGCTGATGTGTCCTCCCAGAGTGCTGAGGTGTCCTTTCTGGTTATGATGCAACAGTTGCACCGTTCTGTAGTGATGCCTCACTGCCTAACTCTGACTCAGATGTTTTTCTTCCAATAACGACCTTGTATGTTCTTCTGTCCAACTCTCTTGATGCCTCTATGCTTCAAATGTTGCCATCATATTGCCTACTACCCACCTCTGCCTTTTCTCCTTTGATTTGCGTCGAGTCTCTTACCTGAGTCTCTCTTCCATGTGTTGCTTGTTTCTTCATGACCGAGGTGTTTCACTGGCTTTACATTATAATCCTCTTTTTGTTCCTCTGACAAGGTTTAATACAAAAAATACCTTTCCGCCAGATCTGAAAACCTTTGGAGTTCGCTTTTGAAACCACATCACATCCGCCCGCACATCGCATTTCATTTTTTTATCTTGTCTTTGACACTTATCTTCTAAGTCTTGCGATGCACGCTATGCAATCGTGCCCCACCGCATCGCATATCGCGCTTCGGCGAAATTAACTCAATCCATTTGTACTTTGTGTTTAAAACTTGTAATGTGTGGTATGCGGGCCATGTCTCTCCATACCACTCTTCAGCAAACTTAATGTTGAGATTCAACAAGATGATGATCTTAGTGAAAAGAGTCACCTTCACTAAGTGGGCCCGCAAGCTATTTTTGGCGCAAGTCTATTTTTAGACTATGTATATTTTTAGACATGATGATCATATTTCAAAAGTTGCAGGATACTATTTTTGGATGGGTGATCAAGATGGAAAAACAGATGAAATTATATTTTTAGAATATTTGGCGAAGTCTTTTTATAGATCGTCGATCTAAAAATAGATGCATGTCAATTATTATTAGCTCTTAATAATAGTCAGACTCTAAACAACAACTTATTCTCTTAGAGCACTTCAGTTTAGTGCACAGATGTGGCACAACAGCTGATGGAATGAATTACGCTATTCCTAAGGGTTTACTGGAGCTATTTCATGGAGGACTTAGTTAGAACTCAAGTGGCAGAGTTATGACACAGTTGGAAGAAGTAGTTATGGAGTTGTATTTAGTTTAACTCAGTTAGAATCAGTTGAGCTAGTTGTATCTAGTCTAACTGATTGATACACTAGTGAGAGTGGATTGAATTAATTAGTTAATTAATTCTTAAATAATAACTCATTAATCAACTGAAAAATACATCAGTTAACTACAGTGCATGGTAGTTTCAATGGAGACCAGTGGAGAGATAGGTGAAAGGGAAAGATAGACTATTTGTTGTGAATATAGTGATGCATTGATTGCATCACACACACAGTGGAGATGCCAATGAGGATTGTGCAGTCAAGGATTGATTAATTCAAATTCATTCGGAGCTATTCTTCAGTAGAGATTGTGCAGTGGAGGCAGGCTAGCAGGTGGCATAGATCGGTGCATGGATTTGCAAGATTAGGCCTAATTAGTGTATGACGATTATACTGTACTGAGAGCTTGTGATAAGATTTGTATTTTTGTGTGAGATTGTCATATGATCTCCATGTTACATAATATATAGTTGGGGTTTTCATTTTCAAGATTTCCTGGATAAAAACTATGTTATGTGAGATTGAATATTTTTTTTTTATACTTCACATGTGTGTGTAATTAATTTTTCCGCAAAAGATTAACAAGTGGAATAGATTCAATATCTTGCATAAAGTTAAATAGTGTGAGATCAGGTGGATCTTGGACATATGCATGCTTAGTTCATATAATTTCTACATGGTTTCAGAGCATTTTTTATTGAAGATTGCAATTATGAAGTGAGTTTGTGCTGGTGGATAATTCAAATTTGCTATAGAAGATTCTTGGTGCAAAAATCGAGTATACATTGAAATTTCTTTCAACGGGTTGAGATTGGAGTATTCCCTTGATGGGAGCTCGAATTAAATAGCCTAGAAGGACAGGATGGAGGTAGTGCTGGAGGATAATGGGCTGAAGGAGTTCATCGATAGCGATGTTCCTAAGCTGGGATTTAGCGATGCTACATTACTTGATGCATGGAAAAAGAAGACTACAAAGACGAGGAGAATTGTTTTGGAAGGTATGAAGGACCACATTGTGTCCAGCCTTCACGGGAAATACACTCCATTCTTAATGTGGAAGGCTTTGACAGAATTTTTCTGAAGCAGAAGTGACCAGAGGAATTTGGCACTTAAAGACAAGCTCAGAAAAATAAAAATGGAGAAAGGTGATAATATTCCAAAATACCTCACAAAGTTTTTCCACTGCAAGGATGAGCTGGGAATTGTGGGGGTTAGTGTTGATGAAGAAGACTTGGTGAGCTTGGCTCTCCTTGGGCTTCCGAAGAGTTGGCATAGCTACGAAGACTCTGTCAATGGACGGGAGAAATTGTCAGGATGGGAGCGACTTTGGTCGGATCTTGTGTAGGAGGAGATAAGGCGGGGTACCAGGGATGGATCTTCATCGAAGAATGAGAATGAATAGAATTGCGCTTTGGCTACCAAAGAAAGGAAAGGGAAGGGGAAGAAATCTTCTTCAAAATCCCATGCTAAAGGCAAGAATTGGGATTTGTACAAAGTGAATTGTTTTCACTGTCACGAGCATGGACATTTCACCACTAACTGTCCACAGAAGAAGAAGAATAAGCAGGTTGTTGGATCTACAGTTGGAGAGGCCTTAGCCTGGAAATTTGAGCTATATTTTTCCTTGATCGCATGCTCTATTTCAAGCTGCATGGGATGAGTGTGGTATCTTGATAGTGGTGCGTCTTTCCATATGATGGGAGAAAAAGAGTTGTTTAGTGAATTGGAGGAGAAGGACCTCCAGATGCATATAGATATGGGCGACGATGGTCGGTAAAGTGAGACTGAAATTGGGACCATTACCTTTGAGAGAGAATCTATTAATCCATTCTTGTTGAAGAATTTCATGCATGTTCTAGGTCTGAAGAAGAACTTGGTCTCAGTCGCAATGCTGGAAGACAAAGGTTATGATGTTGTTTTCAGTGAAGGAAAAGCCTTACTTCGACATAAAACAACGGATCAAACCAAGAAGATAAGGGTTAAAATTAAGAATCTATACAAGCTGGAGGTAGATGGTTGTGATGCAATGGTGGGCAAAGCAGAAGAAGTGGTGAGCCACGATGAGGGTGAATTATGGCACAAGAGACTGGGCCATCTTCACCATGGTGCTTTGAAGATTTCGCAGAAAATTTTTATTGGACTTCCCAAGGGTACTCTTGCGCAGTCATATTAGTGCAAAGGATGTACAATGGGTAAGTTTGTGAAGACCACCTTTCATGAGAAGGAGAATCGTGGTTCGGTGATCCTGGAGAGAATTCACACAGACTTGTGTGGACCATTCTTGGTTGCTTCAATAGAAAAACACAGGTATTATGTGATTTTTTTATGACTTTTCTCATATATGTTGGATCTTCTTCATGCAGAAGAAGAGTGAAACGTTATCAAAGTTTTGTGAGTTCAAGGAATTGGTGGAGAAGGAGACGGGGAAGCAAGTGAAAGCTCTACGGAGTGATAATGGTGGTGAATACATCTCGGGCTAATTCAAAGACTTCTGTAGTAAAGAAGGAATTCGAAGAGAACTCATAGCGCCTCATAACCCACAACAGAATGGGGTCGCGGAAAGAAATAACAGAATGATCGTGGGTGCTACACGAGAGGTGCTACATGACCAGGGCCTATCAATGCACTTGTGGGCGGAAACATGCAACGTTGCGGTTAATTTTCAAAACCATTTTCCTCATAGAGTACTTGGCATGAGTACACCCAAGGAAGCTTTTACTCGTAAGAAGCCTGATATTTCTCATTTGAATATTTTTGGCTCACCTGTTTACATTCATGTGATGAACTATGCTAGGAAGAAGCTGGAGCCGACTACAGAAGTTGGGATATTTGTGGGGTACACAGAAACACCCCATAACTATCGTGTGTATTTTCCAAATATTCAGATGGCTATTATGCGATGGGATATAAAATTCAATGAGGTGAAAGCCATGAAGTTGTCGCTTGAGAGGGAGCTACAATTGCATGTGGAAGAGGAACTTCTTATCCCCAAAGATGAGCCTCTAGATGTGGATCATCCATAGGATGAGATTCATGGAGTGGAGGATTCCACTCATGCAGAATCAAACATCAGATAAGGCAGAAAGCATACCACAGAAGCTGAGAGATTGAAGCTTGATGCGGCATAAAATGTAGGAGTCTCTACATCACAGCGTAGACAGAGACAGTCACCTGATCGATATACTAGATACATGGCTCTTATGAGAAATTGTATTGTGACAGAGTCATCTTATTTTGAAGAAGCAGTGCAGGAGCCCACATGGGTAGATGCCATGGTGGAGGAGTATGACTCCATTTTCAGAAATAGTGCTTGGGAGATTGTTCCAAGGCCAGTGAGAAAATCAGTTGTAGGATGAAGATGGATCTACAAGGTAAAGCAAGATTTTGATGGGAGTGTTGAGAAGTATAAGGCAAGATTTGTTGCCCAGGGCTTCTCACAGATTGAGGGGATTGACTATGAAGAAACATTTGCACCTGTTGCATGGTATTATTCCATACGGACCATCCTTGCTCTCTTAGTGTAGATGGGTTGGCACATTCATCAAATGGATGTGAAGACTGCGTTCCTTAATGGGATCATTGAGGAAGAGGTGTACATTGAGCAACCTAAAGGATTTGAGATATTCAGCAACGAGTTGCATGTGTGCAGGCTCAAAAGAGCATTGTATGGGCTGAAGCAAGCACCCCGTGCTTGGTACACTCAGATCAACAACTATTTCACTGGACTTGGCTTCACCAAGAGTGAGGCGGATGCAAACCTGTACCAGATTGTGGTTGAGGGTAAGATTTTAATCATTGTACTTTATGTTGATGATTTAATACTAATAGGTGATGAGTATTTGATACATGCATGTAAGGCTAATCTTGAAAAGGAGATTGAGATGAAGGATTTGGGCCTCCTTCATTATTTCCTTGGATTGGAAATATGACAGAAGGAAGGTGAATTGTTTCTGTCTCAAGGCAAGTATGCCCGGGAGATACTGGAGAAGTTTCACATGCAAGGCTGCAAGCCTATTGAAAATCCTCTTCCAGGAAATTGGAAGAAAGAGAATACTACATCGGCAGAGGTAGTGGATGCCACTGTTTATCAACAGTTGGTGGGTTCGCTCATGTATTTAGTTAATACAAGACTGGACATATGCTATGCGGTGAACCAGCTTTCACAAGCGATGGTTAAGCCTACCAAGATCTTTTGGAAGGAAAGCAAGCATGTCCTGAGATATCTCAGGGGCACATATGAGTATGGTTTATGGTACAGACAGACAGATGAGGTGAAGTTGCATGGATTCATGGATGCAGATTGGGCAAGAATCTCAACAGATAGAAAAAACACATCAGGAGGGATATTTAGTATTAGATCTATGGCAGTTTCTTGCTGCAACAGGAAAAAAATATCTGTGGCACTCAGTTCAAGAGAAGCAAAATACATGATAGCAATTTTAGCTGCATGTGAGCCTATCTGGATGAGGAAGATTCTAGTTGGTTTGTTTGGTTCACATTTAGATCCCACGGTGATTCATTATGATAATCAGAGTTGCATTAAACTCTAGGTTAATCCTGTGTTTCATGATAGATCTAAACATATTTATATCCGGTATCATCATATTAGAGATTCTGTGCAGCGGAATATCATGTTGCTTCAGTACATTTCTATGGAGGATCAGGATGCAGATATTCTGACGAACGTGCTCACCAGGAGCAAATTAAAATACAATAGAGGGAGGATTGGGGTGAAGGATAATCCCTATCTTGTTGAGAGGGAGTGTTGAGATTCAACAAGATGATGAGCTTAGTGAAAATAGTCGCCTTCACTAAGTGGGCCTGTAGGATATTTTTGGCGCAAGTCTATTTTTAGACTATGTATATTTTTAGACATGATGATCATATTTCAGAAGTTTCAAGATTCTATTTGTGGATGGTTGATCAATTTGGAAAAATAGATGAAATTCTACTTTTAGAATATTGGGCGAAGTCTATTTATAGACCGTCAATCTAAAAATAGATGCATGTCAATTATTATTAGCTCTTGATAATAATAAGTCTCTAAACAACAACTTATTCTCTTGGAGCACTTGCATGGAGGACTCAGTTAGAACTCAAGTGGCAGAGTTATGACACAGTTGGAAGAAGTAGTTATGGAGTTGTATTTAGTTTAACTCAGTTAGACTCAGTTGAGCTAGTTGTATCTAGTCTAACTGATTGATACACTAGTCAGAGTGGAGTGAATTAATTAGTTAATTAATTCATAAATAATAACTCATTAATCAACTGAACAATACATCAGTTAACTACAGTGCATGGCAGTTTCAGTGGAGACCAGTGGAGAGATAGGTGAAAGGGCAAGATATACTATATGTTGTGACTATAGTGATGTGTTGATTGCATCACACACACAGTGGAGATGCCAATGAGGATTGCACAGTCAAGAATGGAGTAATTTGAATTCATTCAGAGTTATTCTTCAGCAGAGATTGCGCAGTGGAGGCAGGCTAGTAGGTGGCATAGATCGGTGCATGAATTTGCAAGATTAGGCCTGATTAGTGTATGACGATTGTATTGTATTGAGAGCTTGTGATAAGCTTTGTATGATTGTATGAGATTTTCATATGATCTCCATGTTACATAATATATATTTGGGGTTTCCAGCTTCAATATTTCCTGGTTAAAAACTGTGTTATGTGCGATTGAATATTTTTGTTTATACTTCACATATGTGTGCAGTTAAATTTTCCGCAAAAGATTAACAAGTGGAATAGATTTAGTATCTTGCATAAAGTTAAATATTGTGAGATTAGGTGGATCTTGGACATATGCATGCTTAGTCCATATAATTTCTACACTTAACTTTTACCTTCCACATTCATTCACTAAAACTTGCAATTGGCGATTTGCGATTGGTCCCCACTGCATCGCACATCACACTCGGTGACTTTAACTTTTACCTCCTGCGCCTATCCTTTGAAACTCTTAAGTTTTTAAGGGAAATGTGCCCTTTCTCTGCCTGTTGAACTGTTCTGGATGTGAACGAGCCCAAATCAACGCACCTTCACATCTTATCAGGTAATGTTAATGTACCAACATATAAATTAAAGTTATTCTACAACACACAAAATTTTATATTTTCCATCATATATGCTTTTTTGGTGTTTTGAAAATTAATTCAAAGGTAAATGAAAATGAGCCACAACATCTGGCTCCACCTAGGGATAGTGCTTTCTTCCACAGAAGCGCTAAGAACCATAGACTAGTGCCTTATCCATTGGGCATGGAGTCAAATATTTCTTGATGACATATCAACAATGAGAAACCCAGTATTTACAATGGTGGAGTTCTAAATTTTAATGTTGAAATTAATGCTTCAGATATTGCTCGTTCACAGGCAGTTGTGTTGTTTCTCCATCTAGATCTTCCAAAATGAATGTGTTATTTGAACTTGCTCCAGAGATTCTATACGGACCATACCAAAGAGGGTCAAATTTACCTTGCTTCCCCTTTTCTTCTCGTCTGGTGTCCCATATCAGTACCAGATCTCCTGCCTAAAAGAGAACTTCTTTTGCTTTTATGTTGAATATAGGCTTCATCTTTTCCTGATAAGTAATCAAGTTATCCTTGACTTTGTTTCTATTTTTACTTTATTCAATTATTTTGTTCAATCTCCTTACCAGAGCATTAGGTTCTTCCTGAACTTTTTGAAGGAAAAAAATCACTATTTTGGCCAGTTGAGTAGGAAACAGTGCTTGAGTTCCATAAACCGGTTCATAAGGGGACTTTCCAATAGATCTCTTGGTAGTGACCCAAGCTGCACAGAGGGAAAAATTCAACTTCATATCGCAATCCTTCTGATTTTCAGCGATTGTCTTCTTCAAGATTCTAACTAATGTCTTATTTGAGGATTCTACCAATCCATTCCCTTGGGGATGATATGTTGTGGAATGTGATAATATTACATTATATGTTTGAAAAAATTTAATGAAATGAGAAGAGTTGAATACCTTAGCATTATGATTCGCAATTTTGACTAGACATCCGAATCTACTAAAGATTTTTTCCTCCAGAAAATTCATCACTACTTGTTCATTTGCCTTCTTCATGGGTATTGCTTCAACCCATTTTGTAAAATAATCAGTGGCAGTCAGAATCCACTTGAAATTTCCCCTTGATGGTGGATTGATCTCTCCAATAAAATCCAATCCCCACTACCTGAAGGGTTCTTAAATAAATACTAGGATGAGAGGTAATGGAGTAAGTTTTTTCTTTTCAGCAAACAACTGACACTTCTGACAACTTCTGACCAATATATAAACATATGCAAATAGGGATGGCCAATAGAATTCTAACTTGATAATATTATGAGAAATGACCTTCCAACTATAATTTCCTCCACACAGACTTTCATGATATTGTTTGGTGACTTCAATAAACTCTCCTTCAGTCAAACATAACAAAAAAATACCAGTAGGATCTTTCCAGTATAGCTTTGCTTCTATGATAACATATGGCTAAGACTTGAGCTTGACAACTCTATATTTTGTTCTATTTAGTGAATTTGGACAAGAAAAGAAACACAGGTAGTGCACAATATCCTTATACCAATCAGAGCACAAAATTTTTTATTGAATACATATTTTGGACTTGCTTTGACCTTCTTCATTAACAACTCCATCCACTGGTGCCAACAGATTGATTCCTAAGGCTTTAAAATCTGTCTCTGTCAAAAAATTCGCTAAACCCAATCCATTAACCAAGTTGGTGGGTTTGATTTCCAAATCATACTCTTGGATTTTTGCTATCCACTTCCCCCTTTTTCCTTCAATATCACTTTGGATCAGCACATATTTCACAGTGGAATTAGGAACATAAGTAGTTATTTGGGATTGAAACACATAATTCCTTAAGGCTTTCAGTGCTTTGACCAAAGCATATACTTGTTTCTCCAGAATATTGTATTTGAGATCAACATCTCTGAGAACTTTACTGAAAAATGCAACTAGATGCTCCTTACTATCTTCATTTTTCTGCAACAACACAACAGCAATAGTATTGGGGGATGAAAATGAGAATACCTAAAAGGCTTTTTGATAGTCTGGACTAATCAGAATTGGAGCTTCCTGCAATGCTTCCTTTATTGTAACAAATTCATCTCTTGATTCATTATCCCATTTCACTTCTGCATTTTTCTTCAACATATATGTTATACTTCTCACGATCTCAGCATAATTGGGCCCAGACCTCCTCAAAAAGTTTATTTTTCCCAGGAATCTCTAGATATACTTCTTGCTTCTGGGTAAACGAATAGTATAAATGGATCCCACCCTTGCTGGGTCAATATTTAATCCTTGTTTAGAAACTATGTGCCCCAATAATTTACCTTCTTCTAAGGCAAACAAATATTTCTTGGGATTTAATGACAGGCCAAAATTTCTGCACTTTTAAAATTTTTTTTACAAATGCTCCAAGTGTTTTTCATCTGACCCTGAGAAAACAGTTACATCATCCAAATATATAACTACAAACCTATCACCAATGAAGGCTATGTCCATGGCCCTATGAAATGTTGCACCTACGTTCATAAGGCTAAATGGCATCCTTGTGTACATGAATGTGCCCTAGGGTGTAGTGAAAGTAGTCTTCTTCTGATCTTCTTTTTCCACTGCTACCTGATTATACCCAGAAAATATGTCAACCATAAACAACATGTGAGCTCCTCTCACCCTTTGTAAAACATAATCCATTTTTGGAAAAGGATAATTATCTTTTAGAGATGCTCGATTCAAGTTCCTAAAGTCTACACACAGTCTTATCTCTCCATTCTTCTTTCTTATAGGGACCATATTGGAAACCCAGTTTGAATATCTAAGAGGGACTATAATTTTTTCCTGCAACAGTTTCTTGACTTCTTTTTCGATTGGAGCTAAAAATAAGGGATTAATATTTCTGAGCTTCTATCTGTGTGGTTTGAGATCTTCCTTTAATGGAAACATATGCTGAATAATTCTTTTGTCATAGGTTTTCAGGTCTTCAGATGATCCGAATGGAAAATGGCATCAACCCATGGTATTCATCTACCCATGTTATCCATCCACCCATGGTATTGTAAATGGAATCGACCCATGGTATCCATCCACCCATGGAATTTACCCATGGTATTGTAAATGGAATCGACCCATGGTATGTATCTAACCATGGTATTCATCCACACATGGGATTTACCCATGGTATTGTAAGTGGTATCTACCCATAGTATTCGCCCATGATATCCACCTATGGTATTCTATCTCAAAAAAAGGCTATAAATAACAAGATTCACTTTGTAAAAGGACATATTTTCCGCCACAATGTATTCCTTACAGTTATTTTATGTTTTAATAAAATTTCTTTGTGGTTTTACATATCGTGTGTTCTCTTCTCTCTTTTTTTTGGCATTTTAATTTTGCAGATCTTGTCGGATCCATTTCATTTTTCTTAGATCTTGGGGGCCTCCCCCAAGATACGGATCGATGTGTATCGATTCGGATTATGCCTCCATGGGAATGAGGGTTTGAAACATATTTCATTTTCAATGTTTTCTTGCAATCTTCAAAGAAAAATCCATGAAATTTTTTGGGCGGTGAGTTTTCATATCAGATCTGAAACTTTTGATGAAAAAATTTACAAAAAAAAAGAATAGATATGTATTCCTTCCAAAAAAATACTCAAATTCATCAGCCAAATTGGAGTTCGGATGAGGGAGATATTGTTGATTCAAAATCAGCAATGTTGAAGCAATTTTTCCGACGACAATTCATGGACTAGGCAACTCTCCTGTCATTTTTTTGCAGTTTTTAGTGAAAAAATTTTAGAAGAATGCATATATATCTGAGCTCCTCTTGAAAACTCACCCAAGTTCAAAAAAAAATTGGTCGGATTGGAGTTCGGATGTGGGAGTTATCGTTGATATAAAATCAACTATTTTTTCAGAAATTTCTGTGATGGCGAGAGCAGGTTCCGTACGAATCTGAGAGTCTAAGTCTCCAAATAGTAGTTTCAAACACATAAGAATATGTAGAATGATAATTCCATTTCGAAAACCAGTTATAATAAATATTCTTAGTTATATTGATCGAGTTATGCTCATTTTAAATCCGGATCAACATTCAGAGCAGGTTTCCCTTTGAGACGTGCCCTCCCACCCCAGCTTTAGTAGGCACCGCTTCACATTCATCGATTTTATCATAGCATGACATTTGGCTTGTGTTATTTGGAGACGTGCCCTCTCGAGCCCCAAGCTATGTAGGCACCTGCTATTTCATCAACAATTAGCATCACGGTTATGGGTCAACTGCACAAAATCATTTTCACTCGAAGTCCATTTGCTAGGCCTGTATTACTGTTAGTAACAAAGCTTTGGTCACAAGCATTATAGGGTATCTCTATCCTTGGATCTTCATTTGTCATGTTTTTTGGTTCATCCACACTTCATCAAAGTCCATTTTCTAGGCACTTTACATCGTCAATATCATAGTTGGTCACTAGCATTATAGGGTATCTCTATCCTCGGATCTTCGTTCATCACGGTTATGGGTTAACTACACAAAACCCTTCTCTTCGATGGCTCTTCATATTCAAAAAAGGCTTCTTAGGAGAAATTCACACAATGGGGACCATTGCTTCATGAGAGGGAGGAATGATCCGAATGGAAAAGTGGCATCAACCCATGGTATTCATCTACCCATGTTGTCCATCCACCCATGCAATTTACCCATGGTATTGTAAATGGCATCGACCCATGGTATTCATCCACCCATGATATTTATTTTCCCATGATATTGTAAGTGACCCATGGTATTGTATCTACCCACGGTATTCATCCACATATGGGATTTACCCATGGTATTGTAAGTGGTATCTACCCATGGTATTGGCCCATGATATCCACCTATGTTATTCTATCTCAAAAAAAAGGCTATAAATAACAAGATTCACTTTGTAAAAGGAATGATTTTTCGCCACAATGTAGTCCCTTACGGTTATTTTATGTTTTTAATAAAATTTCTTTGTGGTTTTACATCTTGTTTGTTCTCTTCTCTCTTTTTTTTGGTATTCTAATTTTTGCAGATCTTGTCGGATCGATTTCATTTTTTAGATCTTGGGGCCTCCCCCAAGATCTAGATCATCATAAAATGATGCAAACACATCCATATACTTCTTAAAATGATCAATGTTCCTTTCTTTGTAGTTTTTTGGGAACTTCTTTGAACAATTTCACTATATTTTCGGGCTCCTATTGAGTTCCCAAATTACAATCTTCCATCTCTTCTTCTTGATGTGTTTTCTTCGAACCAACAACCACATCATTAGCATCGAATAATATTTCAGGGGAACCAACCCTCTAGGGAGCACATTATCTTTCAATTGAATAATATTTTGTTCACCTATTCTCGCTTGAGGTTTCTTATTTCGTTCTCTTGTCTGTTTGTTCTTCCTCTTGGTCTATGTCAGCATCTTCAAAGTTTCCAACCATTATCAGGGGAATAATTTATCTATTCATCATCATTAAACACCTGCCAATGTTTCACATTGTCGGGGATAGAATGTCTATGTCTAACTTCAATTTCGTACCTTAGCTCGGATTTATGGGAGGTTTGAAGGTCATGGCTGCAATTGCTAAGAAATCGGCCAATATATTTTCCTCTCACTTGGGACATACTGAAGATTGAAGGCTTAAAAATAGTTTTCTATCGGATCCCAAACTTCATTCTTGTACGAGTCTTAATCTCGGATGCTTCGTTTGACAATGATTCTAGATCCGTCATATTATCAACTCGAGTCACCATAAATTGAAATACATTGAACCCCCATATGTTTAGCAACTTGAATACTTGAGATTAAGGACTCATATTCAACCACATTGTTTGTCGAATAAAATTTTAGTTTGAAAGAGAATGGCATGAGGTTACCCTACGGTGATATTAGCAAGATCTGACACTTGCACTTCCTTGGAGTAGGGTGCCATCAAAAGTAACACTTCCAAATATTATTTGAGTGTAGGTCATTAGTTAAAACTATTGAAGAGAGTTTCTTTCCCTTTGTCTTCAGCAAATTTTGCATCTTCATGCAACATGAAAGCAGAAGGATCTTTTGTTTCTTGACTATAAATGGGGGAATTTCCGCATCTTTCTTAGAGGTGGTCTTCACAAACCTTGTTTCCATGTACAATATCCATTCTTCCCCATTAAAAACTAGAATTATAGCATAAGTGAAATCAAACTTTAGTACACCTCCCAAATTAGCTCCCCAAGACCTTAGCAGGGAGCATTCCAAAACTAGTCAGGGATTTCCCGCAACCACTACATCCATGACTATACTCTTTGATGGGATTTGCTGCCAACAAAAGCTGCTACATATTTAATCAACCCAACAAATTTCACCCTTTTGGAATAGAATGAATGTAGGTCCCTATAAGGTTTGTTAATCTATAGGTTAAGCTCCCTTCATAATAGACAATGGCATGAGGTTATGGGACACTCCCGATTCCAACATGCAATTATGTAGAGTAAAATCATGAAGCAACAAAGAAATATAGAAGGGTGGAACATAATGATCTACATCTTCTACATGAGGGCCAAAGGTTACCACTGGATTTTATTCTTGTAGGTTCACCATTTCACTTCATATCTTCCACCTATGTGAGATTAATAAACTTTGAAATTTCTTTCTTGGAAGCTTGTATTTTTAGCCAATTCTAGAAGAGGTACCTAAATTTTAACCTTATCCAACTCTTTTTCCAAAGCGAAGGCATGAGTTTTCTTAACAACCTTTTAGGTTCTTCTTCACTCTTTCTAGAATCGTTGCTTGTTCGGGTACAAGAAGAACTCTCTCCAAGATATTAGTGTCAAACTGATTTGTCTTGGGAAGATTCACTCTCTTGCACATTTTTTCTCTTAAGTGAGTTTGTAGGTTGTTTCGCATTCTGACCTACTTCACGGGGTCCTTTTTTTGTGGAGTCGCCATTGAGGAGGAATGGAACCTTGTTTTTTCACCTGCATTATCCTGCACTCTAGATCTTAAATCATACTTTTTATGTAACTCATCTTGCATGAAGTACGTAAATTTTCTATAGTATTCATCCATCTCATCTTGATCAAAAGATACTTCAACATCAACATAATCTCCCTCATAATCTTCCTCTTCATCCTCTTCTATTGCATACATAATAGATACCCTGATCCTCGAAAAGTGCTGCTTCTATATACAAAGGTGCTTGAACTTGGTCTTTATATCTTCTCTCCCTCCGTAAAATTTGCAAGGGATGTCTTTTGAATCGAGGTTGAACCCCCCCCTTGGTTTTGTTGTACTTGTATTTAAGAGTTCTTATTTTCCAATTCTGTCTTAGATAGCTTATTATTCAGATTTTTTATCACCCTTGCCATATCTTCAATCCTAAGATCTTGTGATGATTCTTATTTTTCTTTCCCCTTCTCTTGGATCTGGTTGTTTCCTTTTTCGCCTTTCCGATTCTGGATCATATTAGCTTCAATATCTAAAGCATTTGTTGTATCTTCTCAAGAGTAGGGGCTCTTTTCTCTCTCAATGTAAAGCTAAAATCATATTCAAAATCCCTAGCAAAAACTACCTCTTCTCCTACGGGAGGGGGATTCATCTCTATAGGTAAAATATTGTACAATTTTTTGAATCTTTTTACAAACTCAACAATGTTTTCATTAGGATTTCTTTTAATTGCATTAAACTTTGTCGATGACTAACCATGATCTCTCTTCTCTCCCCATCTCTCGAGTGAATTGAGTTTCTAACTCTTCCCAATTATTTATGGAATCATTTGGTAAACCTTTGAACCATTTCCTAGCCTCTCCACTTGAGAGCCTGCACAAATAGTCTCATCACAACATCAAGATGTTCTACATTTAAATTCTCAAATAAAAAATGAAAAAAAATGGAAAAATTTTGTTACTGCGATTACGTCATCTTCTCCGATGAAATGAGGAAGTAATTTGAGGGATTCTTGAGGCATGGAATTCATTGGTTGTGAAAGATTTAGTGGTGCATATCTATACGTTAAGAAAGTTGGTACTACCATATTAACAACTTCGGTTAATTGTTGCTTTGGTGGTTGAGGTTGATGAAATTGCTCTGTGAAAGTGAATGGGTGTGGAGGAAAAAAATGATATCGGGGTAGGTGATGGAGGAAATAGCAGAGGAACCAGACAACTATATTTGGGCTAGAGTTTGAGTGGAGGTAAAGAAACAGACTCGAAAGAATGTTCTTCTAACTAAGGTTCTTGAAAATAAATGGGCGTGGAAGTGGTGTCTTGTTCCAAGAAAAGGGAGTTCCTTGGAAATATCTTCAAACAAAGGGTTATGGGAACTACTTCCAAGAGCGAGGCAATGTAGGATCAGGTATTGAAGGAGTTTCGGGTTTCTAAGCCTTTTAGAAACCAATCTTTATGTATCTGAAAAGAAGGGACTATCTATTGTGAGGTACCTCACCTTGTGTGAGGCCTTTTGAAAGCAAAATTTTGAAAATAACAAACAAAACCGAATATTTCTTCCTCATTGAACAACCAAAGTAAATAATGCGAAAAACCCAAGGAAAATTAACTTTGTTTCTTCATCCCCAGTGATGGCGCCATAAAAATGTTGTATCTCAAGAAACAATCCATTGGTTGTGGTAAGGAATTAGTGCTTAAGACATTTTATAAATGTATGTCACAATTACCATATCAAATAGCCTTTATTTAACACCCTTGGAGTTCGTTTACTTAGTACCCTCAATAATCTAATATAATGAAAGCCTTCACAATGCCATAAAATGTTGATATTTGAATGGAATGAAAAAGAAGAACTATAAGACAAACTCAAAATGATATGCTGAAAACTCGAATCTACCACTTTTAAGTTTGAAAGGAAATTCGTGGAGGAAGAGAGCTTATAATAATATGCCGTAAACATGAGACTACGTCACTTTAAATTTCTATCGAGAGTTTATGAAGAGAGAAGAGATGAGGTGAAGGAGCGCAAATTAAGGTTATTTAAATATTACTCACAAGTGTAATTAAGAGACCGAGTCGCTACATTACTTCACTTCATTCAAATAGAAATAGCCACAAAGAAAAACAGGGAAAGATGTATCAACATAAGCAGAATTGTAGGAAACTTGATCTTCTTTCATTAATTCTAAGAGAATTTATTCATAAAATAACTAGGTCATCCGGAGGTTCAAAACTCATAACCCCTTTTTCTTTATTTCCATCTCCTTAAATACATCCAAGTAGTTCATAACTCTCGAACTTCTGAACTCTTCGACTTCCTAAACTATTAAGATTACTTACGTGATTATAACATGAAAAAAATTTAAACTTGGAAACATGGTTTTCTTTCTTGAATCGGATGTTGTCTGATGACGTCCTCCCGGAGTGTCGAGGTGTCCTTTCTAGTTATGATCCAACAAATCGCACTATTCTATAGCTATTAGTCATCTGGGTATTTTTCATCTTGTTGATGATGATTAGTTTTTTAAAGCCAAGTTTTCTAGAATGCGACCTCCAATTTGTCAAATCGTCATCTAGAAAACACCCCTAAACAATTTTTTGTCCTCCTAACTTTTCTAGTCAACCTATGATGAGAAAAAAAATCCTGAGTTGTCAAATCCTATCTAGTTTCGGTCATATAATCACGTCCATGAGACGTCATAGCTAAAGGTTATCTCACTATCATTTACCCTCATTCCCAAGTCATTCATTATCCAATTGTTGATAAAATGTCGACCACCCTACCTACGGTCATATGTCATTTTTAGATCTAATCATACCAAAGATAATACTTAGAATATTTCAAGATCTCCCCTAAGTTAGGTAGTGGCGTTTTAGGGAATCCCAGTCCTTGGAAAAAAACATCACCGAGCGAATACTTTTTTTCAATACTAGCCGGCACTGAATTAGCGCTTAATTTTCAAAAACAAATCTTGATACACCCATAGGTCGCGCCACTAAGAAATCTTGTTGTCTCAATACAAAAGAAATTTCGCAAAGATCCAATATAGAAAGAGATAAGCATGTGCAGCAGTCTAAAATAATATGCTTAAGATTGGGAAAAAATCTCCATAAGACACCAAAGGAGCTCTCCAAGGTTCAAAGTCATATTTTTTGCATCTCTTCAGGGTGAAAATTGAATGAAAAAATAGTATCCGGACAAGAGCAAAGAGACAAGTCCAAATAAGTCTCTCACGTTGAAGAAATTTGCCATCATTAAGCAGATGGAAGCCGCAATGAAAAAAAGCAGGGGTACATGTCTCAAAAAGCCATAAACTGATATAATGATGATCTACGGTGTTTTAGTGTCTCTTTCGAAAGTAGAGATGCACAAGTATTCTAGAAGACATTATCAAGCCCTGAACATAAGAAGACAAGCTTTCGCTTCTCATGTTGTCTTGAGCTCCGGGATAAGAATACTAGTCGGAGAGAAAATTCAATAAACATACTGCAAACACAGGTCAAGAAAGGTTAGTAAGTAATGACTAGCAAGAAAATACTCTACAAATACAAGTCATGTGGCTCCTAGTTTAAAATATTCACAAGGATATTCCACAAAATGATACATATCTCGAACATGCCTCTTATAGCATATGTTCAAATTTTCACTTTATTACTTATTGTGATATACCAAGCGAGATATATTTATTACAAAGAAAGATGACACGGATTTTGAGAAATGGATGAAATCTCATGTTGTGTTAACCTCCTCCAAGCAAGAGCAGATGGTTGGGTCACATGTTGAAAACCTCCTCCAAGCAAGAGTAGATGGTTGGGTCACATGTTGAAAACCTCCTCAGGTATAAAGAGAAAATGGTTTGGAAATATTATGTTAATCTCCTTCATTTTAAAAGAACATGGTTAGGAACATGATAAAGGCTTCTTTCATTTAAAATCGGAGAGTCGGAGCGGAGATATAGCTTCATTCAAAGAGCAGGGAAACTAACAAGTGTTTTAAATGACTCAAAAAATTGTTTACACCACTTCCTCCAAAAGAGTGAAGCAAGCGATGTATGGCAAAGATACAAAAATATGTTTGAAAGGGTTTTTATTGGTAATAGCAGATTTGAGAAATCATGGTTAATACAAATGAAAATTCATCATGCTAAAAAACCTCTTCCACATAGAAAACATACAAGTGGCATAAGGGTGCTGAAAGTCTCTAGTCCAATTGGGAAGTCGAGTGAAAATCAATGGGAAGCAATTGAAGTTTTATGAGTTGAAGTCCCTGGTGTTAAACATAAGCCAAGCAATGATTTTGTGGTGTTAAAAAAGCCTTGTTTTTCCTCTATCCATAAAAGTCTTCTTCAAAGGGTAACTCGAGGCTAGAATGTCCAAAACTTGGAGACAATCTCATCGAAATGACAAGAAGGTAGAATAGCCTTGTTTCTTAAAAATGGCCTTTGCAACTGAATACGCAGAGACAATATGGATAAGAAAGGTTATAACACAATGATTCAAGTTCAAGAAAACCTTCAAAGAAATAAAGCATACCACGAGTCATATACTGAGACCTTTTAATGTACATAAGAACAAACTCGTTGTTTGTATATGATTGCATTAAGGGTTTTTAAAAGCCATCTCCTCGATGAAAAGATGTAGGTCAAGTCTTGGTGAGTGAAAATAAAGTTTATCCATAGTCAAAATAGAATGATAATAAGGTGCCCAACGAGTGTTTGACAAACTTCAACAATGGGCATAATCAATCATCAAACACCGGAGAGATTGAATTGTCAAAGTAATTTTTAGAATTTTGAATCACCTCCTTCCAAGAGATAGGCAAAGGATGCATCGATCGAGTCTTTGATATAGTTCTTGAGTAATTTTCCTTTTGAAGGCAACGGAAAAGCCTCGGTCTTTTAAAAAATAGTCTTTGCATATGCATACAAAGAGGTATAATTAAGAAAAATGAGTCATTATGGTATTTTTAAAAGTGATATAATACTCGAGGGCGGTGATTTATATTTTTATATGACAAAAAAACCTTTTCAAAAGGCATCAAAACCCTTCCAAATTAGCTGCAAATGTGTTTGAGCTTTTTCAATTTTCAAAGGAGGGAAAATACCATTTTAAAAGGGCCCATTATCATTTTCAAACCATGAAACAAAATGTTCCCTAGCACGCTCACTGGAAAAGGAAGCATTTTCGAGCATTTTTCAAGGTTTTTGGTGCTCAAAACTGCACTATGCAGCATGCCGTAGATGTACGCGGCATGCACAGTGAGCTCCCTAACAAAGGGATTGAATGAAGGCGCGGTGCACCTAGAGATGCGCACGACATGCCTGTGCACGTGGTAACGGCGCCCGAAAATGACCGACAACCTCCTCTGCAGTGGCGCCTACTCTCGCAAATGGCGAGCTCATCCACCGGACTTCCAAAAAACTCTTACGAACATACGAATCGACGATCAACAAGGTCCCCAAGCTCATTTTCAAGGTATTTCTTCACTCCTTGATAAATTTTGAGCTTAAAAAGAGGTGTTTCACTGCTTGTGGTTTTCAAAGGGATAGAAATAGTGAAAAAAGAGAAGACTAATGTGCCATTTTGAAAAAGTGTTCTTTGTCTATGAAAATAACTAGAAACAACCATATTTGCAAGAATAAATACAGAGTTGTAGAGGTCTCAAAATCGAGTTTAAAGGATCATCTGACACAGTGGTAAAAGAGATAGAGCTTTGGTCAAAATTGAAGGAGGTATTCTTGAGGTTGTGAAGAGGTCTCAAATTTGTTAAAAAGGTGTCTTAGCAGTGTTTACAGGCATTTTGGGTCTGCTAAAGAGATAGAGTAGTGATTAGGAGATTGAGCCTTTGGTCAAAATCAAAAGAATTCTTTTCTTGTGGGTATCAAGGATTAACACGTTGATAGGGGAAATTGTTTTATCAGTTTTAATACTTAAGTACCTTTCAAAAAGCGGTGATTAAAGGAGATAAGTTGTTTGTCAAATTGAAAAAAGGTCTCTTTTACCATGGATAGTAAATGATAAAACAATGAAAGAAGGGAGGGTTTTTAATGCCAATTTGAAAGCTCTTTTTGTGCTATTAAAAATCTAAAACTATACATAGATACTAGAATCAAAAAAACAAAGTTTGTAGAGGTCTCAAAAAAAGTTTAAATGATCATCTAGATAGTGGTAAAAGGGATGAAGGCTTGATCGGTTTAAAAGAGATCCTTTTTTGTTGTGAGATAGTGAAAAAATTTGTGCAACCCCCGAATTAAAAAGCGGAATACGCTGAGGTCTTCATGTCGAGTTGAAAAGATGTCTTGTTTACTTTTTTAAAGGCGGAGTGAATAGTAAAGGGGCGGTGCTCGAGGGGAGGATTTTTGTGCCAAAACAAAAAGAGATCCTTCTTCAACAAAGAATCGCAAACATATATTATTCAAGATCTTTTCCCAAACACAATGACTTACAAGGAGGAAAAAGGTGTGGTGTTGGGAAACCATTTGAATCGACTTGTCTTGGTTATCTAGCAAAGAGTATCCAAAGAAAAATTCCTCCCAGGAAAGATAGCGAAGTGGCCCCTCACAAAAGGTATGAACCTTTTTCAAGCGAGAAGTAAATGCCCATCAGTTGGTGCTCTTTAACTTTCATGAAGTAGGATGTTTGCGATTTTTCAAAGGGTTCGGGAGGTGAAAATTTGTCTTCCCTTGAAAAATCTATTTGCTTTAAAGCTACTAGGCGAAACATGTTCATCTAGTGAGCTTAGACTTCAAAACTTTCTCCTAGATCCATTTCTAGAGCTACAAAATTCCATATGTCGAAGAAAATGGTTTAAGTGAGAGCTACCTAGACTCGAGATCAATACAAACCCTTTTTGAAACCAAAGCATCAGGATGCATGCCCATCTATCTTTCCATTTTCCTATTTGTTGACTAGCTATGCTCCCCTCATGAAGATAATCATGAAATATTTCACATGCAAAGGAAGGTTTTACTGGGGTTTATGCTTACTCATGTCGGGCTACTCATGCACTTCACAAGAACCCAATTGATAAACCTGCTTTTTCCTCCATGTAAGTATTGAAAAGATGGATTCTACTATTCAAAAGAGACCTTTCTTTATTGAGTCACTTTCCTTTTCCATCATTCCTTTATGAAGATTGTTATTTTCCACCAACTTGAGAAGAAGGGAATTTTTTTGGGACACTTTCATTTCACATCACGATTTTCACCACTGTTTCTTCATCCCATGCATCTCCTTCACCTTCCACTCATCATCTTTATCCTTCTTCTAATAAGCCCATTCATAAGAAGCAAAAAATATCCTAGGATTGATAAAGAAGAAGACGAGTGAGGAAGAACAACACGAGTGAGGAAGAACAACACAGTGATGAAGAGAAACACGATGAGGAAATGCGTAGCATAGTGATAAAGAGCAAAACGGTGAAGAGGTGAATGATGAAGAATTGAAAGCAGGTTTGATGAGGAACACAACATTCATAAAGAGGAAGATATTGGTAGACCTCACAGTGAGAAAACATACTAAAGATGAAGCACAAAACATTGAAGATACGGAGCCTAAAAGTTCGAGAAAGCAGAGACAAAAGTGAAAAAGGAGCGACCCTCAAGGACACATGCAAGGTGGCAGATTCGAGGCATTCATGAAGAGGGTCCAAATAGTGGCAAGGATGATGAGGGAGTAGCAAGGGCAAAAGACCAAATAGAGAATGTGCTAGTGCCTCTCCTAGGTAAGGGGCTATGCTTTCTTCTCCAAAGGTAACAAAGCCTCGAACATCAAGAAAGAAAAGTGTCTCAAAGCTTCGTAACTCCAAATGTTACTAAAGCACTGCGAAGCAAAGGGAATTTTCTCGAGCAATCCATTGTTGGATTACCAAAGAGGAGGAGGACCAAGAAAGGCCACCCAAAGCAAGGGAAAGGAGAAGGAAGAAAGGAGCCATGAGAAGGAGAGGGGATTTCGACATAATTCGAGATAAAAAAGTGATGACAGTGACAATGAGGACTAGAATCTTAAAATATCTCTTGCTAAATAGAGAAGAACAAATTCATGATATAAGAGAAGATCTAGAGAGGTCTAAAAACCTCATTCATTTCATGCAAACACAAAACAAGAAGATGAGTGTCCACATGGCAGATTTCATGAGACACGGGCTATCAAGTATAAAAAAGAATCCTCCAAAGTGAAAATTAAGTTGAGAAGAACCCATGGGAGAATTCAATGATAGAGAAGAAGAATATCATCCCAAGAAGGAAGAGGCCAAGGACTATGGGGCTCAAAAGAGCTTTGGAGAAGTAAAAAGAGGAAGAGGCCGCACGCTTTTCCAACACTGTTTCCTCTTACTACTTTATTCACCCAGAAGATAGAAAGCAATAGAGAAGCATGGCTTGAAAGGGTGAATGAACATTTTGATAAGAGGTTGGAAAAGGCCAATAGAGACTTGAACCATTAACAAAGAAAAAATGACGAGGCACTATAAGAAAGCTTAACCAATTCGCCGAAGGAAATTGAAGGCTACACGAGAAAAAAGCTCAAGGAGGCTCAAAAGAAGCGCCCAGCACAAAAGTTAAGAAAGGCATATCAAGACTTGAAATTTTGGCCTCCACTTCTCGACATGCTCGACACATGAGAGTCATGCTCACCAAAATTGGGCATAATTTTGACAAGTTTTGGATTTTTGAAATTTCTTTGGGCTTTAACGCAAAGACCATAGGGCATCAGTTGGTTTTGTACGAGAAGCATCCTCAAAGGATGAAAAATGGTATCATGCAGTTTAATAATTTTGAGAGCATCTACTCGGAAAATTTTAGATCAATTGAAGATGATTTGGTCCCCCAAAGTGGCGAAAAAATAGTCACTTTTTCAACACTGCCCACATATCGACAAAGTCTAATTTACGGGTTTTTTCACATGGGTCATATTTTCTGATTTCTAGTGATCAGTTTGGGGAGAAAATTTTCAGAAACTAGACATCTCGAGGCTTTCCAACGAGCCATCCTGAAAGACTCGTTTTGACATCGGGAAGGCCTCCAAAAGTTTCCCACAAGGCAGGGATTTTACTCGTCACTATATTTCCAAAGTATTTTTGTAAAAAATGCGGTTTTATGAAGTGGCTTTTTCCAATGTACGTTTAGCCTTTTTTGGCCATTGTCGGGTTGGGAAAAAGTCAATTTTATTTCCTTTTTAGCATTTTTAGGATATTTTTATAGATATTTTGTGTGCCTTGGGCTTTACAAAGCCTCAACTGACAAAATCATGTATTTTTGATGGACCAATGAGCTTGCTAGTTGCACTAGGAGGTTCTCCTTCATCTTGGCCTATATATTCAAAGAGAATTCATAGTAAACAAGGCTGAAATTGATGATATAGAGCAATATATGGTTATACAAAGCTTGGAAGAAACATTGTCTCATGCATTGGATAGTTTCTAGAATTTTTTTCCGATGATGAAAGAGGGACTATTGTTGGATTCCTTGACTTGGTAAAATGGTATAGTGTCCCTTTCTATTACGTTTCTTAGTTTTCGTACACATTTGATGCTCTTTCTTGTTATAATACATTAGAGAATATATTTGAGACATACACTTGGAGGCACCTAAGATTTCCCTGTTTCATTATAGCTTCTATGTTTTCTTCCTTCTTAGTCATATCAAATAATTCTTGATTGCTCCTTGATCATCGAAGAAATTATTGCTTGTTTCATTTATGAGTTTGATTGTGCATGCTAAGTATGATGTTGGTATGCTCGCTTTACTCATGGCTGGTCAAAGATTCCACCTTTGAAACCTTTCTTTGAATGTTTGATTGTCCTAGTTGAACCCGAGGAGGTCTTTATATCAATCTTGCCCTTTGCCTAAAACTTTCGCAATCTTAGTTCAAAGTGCCTAATAGCTCGAAAATACTATGTCTAGGAGTTTCCTCTTAGTAGTTTGAGTTATTTGTTTTGTCTTAGTGTCTTTCTAAGTACGATAGCAATTTCCTAAAGTTAGAAGTCATATATCTCTATGTATTGCTTGAATGTTTATTTCCATGCATTTATCAGTTTGTAGTTACATTTATCATGATTAACGGTTAGCCCTACCATGTAAATGTACGCTATTAAGCTATTCATGTTTGAAAAGCCTTTGTCCTTCTACGAAACTTAGTGTCCATCCCACTTCATTTTACGTTAAGCTACATTTTTACCTTGATCAAATCGACCACTTTAACGTACCTTGTATGACCATCTCGAGGCTTTCTGGGCCTTTTTTGATCCCATAGCCGTGATTGATCTAAAAAATCACTTTTTATCTATCTTAGTCTTTGATGGGTTCCTCCCTCAAAAAACCTAAACAAAACCAAAAAAGCGTACTTCAAAACTAGCCTAAAATCGGACACATAAGAAGCAAAACACATAAATATCCCTTACACAAATAGAGAGAGCCCCCTCTCGAGTCTAGGAAAGGCTAGGTCCTTGGGTTCCAAAGATTAGTTTGATGTTACTGCTGTCACTTGGCTTGCCAATTTTCCAAATCACGGGACCCTAACATAATGGGGATCACAGGTGGGACTAACTGGGTACATAACAGTCTAGCAAACTCTTGTAGATTCATTAGTCTTTCAAAATTTAACAGGCAAGCAATCCACTATAATCATTTAGAGTAAACTCTTTTTGTTTCACCACCCTAGAAAAGTGATAAATCAGGTTTAGAACACTCTAATAAACCATTGGTACACATAAAAACTCAAAAAACCCCAAAAAACATCCCAGTTTGGCTTTTCCTAGTTATTGGTCGTGGACCATAAGTACATCTCTATAAAAACAACCAAAAATCCACCTGGTGACTCCACTAACCTCAGAGTGGGCCTAAAACTCCATAAAAACCAAAAAATTCCATAAACCATTCCTTTTACGGTGACTCATCCTTTCCAAAACTTAAAATTGATGGTGCAAACTGCGCTGGTCGATGACAAACTAAGTATAACTTACGCGATTCGAGAAAACTTCACCTAAAGCATAGGAGATAAATAGAATAAACTTGCAAATAGAACCATGGCTTTCCCAATAGTCTAGAAAACTGTTGAAACTAAGTGTTAAGTCTTTCTTGCAAGTCTCCACCTCAAAGTTTGCTAAGAAATTTTTTTCCTAAAAGAATCTTTGACGAGTATTGGTGGTGGACCATAGATCTCAAGAAATCCATCTGACGACTCCACTAGCCTCATTTTTGTTTTGACCATTCTTCATATTAGTGAAACCACTAGAGAAGCCATCCATACAAAACAATCACAACTATAATCCTCTCTAAACTACCGAATTTGAAATACGCTTCATGAAGAATCAATACCGGATCTCATCCAGACCCAAATCCCCCTATCATAGTTGACAACCCGAGAGAAGATTTTGTGGCAAACTTTCGAAACTAGCAACAGCTACGATAGGTCCATCAGTAAGAAAAATATGTACCCGAACATCTCACATCCTTACGGGTTTCCCCCATTTGACTTAAAAGTAGCTTAAAAACCCTTTTTAGAAAGCAAGTCACAAAGTAAAATCAAATTTGACGATCTTGAGCCCTTAGATTTGCAACAAAGTCCTAGTAGAGAGGCCTCACTACTACACCTCCCAAATTTTAGCTTCTCCATAAATTTGGCTCTTACCACCCCAAATCTTCTCAAAATTAGTTCACAGAGTCCAAGTACATCCTCCACACCCATTCAAACCACCACTTGTTCAAATCACCTAGCTCTTCCTACAAGCCCTCATATTTTAAATCAACCATTAGCTCATCCATGCCATAGCAACTTGGTATGCACCATTGGTGTACCACAACCTTTGGAACACTACAGCATGACTACCAATCAAAAATCCCACACTTCACTTTGAGTTGAGGCTACCATCTTGTCCAACAACATGTAGATAGAATTAGTGATGCCTTTGAATACATGGAAATAGAATACGAGACCATAAGAATAAGGATGTTCGCCCATAAGCCTGGGTGGAGAACCCAAAAAAATGGATTAAGAGCTTAACTCCAAACAGTATACACGATCTCCCAGAACTCTACCAAGCTTTCGTAAATAGGTTGGAAATCAGAAAAAAACCCCCATTCAAATCTTTTTTGAGATATAAAAATATAAAAGGATAGTGGGGAAAGTGTAGGGACTCTGCACTAGGTTCAACGATTGTTTATAGCGCCCTCCTCACTCACTTCAAACCTCCATTTGGCTCGGCTTAGAAAATTTTCTGCGAGGCTTCGAAACCCGGACTGTAGATTATCAACTAAGAGACAAGGACCCCGCATACCTTAGAGGAAATGAAAAGAAAATTGGCTATGAGGTGACGCAAAAGCCAACAGCTAAAAGAGAGCTAGGATGAGATCGAGGAGAAAATCACATGTATCGTGATGAAGGCACCCCTTCGGGTTTCTTCCTCGAACCCTAGAATAGATGACTTGGTTAGATCCATGGTGAAAATGTGGGAGAAATTAAGTGAAAAAGCACCTCTTAGGGACAACCAGCTCAAACCCTCGAAACGGGGAACCGAACCAAAACTTTAGGAGAGACCGGCTACAAAATAAACCAAGGGAAAATGACCAACAAATCAAGCCACCCTTCAATGAAAATTATGCTGGGATGAGGAAGAGAGAGATACATAACCCATTAATGAAATTCATTTAAACCTATAGGTTTTGATAACGAGAGTGAGGTTTACCTCGCGGAAGAAGAACAATATTTCTTCTCCCGGAATCAAAAGATGAAACCAACTATGCAGGACCACGAAGATCCCTATATGGGATTTCGGAACTCCATAATAGAAGCTCATAGTGCGATATGATCTTGAAGTAGAAAAATACCAAGACAACTCCAAGAAAAGGTAGCTCAAACACTGCTGTTACTAAAACCCATGATACCATCCTTAAAAGAGCAGTGAATAGCAACAAAATCATGGTCAAGAAAACTGACCAAAACAAAGATAAAGCTATTCAGACAAGCCTTGGCCTAGATCTTCCTAGTACCTCTACCAAAATTCTTGAGATGGATGTGTTGAACAAAATCCCGAACCAAAGTCAGCAAAATAAGAACATAGAGAAAGTCATGACTGAAAAAACTGAAGTAAACCTATCTAAACTAAAAGCACCCTTCAGTTTTGAAGATAAATCACCAAAATAAAGATCACCATGCCTCTCACTGAACTTATCGCCTAAAGCTCTTACAAATCCAAAGTGCTAAAGGTCTTGAATATAGGAAATGATGCAAACACCTTAAATCTAGCTGATGACATCCTTGAAGTGTTGTTTGGTCCAAAAATAGAAGGGAAATTCCAAGAAGGAACCACTCTTCCCTTTTACATCAGTCTGAATATGCATGACCAAATCCTACACAATGCCATGCTAGATTCCAGGGCTTCGCATAATCTCATGCCAAAATTTGAGATGGAAAGATTAGGCCTAGAGATAAAAAAAACCTTATAAAGACTTATATTCATTTGATTCAAGTAGAGTCAAGTGTCTAGGCTTATTCAAAGATCTTTGTTTTAGTTTGGCCCAAGTACCTGCAAAACACCTAATCATGGACATAGTGGTAGCAAACATCCCTCCCAAGTATGGAATGCTTTTATCCAGATCTTGGGGAGCCAAGCTTCAGGGAAATATTCAACTTGACATGTCCTACGCCACTATTCCTGTATTTAACCAAACTAGAATACTCTATTGGGAATCACACATGAAATATATGATCAACAACTAAGAAAGGCCAGATAACATCTCGATGTACTCCTTGCACTCAGATATGAATTCCTTCATTTTACACACTGATGAAGAAATTGAGGAAAAATTAGGAGAATTGGAAACAAATTTAGGCGCACCACATCAGTTACCCCAGTTTCTCTATGATGAGCTAGATACTCAAAATTATCATGACCATGAGCAGTTATGTCTTGAGGAAAGAGAGTTCATTTCTCCTGAAACAGAAATAGAGCAAGAAGCATAAAACATTATATACCATCAAGCAAATTTATCAAACCATAGACAAACATCAGCAATAACATCTAGAGACTTTTTCAGAACAGAGGCATTAGAAGACTTGCATATTAAAAACCTCTTTGGAAACTAGGGGGAGGGGAGCTTAATGTTCTTACCTTACCTAAAGGATCTACCATCTCGTAACTCTGCCTTTTCAAATAGAACCTTGAATGTAGCCACAAAAACTAAAAATCCAAAAAAAATGTCTGATAAACTTATTATGAAAGGATATGATGACTGCAGTCCAAATATACCTGAGTTGTTTGAACTAGCTACCATTTTACCACTCCACCAAAGACTTAGAACTGCTAGAATTTACAAGATTGTTCAAGGTATTACTTCATGTAGGGAAAACAGTGAGAAGCACTATGAAACTGCCATCACTCCAAGAAACAACTTTGACAAAAGAAAATACAAAAATCTTGACCAAACAATAATAATCAAAGACAAGACAGTTGGACACAGGATCTGTGTTGATTTTAGAAACACAAATACACACCCTTGGGATAGAAATTATATCCTTCCTGCTCAATACCATGCTATTCAAATGATAGGTGCTTCTAATCACGTGTCTTTACAAAATGATGTTTCAGGGTATCGCCAAATAATTCCTTTGCAAAGCCAATAGCTCAAAGAATTTTTCAAGTATGCTGGAAGTAGTTCCATCTTCAAACCCAGAATTGCAAAATCACCAGACACCAAAAAAATGCTCCTAAAAGACATGTTTCCAGTTTTGAATTTCTCCATTTTGATGTAAATTGATGATGTCATCATATACTTCAAAAATAACAAAGAATATCTGCATTATTTGAAAAATATGTATAGCAAAAGGAGAAGTGGAGATAAAAGGTATAAAGAAGTATAGCGGGAAGATACGGGGTTGTTTAGAGATTCATGCATGAATACTTATGTTATGCTTGACAGAGAAAATTTTCTGAACTTTTCTTTTCAAGAGCTGAGCTGGCCAAGAGTGGTGGGAGATCCTTATGAAGATAAGATGATCAAGTTTCACCACTTTCAAGATTTCTAGTTCCAGAGTTTTCAATCATTGTATATATCATTGTTTGAAGAAATAAAACAAAAAATAGAAAAATAAAAAAAATAGAAAAGTAGAAAAAGAGGGCAGTTTGAAAAATAGAAAGAAAGCCCCATTTTCAAAAAATAGTCATTATGAAAACGAGCAGGTCTAAATGCCGCTACTAGTGCTCAAAATTTCTTGTTCAGTTATCTAGCCTAATCATAATTGAACACGTTTTAATTTGATTTGCTAATAAGTTAGTGAGAGGAGAAATAGTCAATATTGTGTAAGCTTGACTTGTCAAAGAAAATAGACTAGGAAAAGATACTGGTTCCACATGCTCAAAACAGAACCAAAGAGGAAAACAGGGATGAAAAACAAACTTTGTATCTTAGCCCTGATTTTTCTAAATTTCATCTTTATGCAAAATAATATTTGTGTGCAGCTTGTCTTTCATGCCACAAGTACATGACAAATCAGACTGTCTAATTCTAATTTGGTCATTTTTCAATTTCATGTTTTAGATTAGAGAATAACATCTTGTCAAACAGCTTAACCTTGACAGTCGATCTAGCATAAGTAGAAAAACAAAGGATTTCTTCAGTTTAAGCTGAACTCCCAATGGATATAAGTGTAGAATTAGATAGTGTTATTTTTCAAAAATATTATGCCAAAGGGTTGCTAGTCTAAATGCACCCGAAAGAAGAAAAAATATTATGAAATGTAGCGGGGTAGGTAGAAATGACTCTGATGCTAATCATGCTGTCAATTTTTAGAAATAGCATCAAGGAAGAAAGAAATTTGCACCAATGGATAAAGGCACTGGTCTTTAAAGGACAAGGATCTGAAATTCTGGACACCTCCTGAAAAGGAGCTGCCCTCCGCAAATGGAGCCACTATTAGTCATCAGTATTTTTCACCTGTTGATGATGAATAGCTTCTTAAGCCATTTTTTATAGAAGCTGATCTCCAATTTGTAAAATCTTTCATCTAGAAAACACCCCTAAACATTTTTTGTCCTCCTACCTTTTTTCAGTCAGCCTATGATGAGAAAAAACCTAGTTGTCAAGTCCTATCGAGTTTCAGTCATATAATGCTGTCCATGGGCTATCAAAAGCTAAATTCATCTGCTTTCATTTACCCTCATCCCCAGGTCATTCATTAACCAATTGTTGATAAAAATTAAGCCACCATACCTCTGGTCATATGTCATCTTAAGATCTAGTCATACCAAAGAGAATACTCAAAATCTGTCAAAAATCTCCCCTAAGTTAGGTAGTGGCGCTTTAGGAAATCCCTTCCTTGGCAAAAAAATCCTGAGCCAAAATATTTTGTTCAATACCAGTCAACCCTGAATTAGTGCTTAATCTGAAAAGCTTGATACACCCATAGGTCGCGCCACTAAAATATCTTGATGTCTCAGCAGTACATGTTTCAAAAGCCAAGCTGATATTAGGTTGATTTATAGTGTTTTAGTGTCTATTTAAAAAGTAGAAATGTACAAGTATTCCAGAAGACATTATCAAACTAAACATGAGAAGACAACTGCTTCTCATATTATATTGAGCTTGGGATAAGAATGCTAGTCAGAGAGAAAATTCAATAAACCTCTGCAAACACAGTCAAGAAAGGTTAGTAAGTAATGACTAGCAAGAAATTACTATACAGATACAAGTCATGTGGCTCCTGGCTTCAAAATATTCACAAGGGTATTCTAACAACATGATACATATCTCAGAACATGCCTCTCATAGCATATTGTCAAATTTTCACTTTATTACTTATTGTGATATACCAAACAGAGATATGTGTTACAAGTTAAGATGACACAGTTTGAGGAATGGATGAAATGTCATCACTGTGTTAACCTCCTCCAAGCAAAAGCAGATGGTTGGGTCACTTGTTGCAAACCTCCTCCAAACATGAGGAGATGGTTGGGTCAATTATTGTAAACCTCCTCCAGTATAAAGAGCAGATGGTTTGGAAATATTATGTTAACCTCCTTCATTTAAAAGCATATGGTTAGGAACATGATAAAGGCCTCCTTAATTTTAAAATTAGAGGGTCAGGAATAGAGGTATAGCCTCATTCAAAGAGCACAAGACTAACAATGTTTCAAATGGCCTAAAAACTTGTTTACATCACTTCCTCCAAATGGATGAAACCACTGATACAACAGTAGTGTTTCAAGGGGTGCTTAAATGGGTTCACTGTTTAAAGGACAGAATTGAAATTCAGTGGGAAGCAATTGAAGGTTTATGAGTTGAAGTCTGGTGTTAAACATGGGCCAAGCAGTGATAGTATGATGTTCAAGAAGCTTTGTTTTTACTGTTCATAAAGGTCTTCTTCAAAGGCAATCCAAGGTCAAAATGTCCGAAAATTGAAACAATCTCATCAAAATGACAAGAAGGGTATGACAAAATGTCTCAAATTCAAGACAACATTCAAAGAAACAAGGCATACCACAGTCATAAAAAAAACCTCTTTATGTACATATGAACAAACTCTGCTATTGTATATGATTGCATTGAAGGTCTTTAAAAGCCTTCTCTTTGATAAAAAAATATAAGTCAAATCTTGGTGAGTGCAATTAAAGGTTCATCCACAGTCAAAGGAAAATGTTAAAGGGTGCCTAACAGTGTTTGACCAATTCCAAAAATGGGCATAACAAGTCATCAAACACCAAGAGAGTTGAATTGTCAAAGTAAGTTCTAGAATTGTAAATCATCTCCTTCCAAGAGATAGGCAAAGGATGCATCAACAGTCTTTGATATGGCTCTTGAGCAGTGTTCCTGTTGAAGGACAAACAATGGAAAAACAGTGACAGGGTTATTTCCTTAATGAAGAAACAGTGAAAAAGATCCTACTTTTAAGGAGGTTTCTTTACTTCGGAAAAGGTCATGTCTATGGTGTTTTCAAAAGAAAGCTGGCCATAGCATTGTTGTTATAAGTCTTGATCGAGTATGGGTATTTATGATGTTTTAAGGGTGATGAAATAATAAAAATAGTGATTTATATTTTGATATGACAAAAAATTTCCAAAAGGCATCTAAACCCTCCAAAGCTGACTGCCAAAGCATTAAAGTTTTTTCAAGTTAAAAGAGGGAGGAGATGGTTTGAAAGGGCCCATTTGCAAATTCAAAAAACCAAGGCGAATGTCCATTAGCTGCTCACTAAAGAAACCAAGCATTCTAGGGAAAATTTGAAGGTTCTTCAACGCTTGAAATCTGCGCGGTGTGCCTGTGAGAACCCAGACAAAGAATTTTAACTGCTGCGTAGCGCACCTGTGTCCGCGTTCACTACCGCCTAAAGTTGACCTGACAGCCTCTATATGCGTGGCGCCCCCTGCTTCAAATGCGCCACTCCTCTTTTGGCTTCTAAACACACTTTTGAGAGCTGTTCCAAATGATCAACATCATCCATAAGCATTGTTTAAGGTATTTTCCATTACCTCTTGGTAAATTTCGAAGTTTAAAGGGGGTGTTGATGCTGCGTTTTCCAAGGAAGAAATAGTGGTAAAGAAGTTAGGGCCTTTGGTCAAAATCAAAGAGTTTTTGTTGTTGTGGATGTCGAGAATTAATACAGTGATAGAGGAAGGTTTTTTTTACCAGTTTTGAAAGATCCCTAAGTGCCTTTAAAAATAGTGATAGCCCACAATTGCTAGACAGATAAATAGAGGCTCTAAAGATCTCAAAACATTTTTAAGTGATCACCTAGACAGTGGTTAGAAGATGAAGGCATGGTCAATTTGAAGAGGTCCTTTCTGTGTTGTGAGATAGTAAACTTTGTGCAGCCCCTAGAATTCAAAAAGGTATAGTCTGTTTTCAAGGTCTTCAAGTCAGTTGAAAGGGGTTTGTGCCAAAACAAAGGGAGATTCCTCCTCAAACAAAAACCACAAACATACCTTGTTTAAGTCTTTTTCTTAAACATAGTGATCAAAGGAGATAGGTTGTTTGTCAAAATTGAAAAGAATCTATTTGGTCATGGCTAGTAAATGATAAAATAGTGAAAAAGGGAGGTTTACTATGCCAATTTTAAGGCTCTTTGTTGTGCTATAAAAATAGCTAAGACTGCCCACAGTAGCTATAAAGGAGTAGAGTTAGTTTAAGAGGTCTTCAAATCAATATTTGAGAAGTATCTTAACAGTATTTTGCAAAGGCTTTTGTTTGTTAAAACTCAAAGGGAAACAATGGTTAGAAGATGAAGGCTTGGTCATTTTAAGAGGTCCTTTCTGTGTTGTGAGATATTAAATTTTGTGTAGCCCCAGGGTCCAAAGACAGAGTTTGTTGGGAAGGTCTTCAAGTCAGTTGAAAGATGTTTTTTTTTACCTTTTAAAGGGCAGTAAAGAGCAAAAGAGCAGTGCTTGAAGGTAGGATCTTTTGTGCCAAAACAAAAGAGTTCCTTCTTCAACAAAGGACCCCAAACATATATTTTTCAAGATCTTTGCTCAAACACAATGATCAAAGTCTCTTTATTTCTTATTTGAAAAACACTTGTTTAATAACATCAGAGAAGCACAATGACTTGCAAAGAGGACAAGGTGTGGTGTTGAAAGACTATTTTAGAAACCATTTGAAGCAGCCATTGTCTTGGTCAACCAACAAAGAGTATCCAAAGAAAAATGACTCCCAGGCAAGATAGCAGAAGTGGTCCTCACAAGAGGTATAAACCTTTTTCAACTGAGGAAGTAAATACCCATCCTTCAGTTCTGTTTAAATTTCATGAAGTTGGATGTTTAAAGTTTTGTCAAAGGGTTCAGGAGGTGAAAATATACCTTCCCTTGACACATCTATGTGCTTTAAGACTGGAAGGGAAACATTTTCAGCTGGTAGGCTTACGTTTCAATTTTTCTCCTAGATCCATTTCTAGAGCTACCAAAATCTCATATGTCGGAGAAAAATGGTTTAAACAGAGCTACCTAGACTCAGATCAATACAAACCCTTTTTGAAGCCAGAGCATCGGGATGCATGCCCATCCATATTTCATTTTTCATATATACTGACCAGTTATGCTCCCCTCATGAAGATAATCATGAAATATTTCACATGCGAGGGAAGGTTTTCCCAGTTGTATGCTTACCATGTTCGGTTGCTCATGCACTTCACAAGATACCAATTGTTAAACCTCCCCTTTTTCCTACATAGAAGTATTGAAAAGATGGCTTCCACTGTTCAAAAGAGACCTCCATCTCAGCAGCCAGCTTGTCTTTTCCATCATTCCCTTATCAAGATTGTCATTCTTCATCAACTTGAGAAGAAGGGAATCTCTTGGGACACTTTCATTGCACATCTTGATTTCACCATTGTTTCTTCATCCCATGCATCTCCTTCACCTTCCACTAAGCATCTTTCTCCTTCTTCTAGTAAGCCAATTCCTAAGAAGCTAAAATATCCCATGATTGAACAAGAAGAAGAGCATAGTGAGGAAGAACAACATAGTGAGGAAGAACATCATAGTGAGGAAGAGCAGCATAATGATGAAGAGCAACATAATAAGGAAGAAGAACATAGTGATGAAAGGTAGCATAGTGATAAAGAACAAAACAATGAAGAGGATCCAAGTCAAAGGGAGCAAAGTGAAGAAAAACATAATGAGGGAAGGCAGCACATTGATGAAGAAGAATACCATGAAGAAGAGAAAAACAGTGAAGAGGGAAATGATGAGGAAATGAAACAATTTGATGAGGAACATAGCAGCCACAAAGAGGAGGATATTTGTAGCCCTCACAACAGAAAACATGATGAGGATGAAGCACAAAACCTTGAGGATACAGAGCCTAAAAGTCCTGAAAAAAGCAGGGACAAGAGTGAAAAGGGAAGCCTTCAAAAAGACATGCAAGGTGACAGTCAAATAATTCATGAAGAAGGGCAAAATAGTGGCAACGATGATGAGGGGAGTAGCAAGGGCAAAGAGAAAATAGAGCATGTGATAACTGCCTCTCTTAGGCAAGGGGCCATGCTTTCTTCTTCAAAGGTGACAAAGCCCCGAACATCAAGAAAAAGAGTGCCTCGAACTGTAACTCCAAATGTCACTAGAGCCCATCCGAAGCAAAGAGAAATTGCCCAAGCAATCCATTGTGGAATTACCAAAGAGGAGGAAGACCAAGAAGGCCACCCAAAGCAAGGGAAATGAGAAGGAAGAAAGTAGCCATGAGAAAGAGAGGGACTTTGACATAATTTAGATAAATAGTGATGATAGCGTCAATGAGGCTAGAATCATAGAGTCTCTCTTGATAAATAGAGAATATCAAATTCATGATCTAAGAGCGGATCTAGAGAGGTCTAAAAACCTCATTCACTTTCTACAAACACAAAACAAGCAGATGAGTGTCCACATGGCGGTGTATGAGACATGGGTATCAAATATCAAAAAGAGGCCTCCAAAGTGCAAATTAATTTGAAAGAACTCATGGGTGAGTTCAATGATAGTGAAGAAGAAGATCAACCAAGGAGAAAGAGGCCAAGGACCATGGGACTCAGAAGAGCTTTGAAAAAACAAAAAGAGGAAGAGGCTATCCTTTTCCAATCTTTTCCTTTTACTACCTTATTCACCCAAGAGATAGAAGAAAATAGAGAGGCATGGCTTGAAAGGGTGAATAACCAATTGGAGAGGAGATAGAAAAAGCCAATAGAGATTTGGACCTTCAAAGAAGGATTACCAGGCACTATAAGAAGCTTAATCAATTCGCCCGACGGATATTGAAAGCCACACAAGAAAAGCTCAAAGAGGCTCAAAAGAGGTGCTCGGCACAAAAAATGAAGAAAGACACATCAAGGTTCCAAATTTTGGCCTCCGCTTCTCAGCATGCTTCTAAAAACCCTTGAGGGTCATGCTCACCAAAATTGGGCAAAATTCGACAAGTTTTGGTTTTTTGACATTTTTGGGCTTTTTGCTAAAAATCATGGGCATTGCCATTTCTGTTTGAGACATCCTCAAAGGATGAAAATGGTATCATTGGATGCCATAATTTCAGGGGAATCTAATCAATGAATTCATGATCAATTGAAGATGATTTGGTCCCCAAAAATGGCGAAAAAATAGTCACTTTTTCAACACTTTGCCCCGCATATCAGCAACGTCTATTTTCTGGGGTTTTCCACATAGGTCAATTTTTGACAGCCTTTCAGTGATCAGTTTGGAGAAGACAAAGAATTTTCAAAAGCTCTACATCCAGAGATTTCCAACGAGCTATCACAGGCATCGTTTTGACATCAGGAAGGCCTCCAAAAGTTGCCCACAAGACAGGGGACTTTCTGCTGATATATTTCTTAAGTATTTTTGTGAAAAATGCACTTTTCTGAAATGGCTTTTCCTAATGTGCGTTTAGCCTTTTTTGGCCATGGTTAGTTAGGAAAAGTCAATATAATTTCCTTTCTTAGCATTTTTAAGATATTTATATATATATTTTGTGCCTTGGGCTTTGCAAAGCCTCAAGGACAAAATCAGATATTTTTGATGGGCCAATGAGCTTGCTAGTTGCACTAGGAGGTTTTCCCTCATCTTTGCCTATATATTCCAAGAAAATTCATTGTAAATAAGGCTGAACTTGATGATATAGAGCAATATATGGTTATACAAGCTTGGAAGAAATACTTGTCTCATGCATTGGATAGTTTCTTGAATGTTTTGGATGATGAAAGAGGACTGCTGTTGGATTCCTTGACTTGGTAAAATGGTATAGTGTCCCTCTCTATTATGCTTCTTAGTTTTCATACATATTTCATGCTCTTTCTTGCTATAAGACAATAGAGAATAGATTTGAGACATGCCCTTGGAGGCACCTCAGATTTCCTATTTCATTATAGCTTCTATGTTTTCTTCCTTCTTAGTCATATCAAATAATCCTTGATTGCTCTTTGATCACTGAAGAAATTGTTTGCTTGTTTCATTTATGGTTTTATGCATGCTAAGTATGATTCATGGTATGCCCTGCTTACTCATGGCTAGTCATAGCTCCACCTCTGAAACCTTTCTTTGATTGTTTGATTGTCTTAGTTGAACCAAGGAGGTCTTGTACTGATCTTGCCCTTTGCCTAAAACTATGCAATCTTACTTCAAAGTGCCCGATAGCTTGAAATACTATGTCTAGGCATTTCCTCATAGTGATTTGAGTTATTTGTTTGTCTTAATTGTCTTTCCCCAAAGTCTAATAGCAATTTCCTAAAGTTAGAGAGTCATATATCTCTATGTATTGCTTCAATGTTTATTTCTATGCATTTATCAGTTTATAGTTACATTTCTCATGATTAATGATTAGCCCTACCATGTTTATGTCAGCTATTGAAATATTTATATTTGCAAGCCTTTTTTCTTCACAAACTTAGTGTCCATCCCACTCCATTTTACCTTAAGATCCATTTTACTTTGATCAAATCGGCCCTTCAACATACCTTGTATCACCATCTAGAGCTTCCTTGACCTTTTCGACCCCATAGCCCAGTTGATCTGACATATTTTTACCTATATTAGTCTTTGATTAGTTCATCCCTCACAAACCTAAAAACAAAACCTAAAACCTACTTCATAACTAGCCTAAAATCAGAAACACAAGAAACAAACACACAGATATCCCTTACACAAATAAAGAGAGCCCTCTCTGAGTCTAGGAAGGCTAGGTCCTTGGGCTGCAAAGATTGTTTTGATGTTACCCTGCTTGCCAATCAGCCAAATCACGGGACCCTAACATAATGGCGATCACTGGTGACGCCGAGTGATAAACGAACTTAGACTTCCCCTAAACTTTTCAAATAGCCCTTTAGAATACTATCTCACATTTATCCCACCGCTCACTAACATAATGGAAGCATCACTATGGGACCTTCCGGAAGTTAGTGACAACTACAAGTACTCTTTAGTAACTCTCAAAGTCTCTATCAAACTTAGAAAACTTAAGTGTTGTCTCAAGAGTAGAAGCTAATTCTTCACCACTCTATCAAAGTGATGAATCAGGTTTAGAATACTCTAATAAACCATGGGCTACACATAAAACTCAAAAAACCCCAAAAACATCCCCAAATTGGCTTTTCCTAGTTATTGGTGGTGGACCATAAGTACATCCCAATAAAAACAACCAAAAATCCACCTGGCAACTCCACTAACCTCCAGTAGGCCTAAAAACTCCATAAAAACCAAAAATTTCATAAACCATGCTTTTCTATTGACTCTTCCTTTCCAAAACTTAAAATTCATGGTGCAAACTCTGTAATCAGTGACAAACTAAGTATAACTTAGTGATTCAGAAAGCTTCACCTAAACATAGGAGATAAACAGAATAAACTTGCAAATAGAACCATTAGCTTGTCCAAACAGTCTAGCAAACTGTTGAAACTAAGTGATAAGTCTTTCTTGCAAGTCTCCACCTCAAAGTTTGCTAAGAAAATTTTTTCCCGAAATCATCTTTGATAGTATTGGTGGTGGACCATAGATATCAAAGAAATCCACCTGGCGACTCCACCAGCCTTCATTTTTGTTTTGACCATTATTCACATTAGCAAAACCCCTAGAGAGGCCATCCATCCAAAACAATCACAAATACCATCCTCTCTAAACTTTGAATTCGAAATCTAGCTTCACTAAGAATCAATACCAGATCTCATCCAGACCCAAATCCCCCTATCATAGTTGATAACGCAAAGAAGATTCTGTGGAAAACTTCCGAAACTGACAACTTAGCTACCCATAGGTCCATCCGTAAAGCAAGATCAGTACCTGAACATCTCACCTCCTTGCAGTATTCCCCATTTGACTTAAAATCAGCAAAAACCCTTTTTAGAAGCAAGTCACAAAGTAAAATCAACTTTGACGATCTTGAGCCCTTAGATTTGCAACAAAGTCCTAGTAGAGAAGCCTCACCTACTACAACTCCCGACCTTCAGCTTCTCCAGCACTTTGGCTCTTACCACCCCAAATCCGCTCAAAATCAGTTCACTAGTCCAAGTACATCTGCCACACCCATTCAAACCACCACTGTTCAAATCACCTCAGCTCATCCTACAAGCCTTCATATTGTAAATCAACCATTAGCTCCTGCCATGGCAACTTGGTATGCAACTTTGGTGTTGCCACAACCTTTGGTGTTGCCACAACCTTTGGTGCCTTTACAACATGACTACCAATCAAAAATCCCACACTTCACCGGAGTTGAGGCTTCTACCGCCCAACAACATGTAGATAGAATTAACGATGCCTTTGAATACATGGAAATAGAAGACGAGACCATAAGAATGAGGATGTTCGCCCAAAGCCTGGGCGGAGAACCCAAAAAATGGTTTAAGAGCTTAACTCCAAACAACATACATGATCTCCCAGAACTCTACCAAACCTTCATAAATAAGTGGGAAATTAGAAAAAACCCCATTCAAATTCTGTCTGAGTATAACAATCTAAAAAGGGAAAATGGGGAAAGTGTCCAGGACAACTGCACTAGGTTCAACAGTGTTTATAACGCCCTCCCGCCTCACTTCAAACCTCCACTTGGCTCAGCCTTAGTAAATTTTCCCAAAGGCTTCGACCGAGACATGACTTATCAACTAAGAGACAAGGACCCCCCAACCTTGGAGGAAATGCAAAAAGTGGCCATAAGTGCAGAAGCCAACTTAGCAGAAAAGAGAGCTAGGACTAGATCAAAAAGGAAAGTCACATACAGGGATGAGGTCGCCCCTTCAATCCCTTCCTTAGATCCTAGAATAGATGACTTGGTTAGATCCATGGCAAAAATGTGGGAAAAGATAAGTGAAAAGACACCTCTTAGGGACAACCAGCCAAACCTTCCAAAAAGAAACCGAAACCACAAATTTAGGAGAGAACAACCTCAAAACAAACCAAGGGAAACTGACCAACAAATTAGGCCACCCTTTAATGAAAATTATGTTGATGAGGATGAGAGGGATACAGAACCCATAGATGAAAGTCATTTAAACCTAATAGGTTCTGATAACGAGGGTGAGGTTTACCTCACAGAAGAAGAACAAGCTTTCTTCTCCCCGAATCAAAATGAAACCAACTATGAGGACCTCGAAGATCCTGCTATATATTTTCAGAATGGCATAATAGAAGCTCACAGGCAGCATGATCTTAGAAGCAGAAAAAACCAAGACAACTCCTAGAAAGGTAGCTCAGACACTGCTATTACTAAAACCCCTGATACCATCCTTAAAAGAGTAGTGGATAGCAACAAAACCATGGTCAAGAAAACTGACCAGAACAAAGATAAAGCTATTCAGACAAACCTTGGCTCAGATTGTCCTAGTACCTCTACCAAGATTCTCAAGATGGATGTGTTGAACAAAATCCCGAACCAGAGTCAACAAATTAAGAACATAGAGAAAGTCATGGCTGAAAAAACTAAAGCAAACCTATCTAAACTACAAGCACCCTTCAGTTTTGAAGGTGAAATCGCAAAAATAAAGATCACCATGCCCCTCACTGAACTTATCGCCCAAAACTCTTATAAATCCCAAGTGCTAAATGTCCTGAATATAGGAAACGATGCAAACACATTAAATCTAGCTGATGACACCCCTGAAGTGTTGTTTGGTCTAAAAATAGAAGGGAAATTCCAAGAAGGAACCACTCTTCCCTTTTACATCAGTCTAAATATACATGACCAAATCCTACACAATGCCATGCTAGACTTCGGAGCTTTGCATAATCTCATGCCAAAGGTGGTAATGGAAAGATTAGGCCTAGAAATAACCAGACCCTATAAAGACTTATATTCCTCTGATTCAAGTAGAGTCAAGTGTCTAGGCTTAATCAAAGATCTTTGTTTCAGTTTGGCCCAAGTACCTGCAAAACACCTGATCATGGACATAGTGGTAGTAGACATCCCTCCCAAGTATGGAATTCTTTTATCCGAATCTTGGGGAGCCAAGCTTCAGGGAAATATTCAACTTGATATGTCCCATGCCACTATTCCTGTATTTAACCAAACTAGAATACTCTACCGGGAATCACACATGAAATATATGATTAGCAGCCAAGAAAGGCCAGATAACATCCTGATGTACTCCTTGCATTCAGATCTGAATTCCTTCATTTTACACACTGATGAAAACATTGAGGAACAGTTGGGAGAAATTGAAATGAACTTAGACCCACCACATTAGCTACCCCAAGTTCTCTATGATGAACTGGACACTCAAAATTATCATGATCATGAGCATTTATGTCTTGAGGAAAGAGAGTTCGTTCCTCTTAAAATAGAAATAGAGCAAGAAAAACAAAACATTATATACCATCAAGCAAATTACTCAGACCATAGGCAAACATCAACAATAACATCAGGAGACTTTTTCAGAACAGAGGCATTAGAAGACTTGCATATCACAAACCTCTTTGGAAATCAGGGGTAGGGGAGCTTAATGTTCTTACCATACCTTAAAGATTTACCATCTCATAACTCTACCCCTTCGAATGAAACTTTGACTGTAGCCATAACAACTAAAAATCTAGAAAAAAATGTCTAATAAACTTCTTATCAAAGGATATGATTACTGCAGCCCAAATATACCTGAGTTGCTTGAACTAGCTAACATTTTGTCACTCCACCAAAGACTTAGAACTGCTAGAATTGCAAGATTGTTCAAGATATTACTACATGTAGAGAAAACAAGGAAAAGCACTATGACACTTCCATCACTCCAAGAAACAGCTTCAACAAAAGAAAATACAAAAATCTTGACCAAACAATAGTGATCAAAGATAAAATAGTTGGACATAGGATCTGTTTTGATTTTAGAAATATGAATACACACCCTTGGGACAGAAATTATATCCTTCTTGCTCAAGACCATGCTATATAAATGGTAGGTGCTTCTAATCATATGTCTTTAGAAAATGATGTTTTAGGGTACCACCAAATAATTCCTTTGCAAAGCGAACAGCTCAAAGAATTCTTCAAGTATGCTAGAAGTAGTTCCATCTTCAAACCCAGAATTGCAAAACCACCAGACACCAAAAACATGCTCCTAAAAACCATGTTTCCAGTTCTAAATTTCTGCATTCTTATATACCTTGAGGATGTCATCATATACTTCAAAAATGACAAAGAATATCTGCATTATTTGAAAAATATGTACAACAAAAGGAGAAGTGGAGATCAAAGGTATAAAGAAGTACAACGAGAAGATATGGGGTTATTTAGAGATTCATGCATGAATCCTTATGTTATGCTTGAAAGAGAAAATTTTCCAAACTTTTCTTTTCAAGAGCTGAGTGGAACAAGAGTGGTAGGAGATCCTCATGAAGATAAGATGCTCAAGTTTCACCATTTTCAGGATTTCTAGTTCCACATTTTCAATCATTGTATATATCATTGTTTGAAGAAATAAAACCAAAAAAAGAAAACTCAAAAACAATAGAAAAGTAGAAAAAGAGGGTAGTTTGAAAAACAGAAACAAAGCCCCATGTTCAAAAAATAGTCATTCTAAAAGCGCGCAAGTCTAAATGCTGCTACTAGTGCTCAAAATGTCTTGTTCAGTTATCTAGCCTAATCATAACTGACCATGTTTTAAATTTATTTACTGATAAGTTAGTGAGAGAAGAGATAGTCAATATTGTTTAAGCTTGACTTGTCAAAGAAAATAGACTAGGAAAAGATACTGGTTCCACATGCTCAAAACAGAACCAAAGAGGAAAACAGGGATGAAAAACAAACTTTGTATCTTAGCCCTGATTTTTCTAAATTTCATCTTTATGCAAAATAATATTTGTGTGCAGCTTGTCTTTCATGCCACAAGTACATGACAAATCAGACTGTCTAATTCTAATTTGGTCATTTTTCAATTTCATGTTTTAGATTAGAGAATAACATCTTGTCAAACAGCTTAACCTTGACAGTCGATCTAGCATAAGTAGAAAAACAAAGGATTTCTTCAGTTTAAGCTGAACTCCCAATGGATATAAGTGTAGAATTAGATAGTGTTATTTTTCAAAAATATTATGCCAAAGGGTTGCTAGTCTAAATGCACCCGAAAGAAGAAAAAATATTATGAAATGTAGCGGGGTAGGTAGAAATGACTCTGATGCTAATCATGCTGTCAATTTTTAGAAATAGCATCAAGGAAGAAAGAAATTTGCACCAATGGATAAAGGCACTGGTCTTTAAAGGACAAGGATCTGAAATTCTGGACACCTCCTGAAAAGGAGCTGCCCTCCGCAAATGGAGCCACTATTAGTCATCAGTATTTTTCACCTGTTGATGATGAATAGCTTCTTAAGCCATTTTTTATAGAAGCTGATCTCCAATTTGTAAAATCTTTCATCTAGAAAACACCCCTAAACATTTTTTGTCCTCCTACCTTTTTTCAGTCAGCCTATGATGAGAAAAAACCTAGTTGTCAAGTCCTATCGAGTTTCAGTCATATAATGCTGTCCATGGGCTATCAAAAGCTAAATTCATCTGCTTTCATTTACCCTCATCCCCAGGTCATTCATTAACCAATTGTTGATAAAAATTAAGCCACCATACCTCTGGTCATATGTCATCTTAAGATCTAGTCATACCAAAGAGAATACTCAAAATCTGTCAAAAATCTCCCCTAAGTTAGGTAGTGGCGCTTTAGGAAATCCCTTCCTTGGCAAAAAAATCCTGAGCCAAAATATTTTGTTCAATACCAGTCAACCCTGAATTAGTGCTTAATCTGAAAAGCTTGATACACCCATAGGTCGCGCCACTAAAATATCTTGATGTCTCAGCAGTACATGTTTCAAAAGCCAAGCTGATATTAGGTTGATTTATAGTGTTTTAGTGTCTATTTAAAAAGTAGAAATGTACAAGTATTCCAGAAGACATTATCAAACTAAACATGAGAAGACAACTGCTTCTCATATTATATTGAGCTTGGGATAAGAATGCTAGTCAGAGAGAAAATTCAATAAACCTCTGCAAACACAGTCAAGAAAGGTTAGTAAGTAATGACTAGCAAGAAATTACTATACAGATACAAGTCATGTGGCTCCTGGCTTCAAAATATTCACAAGGGTATTCTAACAACATGATACATATCTCAGAACATGCCTCTCATAGCATATTGTCAAATTTTCACTTTATTACTTATTGTGATATACCAAACAGAGATATGTGTTACAAGTTAAGATGACACAGTTTGAGGAATGGATGAAATGTCATCACTGTGTTAACCTCCTCCAAGCAAAAGCAGATGGTTGGGTCACTTGTTGCAAACCTCCTCCAAACATGAGGAGATGGTTGGGTCAATTATTGTAAACCTCCTCCAGTATAAAGAGCAGATGGTTTGGAAATATTATGTTAACCTCCTTCATTTAAAAGCATATGGTTAGGAACATGATAAAGGCCTCCTTAATTTTAAAATTAGAGGGTCAGGAATAGAGGTATAGCCTCATTCAAAGAGCACAAGACTAACAATGTTTCAAATGGCCTAAAAACTTGTTTACATCACTTCCTCCAAATGGATGAAACCACTGATACAACAGTAGTGTTTCAAGGGGTGCTTAAATGGGTTCACTGTTTAAAGGACAGAATTGAAATTCAGTGGGAAGCAATTGAAGGTTTATGAGTTGAAGTCTGGTGTTAAACATGGGCCAAGCAGTGATAGTATGATGTTCAAGAAGCTTTGTTTTTACTGTTCATAAAGGTCTTCTTCAAAGGCAATCCAAGGTCAAAATGTCCGAAAATTGAAACAATCTCATCAAAATGACAAGAAGGGTATGACAAAATGTCTCAAATTCAAGACAACATTCAAAGAAACAAGGCATACCACAGTCATAAAAAAAACCTCTTTATGTACATATGAACAAACTCTGCTATTGTATATGATTGCATTGAAGGTCTTTAAAAGCCTTCTCTTTGATAAAAAAATATAAGTCAAATCTTGGTGAGTGCAATTAAAGGTTCACGCACAGTCAAAGGAAAATGTTAAAGGGTGCCTAACAATGTTTGACCAATTCCAACAATGGGCATAACAAGTCATCAAACACCAAGAGAGTTGAATTGTCAAAGTAAGTTCTAGAATTGTAAATCATCTCCTTCCAAGAGATAGGCAAAGGATGCATCAACAGTCTTTGATATGGCTCTTGAGCAGTGTTCCTGTTGAAGGACAAACAATGGAAAAACAGTGACAGGGTTATTTCCTTAATGAAGAAACAGTGAAAAAGATCCTACTTTTAAGGAGGTTTCTTTACTTCGGAAAAGGTCATGTCTATGGTGTTTTCAAAAGAAAGCTGGCCATAGCATTGTTGTTATAAGTCTTGATCGAGTATGGGTATTTATGATGTTTTAAGGGTGATGAAATAATAAAAATAGTGATTTATATTTTGATATGACAAAAAATTTCCAAAAGGCATCTAAACCCTCCAAAGCTGACTGCCAAAGCATTAAAGTTTTTTCAAGTTAAAAGAGGGAGGAGATGGTTTGAAAGGGCCCATTTGCAAATTCAAAAAACCAAGGCGAATGTCCATTAGCTGCTCACTAAAGAAACCAAGCATTCTAGGGAAAATTTGAAGGTTCTTCAACGCTTGAAATCTGCGCGGTGTGCCTGTGAGAACCCAGACAAAGAATTTTAACTGCTGCGTAGCGCACCTGTGTCCGCGTTCACTACCGCCTAAAGTTGACCTGACAGCCTCTATATGCGTGGCGCCCCCTGCTTCAAATGCGCCACTCCTCTTTTGGCTTCTAAACACACTTTTGAGAGCTGTTCCAAATGATCAACATCATCCATAAGCATTGTTTAAGGTATTTTCCATTACCTCTTGGTAAATTTCGAAGTTTAAAGGGGGTGTTGATGCTGCGTTTTCCAAGGAAGAAATAGTGGTAAAGAAGTTAGGGCCTTTGGTCAAAATCAAAGAGTTTTTGTTGTTGTGGATGTCGAGAATTAATACAGTGATAGAGGAAGGTTTTTTTTACCAGTTTTGAAAGATCCCTAAGTGCCTTTAAAAATAGTGATAGCCCACAATTGCTAGACAGATAAATAGAGGCTCTAAAGATCTCAAAACATTTTTAAGTGATCACCTAGACAGTGGTTAGAAGATGAAGGCATGGTCAATTTGAAGAGGTCCTTTCTGTGTTGTGAGATAGTAAACTTTGTGCAGCCCCTAGAATTCAAAAAGGTATAGTCTGTTTTCAAGGTCTTCAAGTCAGTTGAAAGGGGTTTGTGCCAAAACAAAGGGAGATTCCTCCTCAAACAAAAACCACAAACATACCTTGTTTAAGTCTTTTTCTTAAACATAGTGATCAAAGGAGATAGGTTGTTTGTCAAAATTGAAAAGAATCTATTTGGTCATGGCTAGTAAATGATAAAATAGTGAAAAAGGGAGGTTTACTATGCCAATTTTAAGGCTCTTTGTTGTGCTATAAAAATAGCTAAGACTGCCCACAGTAGCTATAAAGGAGTAGAGTTAGTTTAAGAGGTCTTCAAATCAATATTTGAGAAGTATCTTAACAGTATTTTGCAAAGGCTTTTGTTTGTTAAAACTCAAAGGGAAACAATGGTTAGAAGATGAAGGCTTGGTCATTTTAAGAGGTCCTTTCTGTGTTGTGAGATATTAAATTTTGTGTAGCCCCAGGGTCCAAAGACAGAGTTTGTTGGGAAGGTCTTCAAGTCAGTTGAAAGATGTTTTTTTTTACCTTTTAAAGGGCAGTAAAGAGCAAAAGAGCAGTGCTTGAAGGTAGGATCTTTTGTGCCAAAACAAAAGAGTTCCTTCTTCAACAAAGGACCCCAAACATATATTTTTCAAGATCTTTGCTCAAACACAATGATCAAAGTCTCTTTATTTCTTATTTGAAAAACACTTGTTTAATAACATCAGAGAAGCACAATGACTTGCAAAGAGGACAAGGTGTGGTGTTGAAAGACTATTTTAGAAACCATTTGAAGCAGCCATTGTCTTGGTCAACCAACAAAGAGTATCCAAAGAAAAATGACTCCCAGGCAAGATAGCAGAAGTGGTCCTCACAAGAGGTATAAACCTTTTTCAACTGAGGAAGTAAATACCCATCCTTCAGTTCTGTTTAAATTTCATGAAGTTGGATGTTTAAAGTTTTGTCAAAGGGTTCAGGAGGTGAAAATATACCTTCCCTTGACACATCTATGTGCTTTAAGACTGGAAGGGAAACATTTTCAGCTGGTAGGCTTACGTTTCAATTTTTCTCCTAGATCCATTTCTAGAGCTACCAAAATCTCATATGTCGGAGAAAAATGGTTTAAACAGAGCTACCTAGACTCAGATCAATACAAACCCTTTTTGAAGCCAGAGCATCGGGATGCATGCCCATCCATATTTCATTTTTCATATATACTGACCAGTTATGCTCCCCTCATGAAGATAATCATGAAATATTTCACATGCGAGGGAAGGTTTTCCCAGTTGTATGCTTACCATGTTCGGTTGCTCATGCACTTCACAAGATACCAATTGTTAAACCTCCCCTTTTTCCTACATAGAAGTATTGAAAAGATGGCTTCCACTGTTCAAAAGAGACCTCCATCTCAGCAGCCAGCTTGTCTTTTCCATCATTCCCTTATCAAGATTGTCATTCTTCATCAACTTGAGAAGAAGGGAATCTCTTGGGACACTTTCATTGCACATCTTGATTTCACCATTGTTTCTTCATCCCATGCATCTCCTTCACCTTCCACTAAGCATCTTTCTCCTTCTTCTAGTAAGCCAATTCCTAAGAAGCTAAAATATCCCATGATTGAACAAGAAGAAGAGCATAGTGAGGAAGAACAACATAGTGAGGAAGAACATCATAGTGAGGAAGAGCAGCATAATGATGAAGAGCAACATAATAAGGAAGAAGAACATAGTGATGAAAGGTAGCATAGTGATAAAGAACAAAACAATGAAGAGGATCCAAGTCAAAGGGAGCAAAGTGAAGAAAAACATAATGAGGGAAGGCAGCACATTGATGAAGAAGAATACCATGAAGAAGAGAAAAACAGTGAAGAGGGAAATGATGAGGAAATGAAACAATTTGATGAGGAACATAGCAGCCACAAAGAGGAGGATATTTGTAGCCCTCACAACAGAAAACATGATGAGGATGAAGCACAAAACCTTGAGGATACAGAGCCTAAAAGTCCTGAAAAAAGCAGGGACAAGAGTGAAAAGGGAAGCCTTCAAAAAGACATGCAAGGTGACAGTCAAATAATTCATGAAGAAGGGCAAAATAGTGGCAACGATGATGAGGGGAGTAGCAAGGGCAAAGAGAAAATAGAGCATGTGATAACTGCCTCTCTTAGGCAAGGGGCCATGCTTTCTTCTTCAAAGGTGACAAAGCCCCGAACATCAAGAAAAAGAGTGCCTCGAACTGTAACTCCAAATGTCACTAGAGCCCATCCGAAGCAAAGAGAAATTGCCCAAGCAATCCATTGTGGAATTACCAAAGAGGAGGAAGACCAAGAAGGCCACCCAAAGCAAGGGAAATGAGAAGGAAGAAAGTAGCCATGAGAAAGAGAGGGACTTTGACATAATTTAGATAAATAGTGATGATAGCGTCAATGAGGCTAGAATCATAGAGTCTCTCTTGATAAATAGAGAATATCAAATTCATGATCTAAGAGCGGATCTAGAGAGGTCTAAAAACCTCATTCACTTTCTACAAACACAAAACAAGCAGATGAGTGTCCACATGGCGGTGTATGAGACATGGGTATCAAATATCAAAAAGAGGCCTCCAAAGTGCAAATTAATTTGAAAGAACTCATGGGTGAGTTCAATGATAGTGAAGAAGAAGATCAACCAAGGAGAAAGAGGCCAAGGACCATGGGACTCAGAAGAGCTTTGAAAAAACAAAAAGAGGAAGAGGCTATCCTTTTCCAATCTTTTCCTTTTACTACCTTATTCACCCAAGAGATAGAAGAAAATAGAGAGGCATGGCTTGAAAGGGTGAATAACCAATTGGAGAGGAGATAGAAAAAGCCAATAGAGATTTGGACCTTCAAAGAAGGATTACCAGGCACTATAAGAAGCTTAATCAATTCGCCCGACGGATATTGAAAGCCACACAAGAAAAGCTCAAAGAGGCTCAAAAGAGGTGCTCGGCACAAAAAATGAAGAAAGACACATCAAGGTTCCAAATTTTGGCCTCCGCTTCTCAGCATGCTTCTAAAAACCCTTGAGGGTCATGCTCACCAAAATTGGGCAAAATTCGACAAGTTTTGGTTTTTTGACATTTTTGGGCTTTTTGCTAAAAATCATGGGCATTGCCATTTCTGTTTGAGACATCCTCAAAGGATGAAAATGGTATCATTGGATGCCATAATTTCAGGGGAATCTAATCAATGAATTCATGATCAATTGAAGATGATTTGGTCCCCAAAAATGGCGAAAAAATAGTCACTTTTTCAACACTTTGCCCCGCATATCAGCAACGTCTATTTTCTGGGGTTTTCCACATAGGTCAATTTTTGACAGCCTTTCAGTGATCAGTTTGGAGAAGACAAAGAATTTTCAAAAGCTCTACATCCAGAGATTTCCAACGAGCTATCACAGGCATCGTTTTGACATCAGGAAGGCCTCCAAAAGTTGCCCACAAGACAGGGGACTTTCTGCTGATATATTTCTTAAGTATTTTTGTGAAAAATGCACTTTTCTGAAATGGCTTTTCCTAATGTGCGTTTAGCCTTTTTTGGCCATGGTTAGTTAGGAAAAGTCAATATAATTTCCTTTCTTAGCATTTTTAAGATATTTATATATATATTTTGTGCCTTGGGCTTTGCAAAGCCTCAAGGACAAAATCAGATATTTTTGATGGGCCAATGAGCTTGCTAGTTGCACTAGGAGGTTTTCCCTCATCTTGACTTATATATTCCAAGACACTTCATTGTAAACAAGGCTGAACTTGATGAATAGAGCAATATATGGTTATACAAGCTTGGAAGAAACACTTGTCTCATGCATTAGATAGTTTCTTGAATGTTTTGGATGATGAAAGATGACTGCTGTTGGATTCCTTGAATTGGTAAAATGGTATAGTGTCCCTCTCTGTTATGCTTCTTAGTTTTCATACATATCTCATGTGCTTGCTTGCTATAAGACAATAGAGAATATATGTGAGACATGCCCTTGGAGGCACCTCAGATTTCCTGTTTCATTATAGCTTCTATGTTTTCTTCCTTCTTAGTCATATCAAAGAAATCTTGATTTCTCTTTGATCACTGAAGAAATTGTTTGCTTGTTTCATTTATGGTTTTATGCATGTTAAGTATGATTCACGGTAGGCCTTGATTACTCATGGCTAGTCATAGCTCCACCTCTAAAACCTTTCTTTGATTGTTTGATTGTCCTAGTTGAACCAAAGAGCTTTTGTACTGATCTTGCCCTTTCCCTAAAACTTTGCAAACTTACTTCAAAGTGCCCGATAGCCTTAAATACTATGTCTAGGCATTTCCTCATAGTGGTTTGAGTTATTTGTTTGTATTAATTGTCTTTCCCCAAAGTACAATAGCAATTTCCTAAAGCTAGAGAGTCATATATCTCTATGTATTGCTTGAATGTTTATTTCTATGCATCTATGAGTTTGTAGTCACATTCATCATGATTAATGGTTAGCCCTACCATGTTTATGTCAGCTATTAAACTATTTATGTTTGAAAGCCTTCGTTCTTCACAAACTTAGTGTCCATCCCACCTCATTTTACCTTAAGATCCATTTTACCTTGATCAAATCGGCCCTTCAACATACCTTGTATCACCATCTGAGGCTTTCTAGACCTTTTCGACCCCATAGCCCAGTTGATCTGACAATATTTTTATTTATCCTAGTCTTTGATCAGTTCCTCCCTCAAAAACCTAAAAGCAAAACCAAAAACCTACTTCATAATTAGCTTAAAATCAGAAACATAAGAAGCAAACACATAGATATCCCTTACACAAATAGAGAGAGCCCTCTCTAAGTCCAAGAAGGCTAGGTCCTTGGGCTCGAAAGATTGGTTGGATGTTACCCTGTCACTTGGCTTGCCAATCAGCCAAATCACGGGACCCTAACACATCAAATCATCTATTCACGCCTTACGAAATGTACATAGTACCTTGAGGGCCATTGACATTAATGGTATTTCTCTCATGTTTTTTAACAACTCACATCATTGGCTGGTAATCAAACGATGTATTTGCATGTTTGACGAAAAATCATATATTTGCATGGCTAGACTTGTACTCGAATGATCGAGTGAATGAGATAAGAAGACCCCAGATCTAGTTTCAGCCATCCGGGCTATGATTTCATGATTGTTGTACACATCATCTATACGGTGACCTTACATACAGATTGTCATCCAAACATGGGCCTATATCTATAGGCGTGTCTGCATCTAGGCAACATTCCAATGTAGACGACTTTCTGAATTATGTACATGTTATTAGATTGTTTTATGTGCTGACAATGGGAATGCCTAACCTCAAAAATTATGATCAATAGAGGATATATAATGATGTAATGTATTGTAAGATTGATGTAGGTGACCATTCTGCTTCGTTTCCAGGCTCATCACAACATAAAGCATCTCAATCAAATGTTCTTATTGTTTGGATCTCATGCTTTAGGGGGAAATTGTTATAGGTCAATTTGCGCACCAGTCCCAATGACCTGGTTAAATGGACATCATCTTCAAGATTGATGATAAAGGGTCTATCATTCCCTATCATTTCAGTTGCTACATGCCCTAAGAAAAGAAACAAGACAAATCAAGCAAGAATTTCATCAAGCAAAGGTTTCCATGGTTTGAAGCTTATTATTTAGCATATGAGAGCTCAACAACGCAAGTTGTAAGGGGCCTAAGTGCATTGCATATGCATGTAGCCCCATGCAAGACTACTCTGCAAAGCACTTCCTGACATTTACAGGTGCATTGGTCACATTGGGAGTGAAATTCTCATTGTTCCGGAATCTCCACTTGGCCAGTGCCTTCTAGAAGAGTTCACATGTGTCAAGCTTCAGATCCAAGTGTCCATTTGACATCTACATGAATGGAAACTTGTCTTTCGTATTTTTGGAAAACCATTGATTGAAAAACAACCTACAGTTCATCTATAAATGGAACACAAATCTAAGTGTTTGAAAAGGATTAATTTGAGTAGAGAAACGCTGGAGAATTTTCAATTGAGAGCTTGGTTTGTAGAGCTACTGCTGGAGAGATTTATGCTGTGATGAGACTTGGGACTATGGTGGAAGGTCACTCCAAATTAGTCATTAGGTTGTAACCTCTCCTTCTATCATCAATAAAGAGTACTTCTTGTTTTTCCCTACATGCATCTATGTTAACTTTGATTTCCCATATTGTAAGATCTTGGTTGATGAATGTAGTTTATGCTTAATTGATTTAGCTAACTAGCTTGAATAGATATCTATATTATTGCATATTCTGCTATTTTAGTGTTCTTTCTTGTAGGAATCATTCAGCTCACAAACCTCTTGAATTTGAAGCTGCAACAAAAGCGACAGAAGGAGCCATTTGGAAGCGACTGAAACAAGTAAGCCTCCAATCCTCTCTGTGTATCTATTCTGAGTTAGGAGAAATGGCAGTATAGTCTTTCACCTATTTTTCTAGACTAGCACCTGTCTAGGGAAGCGTAGTTTATCCGTAGATTACAATTCTGGCCCAACAACCCTTCTTGGACAAAATGTGTCCCGGTGAAGTATCAAATCATAAAAAACTAACAAATATCCATTTGAGGGCTCTGTGAGAGCTTTCCAATGGTACAAACGGTTTGTCAAACTGAGCTACGGTTTGGCTGCAGCAGGCAAAAGAAAAATCAGGGGTTTATCTTTTAATAAGGAATTTTCCCTCCAAATTCACTCATTTGAATGTGGAGCTGTGGTGAATGTAGAGAGGAGAGAAGGCCCTAAATCTTGCGGTGATCGTAGTGGACAAACCGATTGTTGGAATCGAGATCCGTTAGTTGTAGGTAAGAGGCCTAACCCTACTCTTTCATTTCAATGGATTGAAAGTTCAGTTTAGGTCCCCAGAGCTCAAGAATAGACCCCTACTCCTCTTCATGGTTGGGTCGCACTTTTTGGGGAAAAAACTGCGACTTGGGTAGCAGGTTTTGGGCAGAAAACTGCGACATGTCCCAGGATTTGGCCTGAAAAGTGCGACCTAATAGGGAGGGGTTTTTCTATGCTATTTTTTGGTTGAGCACTAGGTTTTTGTGTTTGGATACAATATTTACTATCTGTCTGAAAAATATGATGGTTTTGTGCAGGTATGGAAAAATTACAGATCAACTGGAGAGAGAGAGACCTGGGCACATTACAGTAAGAGATCTGGGAGGATCAAGGTGTCGACAGTGCATTGGATAGGTTTGGGGTTCTAAAGTTTGTGGAGAACCCTTTGATGAGAGCTTGAGAGCCCTTATTGGTCCGGATTGTCAGCTATTGGGACTCGGACCATGAGGTCTTTATAGTGCAAGGGCACCAGATCGAGTTGACGGTCCAGGATATATATTCCCTGACTAGTCTCCCACCACTTAGGATGGTTGGGAATACTCAGCCAGTGTTACTGCGAGGGCAAAACATCATGGAGTTCTTAGAGCGCCACTGTCGACCATGTCTCCATGTGATGCAGGGGCATTAGGCTCAAGAAAACACTTTGTATTTTAATAGACATAGGAGGGTCTCATGTTTTTAATTTCTTATGCAATTATTAATATTTTGAGTGATTTTAATTAAATATGGAGAGAAATTTTAAATGTTCCCAAATGATTGGAGAACGTGAAGGAATTTGATTAGTTGGGAATATGAAGAGATAGTTAAGATTTAGGAATGAAACTAGAATTAGTTTCAGCAAATCTAGGGATTTGGTCCTTATTTAGGACTTTGAGGATTTTAGGAATTTTGTTGAGTTATTCAGGAAGTTGAATCGATTCATTATCATCTTGTATAAATGTAAGCTAAAAGGGCATTAGCAGAAAAATATGGAGAGATAGAGTTAGAGTAGATTTGGAAACCCAGAATTCCTGTAAGCCTATGGGCGGTAGAAAGGGCCATTTGATTTTGAAGATTTGGCCGAGGATAAGAATAATTTTGTAAATGATTCAACTTATATATTATGAAAGAATTTGTTTTAGCATTTCATGAGTATTATTCGATTTAAATTCTGTGTGAATGGGCTTCAAATTTAAATAAGAAATTATATAAGAATGGTTGAATATACTCTGTAATTGGGGGTTTAAATGATGCTCTGTATCTGATTGGAAAATCCGATGTTGATTAATGAGGAAATTAATATTGATCTTGTAGTTTTAAGTTTAAATGCATGAAGGGTTGTGCATTCCTTTGAGGAAACAAAGGGAAGATTGCAGTCATCGACCACTGCAAGGGTCGATGACATGGAGTGAATTTAAGTTCAATACAGAGTGCGATATCTGAATATATCAGACCTTAAGAAAGGGCTTTCGAATAGAAATGGGGCGTATTGTTTGAAATTAAGCAATGCGTTCAAATCAAGGTTTGAAAATCGTGCTTTGGGGGTTTATTGTGGACTTGATCTATAGAAATTGGATATGAAACTAATCCATACGTAGATGAAGACAAAGGTTTTTAAGCCTGTTCGAAGGGAACTGGAATAGGTTAAAAATTTAAATGAAATCGATGCCATGAGAAAAAGCAAGATCAAGTTTAAAAATGTAGAGACAATGATGAGGATTTGTTAACCCTGCTCGTGTTTAATGAAGCCGTGAAGTCGAATGGGAATTCGATAGCACTGAAAAAGAAAAGGAGCTGTGAGAACATAGCGTGCCGAAATCGATGGTTGAAGTGAAGCTTTTGATGGATAGCATATTAGAGAATTGGAGCAGTCTTCCAACTGAAGATTAAATGGGTCGTTGAGTTAAAGAAGAAAGCGGAACCATGAATAAATAATGAGGACGAAACAACGAATGAAGAGGGGGGTTTTGAGATAAGAAACCAGTAGTATGGTATAAGCATTCACCTGGTAAGCTGTTTTACATTTTGGAACGCGATAATGTTAGACAGTGGACGCGTGGCAAAGAGTGGTATGTAAATACTAATTTTATTGCATGGCTTTTGTTGGTTAAAGCCTGAATTTTTAAGTTGCGCGATGATCATCGGATGAGCGTTCCATTGAGCTTTGGAACGCAAGGAAAGATAGACCGTTGGATCATAATCTAATGTGCCGCTTGAATATGCCGATTTGAAGCGTTGAACAAGTGAAAGTAATTCAAATTGCTGTGGCCCAATTCTTATTATATATTGAAGGATGGGTTTGATTTATGAAGGTCAGGTTAATATATAATGATGGTTGCATGGTAAGTTATAAGGCCGTGGGCCCAAACCAAATAGAAAGAAGCTCAATCAGTTTCAACTTTAAATTAGGTAAGAGTTCATATCAATGAATGTAAATGCTTTGTTGTGTGTCCGATGCATGGGTTGGTCTTTGAACTATGCAAAGTTTATGTACAACCAAATGTTTATATGATAGTGGGGTTGAATGTATGATTTTAATCATAGAAATAAACCTTTTTACTTTCGATCTATAGAGTCTGGGATCGTAAGTCTAACGCCGAGGATGGTTTAATTAAAGGTCTATCAGTTTTAATCCCAAAAGTATATTAAGAGAAACCCCTCCACATATTAAGATTGGTTTGTGGGTTTATAACCCTTGGTTAGGAGAAGCTTCCGTATTGATTTAAATTTCCAGTTCAGAAAACAAAATGGAGATGCATTTTTATATGCATAAGACTTTGAGATTTATTTGGCACATGAATTTGGATGCATTTTATATGCAGCTTTGAGAGTGGGAATGTGGGTTTGGCAAGGGGACCCTGCCATCGAGTGGTATCAAAGCTGGAATAGCTCATTTTAAAATTAATTGTGGAATGCATATGTGCTGAAAGTAATGAGGAAAATTTGAAGTTTTAAATATGTTTAAGAGTGACTGCAGATTTGAAGAGGTGTGCAATGAAGGTATTCAGATGTGAAAAATATGAAGTTGAAGGCAATGTGCTTTGAAGATTTGCAAGGTGATGTGCATACAGGTATAAAGGTGATGACAAGGTGATCAGATCTAAATCTGACAGGACATCATGTAGTGCAACAGAGTATTGAAGGATTGCAGAAGCAATTTCAAGTGAGGTTGAAACAAACCTTGAAGGTGAGGAATTTTGATTTTGTTTAAGAATTTTTGTTGCAAATGTAGATTGCAGACAATTGAGGAGCATCTACGCAAGAATATCACATCTTTGAAAAGCAGTGATGAAGGAAGCTAGTGAAGGTTTATAAAGAGAAGAAGAGGGAGATTGTGGAAGAACCTGGAGAAATTCCAACAGAGGTTGGATGAAAAGAGAACATATGTGTTATGAGAGGGTGCAGAGGAGTGAAGCCTGAAGGAGCAGAGAGGAATTCTTAGAAGGTTCCTGAAGATAGAGGACCTGTACTTTCCAAAAGCCTAGATCCAGAGAGAGGATTGGTGAGGTAAGTTGTAATAAGGAGGACTTGTTATTGCAGAGGTTTTAGTGCAGCCCGTGATGAATGAGTGAGAACTCATGAAGGAAAATATGACTACTGATAGTCATAGTAGATATTGCAGAGGTTCTAAGAGAGGCCGCAACAGAATGAAGATGAAGAAAGAGGATGCCAAGACAAATGGCATGCAGAGACAGTGAAAGAAGGAAGAGTATGAGAAAGAGGTAGATGAGATCAAAGAACAATTTAACAAACTGAAGGTGATGATAGAGGAAGACCAGAGATGTGGTTTTCTTATAAGAAGGAAGATAAAGTGGCATAGGCTACAAATGAAGCAAGAGCTGATGATAAATGCTCGGCTGAAGGAGAAATTACTCAGAATGATTGAGTATTTGGAGAGAGACTTGAAGACTGAAAATTCAAGTGAGACCAAGAGGTTTAATGAATTTACATATGACAAATTTTGTATGTTTGCAGGAAAAAAATGTGGAGAAGGACAAACTGATAATATTGTCACAAAGAAGGAAAATGAGACAGCCAGATATTTTGAAAATGTCCATACACAGTTGGAGAAAAGTTTTACTTTTCAATATATTGGAAGCAGAGGAAATTTAAATTATGATGATGGCCAGAAGCTGGAAATTGAGCAATCAATTGAAAAGCTTGAGGATATTTAAGAGAAGACCATTGAAGAATTTCTAAAATGTATAGAGGGCTTGGAACAACAGGAGGATTTGGTGATTGAATCATCAAATGAGGCTGTGAGGTCTTATGGGTTTACAACTGACAAGTTGTGTGTGAATGCAGGTATTGAAGGAAACAGTTCATGTTATGAAACTGTAATGAGTGAAATTGAAAATTACCAAGTAAAGTATGATGATGATTATCTTTCAGAGGAAGATCAAATCGAATTACTGCAACAAAAGGAATTCATAAATTTCTTATTTTGTGAAAGAAATTGTTTCAATGAAGATATGAAAGTTGTGTTTAATGATGAGAAATTTGTTATTGATAATGAAAAATTGATTTATTTAAATGGCCAAGTGAAAAATGATGGACAGATAACTGAAATTATTGCAGAGATGGGAGATAAAAATTCTATTCTAATGAAAGATGAGGAGACAGTGACAGCGCGAAACTTGACTTGTGATAAAGAGGAAGATAGTGAAGATTGTATAAATTTTTTCTCATATGAGATGATAGATTTGTGGCATGAGTCAAGTGTTATAGAGAAGAGACTAGAAACACAGAGAATAAGTGTTCAGATTTTAAAGGCATAATTGAATGAGAATGAAAAGGTTCATTTTTGTGAACCAGAGCGAAGAGACATCCTTGAGAAGGATGATGCATAAGAGAGACTAGCGGACAGTCTCGAGAATTATTTGAAGGATTGGAATCAACATACTGGTGTGTTGATGATAGAGCAACATATTGAAGTGTTGTTGGAAGAAATGACAGAGTAGCAGATTGAAGTGTTGCTGGAAGAAATGACAGAGTAGCAGATTGAAATGTTGCCAGAAGAAATGTCTAAACAACAAATTGATGTGTTGCCAGAGGAGAAAGAGACACAAAGATTTTATAATTTTGATGTTTGTTTTATGATTGCAGGTACTGATGGAAGGACTAAAGAATGTTTGGTCTAGGAGAGGAAAAGAGATGATGATAGTGACTGTAAATTTAAATACCAGTCCAAAGAATTTCTGAAGTCAGAGAATAAATAAATTGTCACAAGTGACAATCAGGAAGAAGTTTTCAGTAACAGAAAATAAGAGGGTAAGGATGATAGGGTGGCAGTAAGAGTTCAAAAAGAAAGGGCTCAGTAATTAAGAGCAAGAGCCAGAGTAAAAGCAACAGTAAGAGTCCAACAAATAAGAACTTAGCAAGAAAGAACATGAGTAAGAGTTCAGCAATCAAGAGGAAACAATATCCAGCAGTCAGAAGATAAATTAGATCAGGAAATTGAATTGATAAGAAAGTTGATGGTGAAAGTGTCTCATAAGAAGATAACAACAAGAAAGCAAGGAAGCAGTAGCAACAAGAAGACGACAATCACAGACTGTGAAAGCTTAGCAAGCGAAAAGATTCAGCATAAGATATGGAAGCCTGGAGAAGTGCATAAGAAGAATATTGCAACGAATGATCAATTGCAGAACAAAGTGTGGGATCTAGGAAGACAAGGAATGAAAGAACATGATCAGGAGATCATGATTATTTTTAACCTTGGGAGTCTGATGCAGGGGCATTAGGCTCAAGAAAATACTTTGTATTTTAATAGACATAGGGGGGTCTCATGTTTTTAATTTCTTATGCAATTATTAATATTTTGAGTGATTTTAATTAAATATGGAGAGAAATTGTAAATGTTCCCAAATTATTGGAGAACCTAAGGGAATTTGATTAGTTGGGAATATGAAGAGATAGTTAAGATTTAGGAATGAAATTAGAATTAGTTTCAGCAAATCTAGGGATTTGGTCTTGATTTAGGACTTTGAGGATTTTAGGAATTTTGTTGAGTTATTCAGGAAGCTAAATCGATTCGTTATCATCTTTTATAAATGTAAGCCAAAAGGGCATTAGCAGACATATCTGGAGAGATAGAGTTAGAGTAGATTTGGAAACCCAAAATTCCTGTAAGCCTATGGGCAGTAGAAAGGGCCATTTTATTTTGAAGATCTGGCCAAGGACAAGAAGAATTTTGTAAGTGATTCCACTTGTATATTATGAAAGAATTTGTTTCAGCATTTCATGAGTATTATTCGATTTAAATTCTGTGTGAATGGGCTTCAAATTTAAATAAGCAATTGTATAAGAATGTGTGAATATACTCTGTAATTGGGGGTTTAAATGATGCTCTGTATCTGATTGGAAAAATCGATGTTGATTAATGAGGCAATTTATATCGATCTTGTAGTTTTAAGTTTAAATGCATGAAGGGTTGTGCGTTCCTTTGAGGAAACAAAGGGAAGATTGCAGTCATTGACCACTGCAAGGGTCGATGACATGGAGCGAGTTTAAGTTCAATACAGAGTGCGATATCTGAATATATCATACCTTAAGAAAGGGCTTTCGAATATAAATGGGGCATATTGTTTGAAATTAAACAATGCGTTCAAATCAAGGTTTGAAAATTGTGCTTTGGGGGTTTATTGTGGACTTGATCTACAGACATTGGATATGAAACTAATCCATATGTAGATGAAGACAAAGGTTGTTAAGCCTGTTCGAAGGGAAATGGAATAGGTTCGAAATTTAAATGAACCCAATGCCATGAGCAAAAGAAAGATCAAGTTTATAAATGCAGAGACAATGATGAGGGTTTGTTAACCCTACTCGTGTTTAATGAAGCTGTGAAGTGAAGCTGTTGATGGATAGGATATTAGAGAATTGGAGCGGTCTTCCAAATGAAGATTAAATGGGTCGTTGAGTTAAAGAAGAAAGTGGAACCATGAATAAATGATGAGGACAGAACAACGAATGAAGAGGTGGGTTTTGAGATAAGAAACTAGCAGTATCACATAAGAATTCACCTGGTAAGTTGTTTTACATTTTGGAACGCGATAATGTTAGATGGTGGATGTGTGGCAAAGAGTGGTATGTAAATACTACTTTTATCGCATGGCTTTTGATGGTTAAATCTTGAAGTTTTAAGTTGCACGATAATCATCAAATGAGAATTCAATTGAGTTTTGGAACGCGAGGAAAGATAGACCGTTGGATCATAACCGAACTTGCCGCTTGAATATGCCGATTTGAAGCATTGAACAAGTGAAAGTAAGTCAAAGTGCTGTGGCCCAATTATTATTATATATTGAAGGATGGGTTTGATTTAGGAAGGTTAGGTTAATATATAATGATGGTTTCATGGTAAGTTATAAGGCCGTGGGCCCAAACCAAATAGCAAGAAGCTCAATCGATTTCAACTTTAAATTGGGTAAGAGTTCATATCAATGAATGTAAATTCCGTGTTGTGAGTCTGATGCATGGGTCGGTCTTTGAACTATGTAAATTTTATGTATAACCAAATTCTTATATGATAGTGGGGTTGAATGTATGATTTTAATCATAGAAATAAACCTTTTTACTTTCGATCTATAGAGTCTGGGATCGTAGGTCTAGTGCCGAGGATGGTTTAATTAAAGTTCTATGGGTTTTAATCCCAAAATTATATTAAGAGAAACCCCTCCACATATGAAGATTGGTTTGCCAGTTTATAACCCTTGGTTAGGAGAAGCTTTCTTATTGATTTAAATTTCCAGTTCAGAAAATAAAATGGAGATGAATTTTTATATGCATGAGACTTTGAGATTTATTTGGTGATCTGAAATGTGTGAAATAATTATTTCTCATACAGAGATATACTGTAGGGGATTTTACTGGTTATTTCACCTTTCAAAGAAAGGATGAAACCAGAAGCTTCTGGCCCTCTTACAGACTCTGCCTAAAGAAATAGGAAGTAAACACTAAAGCGATCTGGTAATGAAAGTATTTGTTTTCTAATTCAAAGTATTAATTAACCAATAATATGAGTGTGCAAGCATGTTAAGGTGTTTTATAATGGAACAAATGTGTTTTGGAATGGAACAAATATGTTTTGATAAGTGTATAAGTCTTTTTGGGTTAAGAGGACTTATTTCAATTTACTGTTTAAGGTATTAAACTCTGGAAATAAGCAGCAAGAATTCACAGCATATAAACAAGCATCTAATAAGGTAGTTCACCCCTCTCTTGGGCTACATCTTCTGGGTCCAAAAGCCCCCAAATGGGATTTTCCCTTCTCTTATGATGCTCAAATCCATTACCGTATGGAGAAGATATTGCATTTTGAAATCACCTAATAACTTTCAATTTTGAAAGGAATTTTTTTTTAATATTATGGTTTTGGGGGTATTGGAACATTTTGAAGCTACTAGAATAGGTTACAGAGCCATCAGGGCACTCTGTCAGAGGATTTATCAGCAGTTTAGCTAGAGGAGCCACCAGGGCTTTGGGAATGGATAGCTGTATTGGAATATGTTCATCTGTTTGAGGTGAATTTGCAGTCAATTTTTACTGTTTCCAACACTCTGATTCTTTTTAAGAAGCTATTTCTGCCTATTAAGGATTTATTCATGATGTATAACTATGTGATCAGGAGCTCAAATCTAAGCTTGGGAAAAAGCTTAAAAATGAAAGTGCTCAAATTGATTTGGAACCTGAGTGACCGGATAGACCTCGACGATGTGATCCCAACGCCGTGAATGAAACTCAAATCCTAATTCACATGAGGAAGATATGAAGGTTTGAAGTTTACAATTTTCTACAAAAAACTAAGTTGGCTACCTTTGACCTTCATTTTGAAAATTATTAAAAATATTTAAAAAAAAACATTCCTTGGAATATTCCTTAGAATATTCCAATTGGGCCAATCATTTCATGACAAGTGTCCCTTTGCAATTGGCTGGGTAATTGACTTTTTGATGGTGGACCAATCAGAGGCTACCACGTGGCCCCTAGGTCACAATGGAAATGGCGTGTATTAAAATATTTTCTTGTATGGTGAATCGAATCGGCAACCTGCGGTTCACAAGTGCAACGCTTTACCAATACACCATGCACGAAATAGGCACAAATAATATTTGAATTTTAAAGTTGTTTTGGGCGGGCTCGAAAGGGGACCAACCCCCTTATCAAGTGACTAGAGGCTCATGATCACAGGCTTAACTACGGTGGATTTTACAATGGTTACAATTTATGTTGGATTATGGCCACATGTTAAATGGCGTGTTTAAATGTTATTTAATATAACGGTTGTAATAACCATTTACTCCAACTTTATATGCCGAATGTGTGGCCACATGTAACTTAAAATTTAATGCTTACAGTTTATGCCGCCCCAAAAGTTAGCGCCATTCCTCCAATTAAGGCGGATTCCACCAACTTAACTGCAGTTAACTACAGTTGGCCCACAAATAGTGGGATTTTTGCCTAACATTGGGCAAAAGACTTTTTGGGCCATATCTTTCACATGGGAGATCCTTTCTGAGCGATTTTGTTTTTGATTTTGGGTCTCTTCGATCTTTTGGAATCATTGAAACAGGTTTCACAGACAACAGAGGTCGTTTGCAGGTGTTTTTGCTTCAAGGAAGTTTTAGGAGCCACTAGGGCCTTATCAGTTTGGGAGCTGCATTGGGATGTGTGCAGCCATTGAATGTGAAACGAAGGTCATTTCTGAATTTATTCTACGCTCTGAGTCTATTTATATAGCTCTTTTTTCTTGTTGAGGCATTCTTCACCTTGAATTTCTTCAGGGAAGCTTTCAAGGCCACCAGGGCCATTCCAGTGCTTGAGATGTTTGGGAGCTGTAGTCATCTTTTTTTGGCGATTCAAAAGCCTTATTTTGTTGTCTTCAAAATTTTGAGTCCATTGGTAGAGGTTTTAGAACCATTGGAGGTCATATTAACCTCTAATTTCTTCATATAAGTTTAAAGGGCCATCAGGGCCATTTGAAGAAAGTACTATTTAAGGTACAATTTCACTGTTTAGTGCTTGAGGAAGAGCATTCTTAGCTGTTTCCTATCATCTGATTATGTTTTTATAGTCATATTTGCCTTTAGAGGCACTTATTTACTTGTATGAGCATTTTTTGCTTTCCTAATATAAGAGGACAAGCCCATTTTGAGAGGCTTGGTCCAGCAGATGTAGCCTAGGAGGGGTGAACTGCTTCATCATCTTTGTGTCATTATTTGCTGAAGATATCATGTTAAAAAAATCTGATATAATGTGTTAAACAACAAATTTAAGTAACTTTCCTTCACACATAAACACCTAAACAACTACTCAAACTTATTTGTTTTATTCCGCAAGACATCAAGCTTCAAGCATGAGTATTTTAATGACATTTGAGTGTTTATTTCATAGTTAACCTTGGAGTTGTTTGCAAATTTAAAATTATTGAAAATGGATACCTTGCACCCTTTATTCAAGTACATTCCATTTTCAGATCATTTGGGACATGAATTTGGATGCATTTTATATGTAGCTTTGAGAGTGGGAATGTGGGTTTGGTAGGGGGACCCTGCCATCACCATGTTAAAGGGACACAGATACCCATCGAGGATCTAGAGAGGTTAGAGACTCGTGTTGTGTCCACAGCAGCGCTGTGGATCCTGGGCAACCAGACACTCCACCAAATCACTGGAGGGAAAATGATGCTTATGGAGAGTGTGTTGAGTGGGACCTATTATGGGTGGGCCTAGATGATGTTGTCGTCATTGAAACAAAAGTTGTCACTATGAAAGTGGTAAGTGAACCATGACTATGCATATGATACAATTTTGTGCTCACTCTTCTTTAAGAAGATCCTGACACTTCGACCTCGCATACAACTCTAGGATGGGGGCCCGAGAGACCCCTGGATGCACCGGTGGGGGTGACCACTGTGCAGAGGAGGAGGTGGGGCAGTCGGATAGGTGTTCCAACTCAGGTCTTTTGCACATTGGGATCAGATGCCATTGTACATAGATGACTGTCCCTATAGTGGGATGAGTTATTGCGGGGACCTGGATTTTCCACTACCTCCTGGTCGAGTATGGGGGCCCGATGGTAAGTGACAAATTGATAATCTTTTTATGTGCATTGTAAAGTTTTAGAATATTGTATATGGTACTGATTCTTTCACTTTTGGTATGCAGATACAGCACCAGTAAAACCGACCATGTATATGGGACGACCTATAGTATCAGGAGCTGTAAGACCTAGTGGATCGAGGGCGCTGCAAAATGAGGATGCAGCAGCCCTTTTGGAGGACATTCGTCATAGATGTGAGAGGATTCTGACTGGTGTTTCAGAGAAAAACTGGAAAGACTTAGAGGACCAGTACATAGAGCCATGTATTGGTCTACCCTCAGAGTGGTGAGGGGTCATGCGGCACATGGCGATGGCCAGACAGGGGATGCATGTTCTACTAGCTGCGGGAGTAGAGCCATTGGCTTGAGATCCTCCAGATAGTGATTAGTTGTGTAGGGGTAGGTGGTGCCCCCAAATTTGAGTTTTTGTAACATGCTATGGGCATGTCATATGTATCGGAGTTGATGAACTCTAAAACATTTTATACGACACATATTATGGCTATGCATCATTTTGATGGTCTAATTTTATTATCTTGTGTTAAATGCATGTGCTAAATGCCAATCTAGAGTATTGTTTGCAATGGTATCTACATAGTGATTTTGTGCTCTAGGTACATGACCGAATGTAATGATTTCAAATTCACGTATCAAAAGCTTCACTCGTAAATATCTTCTAAAAAGGATAGGATTATGCACATGATATACACCATTCAATTGCGTGACAAGAAGCAAGGAATCTAAACGAACATGAAGGTGGAGGATGCGATGTGAAAGGGCATCGGCTAATAAAACATGCACTGCATCATATTCAGCCTGATTATTTGTAGCAGTAACAATGCATACAAAATTTGAGAGAAAAAGTGAATGCAAGGGGGTAACGATGGCCCAACCTAGCGAGGATATATTCTAGGAGTAGCGACTTGCACCATCGACATAACCGATATAAGGTGTGGATGGGAGGTCCATCTGAAAGGTGCCACAAGACAATAAATGATAGGATGATGCATAATGATGGAAACCTGAGTGCAAAGTAGAAATCGAACACACACTGTGAGAGGAGTGATCTGGGTAGGATGTCTACTACTCACACGACAATGGTGAGGTGGATTATCAGAGCTACCGAAGGTGTAGCTTGTGCTCAGGCCGCGAAAGTCACCATAGACACAGAGGGTGCCATCCCGCTTATGGGTGGGAAAGATGAAGTTAGGGGTGGACAAGGCTTCCATGATGTCATCATCAAAATAGAAGATGGAGTGACTCGACAAAGGGAGACCACATGACGTGGCGAAGCTACCTGACTCATCATCATGAGAAGAAAGGTTCACATGCGCATCATCACGGGGGATGACGGAAGAACAAGCAAATAAGGGATCTACCGATGTTGAGCCCAGGGTGATCGCTGAATGGAGGTCAAGAGAAACAATAGGGGAATATGTAGAGGGAACTTCCATCGAGGTTCTAATGGATGATGATAGGTAGAGGATGGTGGCCGTAGGCTCCATCATCTTGACATCATGAGGGGAAATGTCAATGGGAGCGGGTAAATCCTCAAGCTGGCCCACATCATACTACGCAAGTATGGGAGAGGAGGATTGGTTCGGTTCAACCTCGTACTCCTAAACTACCTCCAAAGAGGTGCGGTAATGAGTGAGGTGGGGAAAATGGTGGGACTAATGGCCATGGAGATCACACAAAGCACGTGGTTGCTGTAATATTCCAAATATGGAACAACACAACAAGCCTGCAGAAATAACACACTCCTGGGAGATTAGTGCACAGAAATGAGTTTATAGCCATTGGATCCCTTAGATTAGCAGATTTGGAGTCTAGATCCGAAAGGGGGGCAAAGACAAATCAAACTAGGTGTGGTAAACAAATCTCCCACCACCTAGTCTAGCTGAAAAACACCCTACAAGAGGGGCTGCAGCTATGCACAACAAAATGCTTCAGAAATAATGTAGTCTTGGATAGTATGAGTAGGAGGCCATCAAATATGATTAAATTATGAGTATACAATAGCAAATCAGAATTACAATGAAGCTCTTTCAATATACAGTAGAATACATGAGACAACAGAGAAAGAAATCTTCAGAAAAGAAGGCTGCAACACATATATAAATTGCAAATTGGCTTAACAACATTATTTTGAGGAGCTACAGCAGCTGAATATTACAACTTAGATCTAGTATAGATCTGTGGACAAAAAATCATATCCATTTTAGATCTGGAAACTATATAGTCTTATTTACAATATCCCCTTGGGTTTTTGACCAAATCATGCATAACAAAGAGTAGATCTGAGTTTTAAGTTGCAGATTTGAAAAATACTTAAGAAATTTCTGAAGATGAATTTACATTAAAATAGATCAGATCTAAACAGAACATGGATCAGCAAGCTAATCCATGGATCACCAAAGTTAAAGGAAAAGCCCAACACCAAAGATCTCTCATAAAAAATGGGATCAAAACACCTTGTAGAATCTCTTATGAAAATAACACAGTTCTTCAATGAAAACTGTGTTGTATCTTGAATAACAATGATGGCCTAATGCCAAGATACAAATCTGAAGCTCAAGCAATGTATTCACTCTTCCAGGAGGTTAAAAGACACACTCCATGAGAAGAGGCTCCAATACAAGCTAGATCTCTACAGATCTAGAGTTCCACTTGTTGCAGCCTACAAAAGCAAGCAAACCCTCACTGGATCTACGTTGTAGTTGGAAGTAGAGCTTGGCCCAAAGCCTGATAGTGGATCAAATCAGAAAATAATCCTCCAAGAATACTTAATGGAAGAGGTGAAATCCCTGCAAAGGAAATCCAAGTGCTAAGCAACACAATCCTCCACTAAACAACAGAGAATAGTATTTGTATAAACAGACAAGATACTCAGAAATATAATCAATCAACAACATTTTCATGCTGCCTTCCCATTCCTTTTATAATATGAGAGCCTTTGCAAACCCTAAACCACCTTGATGAGTTAGCTCCTTTCATATGAGGGGCCTCCTTCTAGAACTGCGCTGTCCCTTTATGAGGTACATTGAATCTAGACAACACTGTAGATTTTGTCAAGGTTGACCCAGTCTCATAGCTCAAACCCCTTTCACACCTGCAAGTGATTTATTTACATGGCCCTGATTTATCCTTTTTCACATGGGCATTGATTTATTCAGTCTTTTCAAGAGTTTTACATGTCCTCCTTTATTCATTTATTCATGCAACATAAAGTAAAACAAAATTGTATATTCCTCTTAGCTTAGGCTAAGTAGGAATATTACAGTCCTCCCCTCCAAAATTTTGCTTGTCCTCAATCAAATTATAGGGTGAGAGTTGTAGTACTTCCTCTCCTTCATTGATGGCATCATCAATGATCCAGTCCTCATCAAAATTCAAGTGCTCATTAAGCCAATACATCATGAATTGATCCTCCAAGGTCAACATAAGATGTGCATATTCCATCCCACCAGGAGTGGAAAACTCAATATAAATAAACATAGCTGGAGCAATGCTCCATCTAAAACATGTATCATGAGGTACAGGTAGAAGTTCCAAACCATGTGGTACATAAAAGCTGCCCATCCTCTCTCCATACAATCCCATAAAAAATACAACTATATCATCCAAGTATGGAAGCAAGACTAAATATATGCAAACATAAATCTGAGCTTGGGGAGGTGGGTCAAAATCCCACATGGAAAGCACCCATCATGAGAAGGAATCTCCCTTTGCACAATAAGGGAGTGGCCAAGTTCAAAATTTCTATTGGCCCACCAAAAGTCATGGGATCCACATGATCTCTCACTCCCTTTAGGCGTCATACCCTAAAAAAACATGGCAAAGGAATAAAAAATAAAAATTTCTTGGCATGATCAGATCCTTTACCATCATAGTCCTTCATGCACATGGAGTTGTGCATGAGAATTTCCTTACTCTCAAGCAAAGGAAGAACTAGCTGAAATGACTCTTGCAAAGAGTCCATTGGCTGCCCCAATCCTCCATAGTTGGTGCACTCTTAAAAGTGCCGATGTAATTCCTCTCTCATGCCTTCCCAATCAAAGCTCCTCATGATCAGGGTATAGACCTTCATTGAATGCATATGGCTGAGGAAGAATTCTTCATGTGCCCCTTGTAGTATCTTTTGCTTGAGCTTGGAATCTCTAGCCAAGAAGACCTTACCATGATAATAGATGACTCCCCCTTGGACTAAGTAGCCCTCTTCTTACTGCATGTCATCTAGTATCATACATGTGTGGAGATCTTTGGAATACTCTACAAGCAGTTGAGATTTCCAATACAGATCCACACTGCTCAATAATGACAGCGCTACTGATACATCCATGGAAGTGCTTGTCATGTTGCTGACCTCCCTTTTGACATTTCTCATGCCAAATTTTTTTGTTGGAAGGCTGATCCTCCCATTCTTCTCCTCCCACAACGCCGATTTAGAAAAGAGAGAGGGTGATAGTGATGCAGGAAGAAGATCCCCCTCATTCTTGAGCTGTCCCAAGCCCTCCAACGCTGTAACTTGGTCTCTCATTTCCCCAATCCCTCCTAGATCTAGATTTTGAGAAGAAATTTATGAGGCCTCCCCCACAAGATCTGAATCTGGTGGCATCCCAGGTGGCTTGCCACTAGATAGGAATGTTCCTTGCAGCATTCTCATGAACATGAGAGAAGGGACTGTGAGATCCCTGCTTCCACTGTGCAAATCCATCTTTGTTGTTTGTGTGGAAGTAATAGGTGAGGGATTAGTGTGCATGCCTTGAATCATTTGTGGTTTCCCACTCTTCAAGTCCACCCAATCCATCTGAAAAGCTTTCCAATTAGTGGTCACCTTCCCCAAAGTAATCAACCATTGGACACCCAGAATGATATTGGTGTCTGGTATGTCAACTACAAAAAAGTGATCCACTAGAGTGTAGGATCCCATAGTGGCTGAGAGTGAGGGGACATATTGCATGCATTGCATGGTTTTATCTCTTGGGACCAAAATAGAGAATCTATCAAAAGTATTAGTGGGGATTGCTCTCCTTTGCACAAGATGAGCATCAATAAAGTTGTGGGTTGCCCCACTATCAATCAACAGAGATACCCTTTGATTCATGATTGAACCTTTTACTCTTAGGGTCAAGTACTTAGGCACTCCTCTCAAAGATGCAAGAGTCCCACTTATTGGAGCAAAGGCTCCATCCCCATCTCCGGATGGTGTTGGATCTTCCTTGTCATTATCAACGCTGTGACCCCTCCTAGGTTCATCATCTCCATATTCCTCCTCAAAATCTGAGAAGACTTCTACGTAGTGTGCTTTCCCAGTAGCACATCTGTGTCCCGATGCCCATGACTCTTGGCAAGTGAAACACAGTTTCTTCTTTCTCAACTCTCTCCTGAGATCTATATCAAGAGGCTTCTTGAATGATCTCTCCTTGGAAGGAGCAACTTTCTCTCCCTTTCCTTTAGAAAGGTAAGGGGCCTTGTTCTGGAAAGTTGCCTTTGCTTTTGGCAAGGCATCTTGGAGGTCTCTTGCCCTCTCAATGGCATCATGCAAGGTGATGGGTGTTATTCATCAGTATTTTTTACCTGTTATTGGTGACTAGTTTCCTTAGCTGAGTTTTCTAGAAGCTAATCTCAATATGTCAATTTGTCATCTAGAAAACACCCCAAACAATTTTTTGTCCTCCTAACCCTCCCTATTAGCCTATGATAAGAACAGTCTTCAGTTTTCAAGTCATATCTCACTTCAGCAAAGTCTCCCTGTCTACAGCTATCATAACTTTGTTTCTAAGCTATCATTTTCCCTTGTTTCTCACGCCTTTCACTGTTTGAAGGTTGAAAAAGTGTCTGCTCCTCTATCCCTGATCATCTTGTCATATGAAAATCTGATCATGCCTAAGAAAACACTCAGAATCTGTGACTATTGTCTCTAAGTTAGATAGTGGTGTTTAGGGAGTTTTTCCTTGGCCAAGATATCCTAAGCCAAAAAGCCTGTGTCTAGTATGAGTCAGCCATGAACCTTTCCCTATTTTGCAAAACAAGCCTTGATCTATCCATAGGTCGCACACCACTAAGAGGTCACATTTTATCATTTAAGAAGAAGTTCAACAAAGATCCAAATCAGGAAAAGATGAGGATGTTCACTGTCTAAAGAAATATGCTTAGATTAGGCGAAATCTCCATGAAACACCAAAGGAGCTCTCCAAGGTTCAAAAGCATATGTTTTTACATCTCTGTAGCGGTGTAATTGAATGGTGATCAATGTGCAAATGAGAGAAAAGGATCAAATGAACAAGTTTATCATATTGAAATATTTTTCCTTCAATAATCAGATGGAGAGCTGTAAAGTAAAGAGTAGCAAGTATAAATGGTTTAAATCCAAAGGCTGCCTAAAGAGAAGAGATCATTCCTCAATTCAAATAAACACAAAAGACCAAGTGATGCTGATCAGCAGTGCTCCATATTCACCTCCAAAGTTAGTACTGCATAGTCTTTCCAAAAGGTATCATCATAAAAGGCATAAGAGGACATCTGCCTCTTATGTTACCTTGAACCTGGGATTTGAAAATTAGTCAAAGGAAATTTCAATATACCTCTAAAAACATAGTCAAGAGAAAATTTAGTTCAATGATGTCTAGTAGTGGACACTCTCCATATACCAATCACATTGCTTCTGTCTAGATTTCATAGTGATATTTTACAAAAGGGATATACACCACAGACAGGGCCTTATAAAGCAAGAGGGTATTAGGTTCAAGTGATTTTATGAATGATAAATGGAAAAATTTCAATTTGTTTCCTATTAGTATTCTTCAAGCAAACATACAAAGGCACAATGTTGAAATAGATGAAGATTCTGTGTATAATAGAACCTCCTTCAAAAGTAGAGGGTTAGAAGCACAATGATGGAAACCTCCTTCAAAAAGCACAGGGTTAGAAAAACATTGCTGTGACCTCCTTCACAAACAAGCAGAGGGTCAGCATGTTTTTAAGAAACTTCAGAGTCTTATTTGCGTCACTTCCTCCAAAGATGAACAGAGGAACATAACCAAGATTAAAATTGTGTTTGAGAAAGGTTTCTTGTGGCAAAAAAAGGTTGAGAAACATTGGGTTTTCATTATGGTTTCAAGAGGCTGCAGTAGTAGTTTTAAAAGGATGACCTCCTTGGAAAACAATCAGTAGGTCAAATCATGGTTTAAAGGATCTCCTTACTTCACAAGCAGTGGATTGGCACAATGGTTTTAAGATGGTTGCAGTAGTGTTTTTATGGTGACATCTTTATAAACAAACATAGACCAACACAATTTTTAAAGACCCTCATCATTTCATAAAATAGTGGATTTGCATTATGGTATTGAATGGCTGCAATAGTGATGTTTTTATAAGTCTTTTCAAATGACAATTACAAAGGTAAAATGTCGAGGGGAAACTTTTTTTTCAATTGATAAAAAGGTTGGGCAAGTTTCTATTTAAAGGGAAAATTTTGCAAATACCAAAAGGAGGGAAGAAAGGGAATTCAAAAAGTAGTTTAAAAAGGAGCTATAAAGCTCTCAAGTCAAAGTTCATTTCTATTTTGAAAAGGGACAAAAGAAAAAACGTTCTTTCAAAACCCCGAGCGAGCAATTGGCAGAAGTTTGGAGACGCGACGCACCTGTATGTTTGTGCGACATGCCTGTAGCATCTTTACATAGTAGTTTACACACGGCGCGACGCACTTGTAGATTTCCACGACACGCCTGTGTGTCTGTCAACTGATCAGCCTGCCTAGCATTCAGCAGGCGCCTAGTGCCCATTCAGGCATCAACACCGCAGCGTGCAGGTGCTACGCACCTGTGCACAGGAGCGTAGCACCGCTCAAACAGCCTCCAATCCACGTCAAATTGGATCTTTTTCCAGTGAAAATTTCTCCAAAAGCACACAAACAAATTTTGAGAGGTATTTACTATGCTCTTTGCCTAAGTTTTTGAGTTTGAAGGGGTGTTAAGAGTCAATTGGATTAAGGAGAAAAACACAGTCCCATTGAAGGAAAAAACACTGTTTATGCTAAAAACCACCATGTTCGTAAAGATACAAAAAAACAGTGATTGAAGAGGAAAGGCTATTTATTTGATTGCAAAGGCCTATTTTTATTAAGAGGCTAAACATAGTTTTAAGAGGAAAAAACAGTTGGTTCTTAAAAATACCATGTTTGCTGGATACAACAAAACAATGTTTTAAGGAAGAAAGCGCCTATTATCAATTCACAAAATTTGTTTGGTGTTAAAGGTTACAAGACAGAACTCAGTGATTTCAAAGCAGAAAGGGCACAGTTCTTAGGAAGGAAAACCCATTCTCATTAAAAGAACCTAGTTCCTAGCTAAAAAGAGAAAAATAATGCTTAAATAGGAGTTCTATTTTTAGTTCATTTGGAAAGACCTGTTTTGCTAAAAAGTGAAGGAACGCCTAAAAAAAGCTATGCCTCCAAAGAAAGTCAGCAAGGGTGGATTTCACAAAAGGTTTGAGCCTGTTACAACTCAAGAAATAAATGAATCCCCTTCAATTCTTTTTAACTTCCGTGAGTTTGGCTGCCTTGAATTTTGCCAAAAAGTCCAGGAGGTCACTAATTAACCTCCCTTAACACAATTGTTCACCCTGAGGCTGCAAGGAAAACATGTCCACCTAGCGGGTTTGGAATTTAAACTCACTCCTAGGGCTGTCTCCAAAGCAACTAAGATCCCATATATAGGAGAAAAGTGGTTTAAACGAGAATACCTATATTTGAATCACTATAAACCTTTCTTAAAACTAGACCATCAGGATGCTTGCTAAGCTATATTTCCTTTTTCTCACTTATTGAGCAGCTATGCCCCTCTCATGAGAGTCATCATGAATTATTTCACATGTGAAGGGAGGTTTTCCCAGATTTATTCCTATCACATCAGGCTTCTCATGCATTTCAAAAGAACTCAGTTGCTGAACCTACCTTTCTTCCTCTGCAAAAGCATAAACAAGATGTCCTCCCTTGTTCAAAAGAGACTTCTTGCTCAGAAAAAAGCTAGTCTCTTCCATCATTCTCTCATCAAAATCATCATCCTTCACCACCTTGAAAAGAAAGGAGTGTCTTGGGAGACTTTCATTTCTCATCCCGATTTTTCCACTGCCTCCTCATCTCATGGCCCATATCACATATCCTCCTCGCCCTCCACCCACTATGTCTCTCCTTCATCAAGTCAAAATACTCCTCAAAGGAAAACATCTCCCATGATTGGTAGTGAAAAAGAGCACTCTTTTGAGAGCAGGCATGAGGTTAGTGGTGATGAGGAACAAGGGGACACTAAGCAAGGTAGTGAGCATGAACCAAGTGACAAACAGGGCAATGACCATGAGCAGAAAATTAGTGATGATGAAGACAAATCTCAAGGTAGTGACCATGAGCAGCAAATTAGTGATGATGAAGACAAACAGAGCAGTGAAAATGAGCAAGGAAATAGTGAGGAGGAAGAGATGCAAAGTAGTGATGATGAAGACAAATAGAGCAGTGAAAATGAGCAAGGAAACAATGAGGAGGAAGAGGTGCAAAGTAGTGATGATGAAGAGAAACAAGATAGTGGTGATGAAGAGAAAAAGGAAAATGTTCAAAGCATTGATGAGGAACACCACAGTCCTCAACAAAGTCATGAAACCAAGCAAAGAGACAGTGAAAAAAGCACCTCCCAGCAAAGTAGTGACAACGGTGGCAGCCCACACACAGAGTCTAAAGAAAATAGTGAGAGAGGTGACAACATGCAAAATGATGAAGAAAACAGTCATAGTGAAGGAAACCCTCAGCAAATTCAAGACAGAGATGAGGGTAAACAAGGAAGTCTACAGGCAGACAGTAAAGATGGTCAAGTAGCAGAAAAAGATGATGAAGTTGTCAGCCCTAAAAAAACTCAAAACAGTGAATAAAACAGTGACAAAGGTGAAGTTGGAGCAGATGATGATGGAGGTAGCAGGGTAAAGGACCAAGTTGAGCAAGTGCAAGTAATGAAACCTCCTCTCTCTTCTCCTCAACACAGCCAAGAGCATGTGCTAGTTGCCTCTCCTAGGCAAGGGGCCATGACTCTTCCTCTAAAAGTGATGAAGCCTAGAAACACTAGATTTGCAAAGAAGAAGATCACTCCAGCAGTGACTAGCAATGTCACAATAGTGCTAAGAAGTAGAGGCAAACTTCCTAAGAAGAGTATTTTTGAATTTCCAAAGAGCAAAAGGACCAAGAAGTCTACCCAAGGCAAGGGTAAAGAAAAATAGGAACAACAGGAGAGTAGTCATGAAAAGGAAAGGGAGTTTGACATCATACAAATAGACAGTGATGCTACAGATGATGAAGCAAGAATTATTGAGGCTCTTTTGCAAAACAAAGAAGCCCAAATTCATGAATTAGAAGCTGATATAGAAAGGTCAAAGGACCTCATACATGTTCTACAGATGCAAAACATACAACTGAGTGGTCAAATGGCAGTTTATGAGGCCCGGGCTTTCAAATACCAAAGGGAAGCCTACAAAGCACAAGTCAAGCTTGAAGAGTTGATGGGCGAATTTGATGATACTGAAGAAGAAGAGCAACCAATAAGAAAGAGGCCTAAGACTATGGGTCTTAGGAAAGCTTTGGAGAAAAAGAAGGAAGAAGAAGCAACCCTTTTTCAATCCTATCCTCTCACAAAATTTCTTGCCCAAGAAATAGAAAATGATAAAGAATCATGGCTTGAAAGAGCCAACAAGCATTTGGAGGATCAATTAGAGAAAGAAAACAAAGACTTGGGTCTGCAAAGGAAGATGACCGAGCACTACAAAAAATTGAACCAATTTTCCCGAAGAAAGCTCAAATTGCTCAAGAAAGGCTCAAAATTGCCCGAAAGAGACGCCCGGTAGAAAAAATGGAGAAAGGCATATCTAGGCTTGAAATATTTGCCTCAGCTTCCTTTCATGCTTCTAAGAACCCATAAGGGGGTTGCTCGCCAAAATTGAGCAAATTTTGACGTGATTTTGGCCCTAATTGCACATTTTTGTAGGCACTGTCATGGGTGCTAGGAGCATCCTTAGCTCATGAAAGTCATTTTTTTGGATGGATTAAATTTTGGGGCAGCTACTAACAAATTTTCAGATCTAAAGGAGTTCTTTTGGTCCCCCAAAGAGGCAAAAATTAGTCAAAATTCACCTTTCTGCCTCACATATCAGCAGATGAGACCCCCCTAGGTTTTTTTCACTCAGTCCACCCTTTGACATACTTCTAGGGATAATTTTGGGAAAAATAAAGTAGTTCTAGAAACTATACATCTAGGGCTTTCCAACGAGCTATCATGGGCCTCGTTTTGATATCGGGAAGGCCCCCAAAAGTTGTCTTCAAAACAGGATTCTTTCTGCTGCTACGCTCCTGTAGCATTTTGGCTAAAAAGGCAGTTTCCTAAATATGCCCTTCAAAATGTGCGTTTAGCTATTTTTATCACCATGTCAGTGATTAAAAGTCAATTTATTTTCTATTATTATCTTAAACATATATTTTTGAAGATATTTTGTGCCTTGTGCTTTGCAAAGCCTCAAGGACAAAATTAGATATTTGTAATAGGCCAATGGCCTTCTAGATGCTCTTGGATAGTTTCTTTCTCTTTGGCCTATATATTCCAAGAGATTTCATTGTAACAGGAGGCTGAAATTGATGTTATAGAGCAATACATGGTATTACAAGCTTTAAAGAAATACTTTGTCTCATGAAGTGGATGAATTCTTGTTTGAATTTGATGGTGGAAGAGGACTGTTTGTAGGATACCATGGCTTGGTGAATGGTATAGTGTTCCTTATCTATTATGTTTCCTTAGTTTATCATACATGTTTTCATGCTTCTTGCTTGCTATAGGTTAGTAAAGAATATATTTGAGACATGCCCATGGAGGCACCGCAAGTTTCCTGATTCATTACAAATTTTATGTCTTTCTTCTTTCTTAGTCATATCAAAGAATTCTTAACTGCTCTTTGATCACTGAAGAACTTGTTACTTGTTTCATTTATGGTTGTTATGCATGCTAAGTATGATTCACAGTATGCCCTGCTTACTCATGGCTAGTCAAGGCTCCATCTCTGAAAACTCTCTTTGAATTATTGATTGTCTTAGTTGAACCAAAGAGGTCTTGTTTCGATCTTGCCCTTTGCCTAGGCTTTGCATTTTGCTTTCAAAGTTCCTAATAGCTCAAAATATGATGTTTAGGAGTTCCCTATTTGTATATTGAGTTGTTTTTTTGTCTTATTTGTTTTCCCAAAATTCTGAAGGTGATTTTCCCAAAGTTAGAGGGTCTTTTACTTCTATGCATTGCCTGATTGTTTATTTTATGCATCTATCAGTTTGAGTTTCATTTATTGTGATTAATGGTCAGCCCTACCACATGATGTTTCTTGTTTAACTATTCATGCTTAAAACCTCTTTGTCCTTCACCAACTTAGTGTCCATATTATTTCACTTACACCCAAAGAATCCATTTATCTCGACCAAATCAACCCTGCAATATACCTTGTCCACCATTTGAGACAGTCTTGACCTTTTCGACCCCATAGCCCAGTTGATGTGACAATCTTTTATCTATTTATCCTTTGATTAGTTCTCCCTCAAAAACCTAAAACAAACCAAAACATACTTAACAACTAGCCTAAAATAAAATACACAAAAGCAAGCAATTTCACATCCTTTGCATATAGAGAGAGCCCTCTCTGAGTCCAGGAAGGCTAGGTCCTAGGACTCCAAAGTTGATTTGATGTTACCCTGTCACTTGGCTTGCCAATCTGCCAAATCACGGGACCCTAAAAATGGGTTTGGTAGATTTAACCAACCCATGCAAAGGTTCCTCCATGCCATCAATAGACATGTACACCCTCCTTGCTATAGACAGATCGGGAACCATGACAGATAATCTCAGAAACTCAAAGCTATAAGTTTCTACATTCCCTGATTGCTTTAGCTTTGCAAGGCTTATGAAGGGTGCTTCTGGATCCTTCCTGTCAAACCTATCCACCAGTTTTCCAGTAAACTCAACATAGGTAGTCACATTGATATGTCCCAATGTAGACAACCCATGGAACCACCAATTGTGTGCTTCACCTTCAAAGTGCAGCGCTGCAATCTTGATGGCTTTAGTCTCGGGGACTTTGTTCAAATAAAAGTAAATATCCAAATTTTATACCCATGCCTTGGTAGAACTATAGGATGATCCATAAAAATTAGGAAATCATAATCTACCCATAGAGTGATGTCTATCATGATTATGAAAGAACCCACCATCTCTATACTGCTGCCTTGGTCTTCTTCTATCCTTGAGATGAAAAAAATCTTGGAAACTCAAGTAGTCTCTGAATCTCTGATCTTGAGATTCATATTCCACAAAGTAGTCTTCAAGGGAAGCTTGCTCTTGTGGTCCTTCATTCTCCACAGCCAAGAAGGTAGGCATAGTGGAGCATTGTGGAGCTTGTGGGGCTTGTGACTGGTTCACAGGTTGGCCAACCAAGTGATGAGACATATGAGAGCTTTCTCCTAGATGAAATATCCCAGGAGATTCCCTCATTCTGTCCATCCTCATCTCTCTGATCTCTTTGGAAAGATCTTGCATGGCCACCAACATAGTTCTTGGAAACTCTTCTCCTTCTTTATCATCTGCAGTTTTAGGGGCTTTACCCTTGTCTTGCTCATTAGTAGTGTAATAAAACTTCTTGTGACTTCTATTCTGATACCTCTTCTCCCTCTTAGTAAGAGGTTTATCTTCTTCTAAATGAAACATGGCTATGGTGCTCCAAGGAAAGCATAGGCTGTGCCAAGAAAGGAGTTCTGATACCACTGTAATATTCCAAATCTAGAACAACACAAAAATCCTGCTGAAATAACGCACTCTTGGGATATTGGTGCATAGAAATGAGTTTACAGCCCTTGGATCCCTTAGATCAGCAGATCTAGAGTCTAGATCCAAAAGGGGAGCAAAAACAAATCAAACTAGGTGTGGTAAACAGATCTCCCACCACCTAGTCTAGCTGAAAAACACCCTACAAGAGGGGCTGCAGCTATGCACAACAAACTGCTTTAGAAATAATGTACTCTTGGAAAGTATGAGAAGGAGGCCATAAAATATGATTAAATTATGGGTATACAGCATGAAATTAGAATTACAATGAAGCTCTTTCAATATACAGTAGAATACAGGAGACAATAGAGCAAGAAATCTTCAGAAAAGAAGGTTGCAACACATATAAATTGAAAATTGGCTTAACAACATTATTTTGAGGAGCTGAAGTAGCTGAATATTACAACTCAGATCTAGGACATATCTCTAGACAAAACATCATATCCATTTCAGATCTGGAAACTAGATAGTTTTATTTACAAGATCCCCTTGGGGTTTTGACCAAATCATGCATAACAAAGAGTAGATCTGAGTTTTAATTTGAAGATCTGAAAAATGGTTCAGAAATTTCCGAAGATGAATTTACATTAAAATATATCAGATCTAAACAGAACATGGATCGACAAGCTAATCCATGGATCACCAAAGTGAAAGGCAAAGCCCAACACCAGAGATATCTCATAAAAAATGGGATCAAAACAACTTGTAGAATCTCTTATGAAAATAACGTAGTTCCTCAATGAAAACTGCGATGTAGCTTGAATAAAAATGATGGCCTGATGCCAAGATACAAATCTGAAGCTCAAACAGTGGATGAAATCTTCCAGGAGGTTAAAAGACACACTCCATGAGAAGAGGCTCCAATACAAGCTACATCTCTGCAGATCTAAAGTTCCACTTGCTGCAGCCAACAAAAGAAAGCAAAACCTCACTGGATCTGCGTTGCAGTTGGAAGTAGAGCTTGGCCCAAAGCCTGATAGTGGATCAAATCAGCAAATACTCCTCCAAGAATCCTCAATGGAAGAGGTGAAATCCCTACATAGGAACTCCAAGTGCTAAGCAACACAATCCTCCACTAAACAACAGAGAATAGTATTTGTGTAAACAAACAAGATACTCAGAAATATAATCAATAAAAACCTTCTCTTGCTTCCTTCCCCTTCCTTTTATAAGATGAGAGCCTTTGCAAACCCTAAACCACCTTGATGAGTTAGCTCCTCTCATATGGGAGGCCTCCTTCTAGAACTGCACTGTCCCTTTATGAGGTACATTGAATCTAGACAATGGTGTAGATTTGGTCAAGGTTGACCCAGTCTCACAGCTCAAACCCCTTTCACACCTGCAAGTGATTTATTTACATGGCCCTGATTTATCCTTGTTCACATGGGCATTGATTTATTTAGTCTTTTTAGGAGTTTTACATGTCCTCCTTTATTCATTTATTCATGTAACAGAAAGTAAAACAAAATTGCATATTCCTCTTAGCTTAGGATAAGTAGGAATATTACAGTTGATTGGTGTGAATATTTATAGGGTTGTTGGCTACAGTTGAGGAAGAAACAGAGGCTTCAAGGACCGTAGGCTCAGGAAATGCAACATTAACCATGGGCTTGATATGGGGTAGTTCAGGACAGTTATTGGTGGCATGGCCGACGACATCACACAAAGAATAAGTCTTTGGAGGCAGAGGAGGAGCAGGGTCAGTCAGTGTAGCCTTGTCCTTTGATGCCCTCTTTTGAGATTTTCCCTTCTTACCTAAAGCGGTTGCAACAGGAGGTGGTTCCTGTTGAGGTAGCTGAGGCACTGTAGCAGTGGGAGAAGTCATCGGGACCGGTTGAACCGAAGTCAAAGTGAGATAAGGTTTGGGTTGACCAGGTGGGGTAGCAGCTGGGGGATTAAGGTACCAGATGGGAATCCAAAGGGTTAGGTTAAGAAGAGAGAGGGTAGCCATGACAAGTACCATGTACACTCCTGGAGGGGGAGCTAGGAACGGTATCTGACTGGAGGGGTAATGGCCAGGAAGGATGGCTCCAAAATGGTTAAGGCTTGGAGGAACCATTCCAGGAGGGTAAAGAGGCTCATGGATACTAGCTGTAGGTGAAGGCCCAGGAGGAGGAGGTCCAGAAGGTTGAATCAAAGGGCTAGGAGTAGGCTACGGAGGGCGAGGGGGTTGCTGACTAGCCGAAGCAAGCCACTTGAGGGCAGCCCAAGATGATTGCATCATGCAAACATTCGATGAGCTGGGATTAGAGACAGGAGGAGGAAGAACATGGAATGTACCAAGTAATGAGGAGTATTTGTAGACTCCAAGTGAGACACTAGTCAAAGGATTGATGGTTTGCTTATTGGCCACCGAAGAGATGATGGACTCAGGGGAGGTCTGAGACTTCAGTTTGTAATATGTCAACTGGTCAATGGTGACTATATTTCTATTATGAGGGAAGGACATCTTGCGGTGAAATGTAGATGGGAAAACATACATCTCATAGGTGTAGCTACGACCCAATATAGTGTTGTAATCTAAGGGGGCATCTATGACTTCTACATCAATGCAAACAATCTTGCCCGCAAGAGTAATAGGACAATTGTGGAATAGGCCAATGGGCTGGGAGGCATGGCCATCCCACACTCAGAAAGTGATCATGGAAGGAGCCAACTCAGGTGATCCGAGTTTCTTCCAAACTGAAGCAAAAATCACATAGGTGGATGCCCCCTCATCAATGATGCACTGTGAAATGTTGGCATTCTGGATCTTGACTGGGATTTGGAAGGCGACGGAAGCAGGGAGAGGAGGATGTTCTTACCGGTCAACATCAAAGACAATAAATTGATCATCGAAAGGATCTACATCACCCATGGAAGATAATAGAGATTTTTTTTGTGAATCGCATGACTGGAGGAGTTCCAACATTGAAATGGCAGTAGGAGATTGCGCCAAATCATCTACTATACTATACAAATGGGCAGCTTTTCCAGAAGAAGAATTTTGGCATAGTGGTCCCTTAGGGATCTTGGTATGAACCTCTGCCTTAGGCTGAGGGATCTGCAAGGGACCATTAGGTGTTGAAAGAGGCTCTGTAGGGACAGAAGGAGGTGGCTCGAGGATAGATGTAGCGGGAGGCTTGTTTTACTGACGGGACCGAGTCTGAAGATTGATGTCAACGGTTATAGGTTGGTTAGAATTCATCATGAGAATCTGGTAATCAGGGTACCAGACGGAGGAGGTTGAGTGGCCACCTGACCTTCAGGTGGCTGGGTAGCCAAAAATCCTTGCTGAGGGAAAGGATTAGTAAACACAGCCGACTGACTAGGAGCAACACTGGGAGGGACGGAAGGGGAGGCTTACTGTCCTTGCAATGTTGCTTGAGACTCCCACATTTGCTTCATTTGTGGTAAAATAGGACAATCATGCGTGTAATGACCATAAACACCACAACAAGAATAAGGTTTGTTCATGTTAACAGGCCTGTCCTACTTGGGCTAAGTGCCCTGTTGCTGGTTAGTAGTGTTAGGTGCATTATTTTTTAGATTAGGTCTAGGATTACCGGGAGAAGATTGATTTTGAGTGCCTTTCCTCTTATTTTTGGAAGGAGAAGGATTAGTCACGCCCTGCTGTGCATACACCTACCCTTGAGGGGGTGGTGGTTGTTGTTGCGGGGGTTAAGAATGAAAGGGAGGAGGAGGTGCTAATGCAGGAGGAGTTGGAGCACCAGCCTATGGATACGGATAATAAGGAGGTTGGGTAATAGTGTGGTAAATAGGAGGTTGGGAAAAAGGAGGAGGCATGCCATATCCTGAATACATGCTACCGAGAGGGGAAAAGTGTAGGAGGTGTTGGCCCCCCCCTGAGGAAAACCATAGCCCATGGGAGGCTGAGCGTATGGATGAGAGAGAGCTCCAATGATACCGTCAACATCATGAGATGCCCCTGGTGCGTTGGCACCACCGGGTTGTAATATTCCTAAATTATCATGCAGCTAATAGGAATATTGATTTTTGGTTTTTGCACCTAGTAGATGAATAAATGGGGGAGGAGACCCACAATTAACTTAAATCAGCATAAAAAACCTCTTGGTGTGAAAGGGGATCATTCTAATAGCTGGATTTCACATCCTCATGTGTGAAAGGGGACTTTTTTCTTGTGGACAAAGTCAAGTTTGACCAAGTCAACAACATGCATGAAGAGGAATGGATCACCAATGCAAATAGCTCAATGTGAACAAGGATTAGCCTAAACAAACATATGAGAGCTAGCTTGAAGGCACTTGAGTGTGAAAGGGGATGAAGCAGGTTGAAGAGGTCAACCTTGACCAAATCAAACAACGTGATTTTGGAGGAGTGGCCTTCATGGTCGAGACACAATGCAATTTTGGAGGGAGATTGATCATGTTCATGTGGAAACCCTAATAGGTGGGACCCAAGGTGAGGAGCCTCACATAGCTTATAAGGAAGGGGATGGTAGCCATTTGAGATTATCTTGATGATTATTGATTTTGGTCTGCATGACTATTTGGCATCCTATTGCTATTTAGCAGAGTTGCAGTGCTGTTTAGCACAAGGCATTCCTATTTAGGAATTACTTCTCCACTCAAGAGAGGCCTCTTGAGGGAGCTTGCACTTCAGTTTTCCACTTTCAAGCTTGAGGCCAAGCATCCTCCTTCAGCTACAGTGCAGTTTCTATTGAGAGCTAGGTTGTGTTGCAGGGTGTTGTAGTGGAAGCACCACAACACCACTTCCAGAGCTTGTATTTCAGAGAGAGACTTATACTTGCAGCAGATCCAAGACCCCACTAGTTTTGGAAGACCATGCATGAGGAGGAGGTCTCATTAAGAGATCCCATTAGAGGTGCACTTCAACATTTCATGAAGTGAAAATTTCTTCAAAGATTTGAGGAGGTTGGTGTCTTACCATGGGAGTATACCAATTATTTTCAGAATGAGATCCATCACCCACATTGGGATGAGTGGATGGCAGTATGGAGCAAGAGGTTTCCAAACCCCTTGCAGATCTATGATATAGGCCAACAAGAAGCATGGCTGTGTTGATTCCTTTTGGGTGAGTATGGTTACTACCCAAAAATTTCTATTTCCTTATTTCATGCCTTAAGTCTTAATGATAGGATGCATAAGAAGAAGGCATGGTTGTTGTGGCTATTAAGAAGAGAGTTTGGACATCATATGTCAAATCTGATGTCCATGTATTTACCCTTGTTTGAGGTATGTCTCATGTGTTCACATGTATTTATGTTTGAGATGTATCTCATGTATGTACCTTGGTTTGGGAGGAAGGATAACTCCCACATGATGTATAAGGGAGCTTATTTGTACTATGTTGATGAGACATCTCACATGTTCATCATTATATTATTGCTCCATTATTTGCATTTTGATAATGCAAGAAGGAAATAAGAGTCCTTGTTGCTATGGTTACTATTGGGAGAGTATGGGCTGAATTTTCCCCATACTCATCATGATATTTTAGAAGAAATGTATGGCACATTCAAGGTGCAAAGAGGCTACCCTTCAACATTGAAGGACAAGGAGAGGCTTCCACATAGGAGGAAGAGCTTCTCACATAGTAGCATATTGGTGGATGGCTTTGGCATGTGGAATTTCAAATAGAGAATTCATGGAGTGACAAGAGCCTTAACGCTAAGGCCAACAGCACTGTCACTTGGGAGTAAGTATCTTTTGACGGAGTGTTCCAAGGGGAATATGCATTATTCCTTTTTGCAGATTTTTATGAGGAGATTCTCATGGGAGGACTCATCCATGGACCTCACTTTTAGTTTACTCATTATGCATGGTAAGAGATACATTTTTGTACTTACTAATTGTTCCATTGAGTATATGTATCTTTTCACCATCTATGGACAGTGCATTGCTCCACATAAGAGCAAGATTATTCTTGGGTTACATGGTCACTTTAGGGCCAATATTTATAATGATGATAACCCATATCCTCATAACTTTGGGCAAGTGTATAATTTTTTTGATTGTGCTCAGCTGATATATATTGCTGATTACTACCCCATAGTAGATGAGCAAACTTGTGCAGCTAGTAATTCATTGAGAAACAACTTGCCACATGATGTTCTCAAGCAGCAAATGGGAAAATTGTGCTGTATTCACTCGATAAACAATTGGTATCAAGTAACCTTCAACATTTTTCCGATTTGGATGCCAAATGGTGATGATGTGCCATTCATTTTGAATGGGATGATTTGGGCCAGCATGGCTCATGACATGGGAGAAAGGATCTTTGGAGATCTAATCTTCTTCTTGCCACTTGAGGGAAACCTTATTGCAACCACAAATCAGAATATTCTCTACACTTACCATGATTGGAGGGAAAGACAACATGGGGTAGGCCATCTTGTCTACCATGTTCAGTTATTCATCCCACCTGCATTGCAGAAGCTTAAGGTGGAGGAGATTTTTTATGAGTTGCCATGTGGGAGGGTGACTCATCTTGTATGGAAGATAGCTTGGGGGTGGAGGTTTTTACGTGGGAATGATAGTTCCCAAACACATTTTAGACTCCGTGCCTTGGGAGGAAGCTCTTCATTTTTTTCCTTGCAGTTGCTTGAGGACAAGCAACATTTGGGAGGGGAGGACTCTAATATTCGTAAATTAGCATGCAGCTAATAGGAATATTCATTTTTGGTTTTTGCATCTAGTAGATGAATAAATGGGGGAGGAGAACCATACTTAACTTAAATCAGCATAAAAACCCTCTTGGTGTGAAAGGGGATCATTATAGTAGCTGGATTTCACACCCTCATGTGTGAAAAGGGAATTTTTTCTTGTGGACAAAGTCAATTTTGACCAAGTCAACAACATGCATGAAGAGGAATGGATCACCAATGCAAATAGCTCAATGTGAACAAGGATCAGCCTAAACAAACATATTAGAGCTAACTTGAAGGCACTTGAGTGTGAAAGGGGATGAAGCAGGTTGAAGAGGTCAACCTTGACCAAATCAAACAACGTGATTTGGAGGAGTGGCCTTCATGGAGACACAACGCAGTTTTGGAGGGAGATTGATCATGTGCATGTGGAAACCATAATGGGTGGGACCCAAGGTGAGGAGCCTCACATAACTTATAAGGAAGGGGATGGAAGCCATTTGAGATTAGCTTGATGATTATTGATTTTGGTCTGCATGACTATTTGGCATCCTCTTACTGTTTAGCAGAGTTGCAGTGCTGTTTAACACAAGGCATTCCTGTTTAGGAATTCCTTCTCCACTAAAGAGAGGTCTCTTGAGGGAGCTTGCACTTAAATTTTCCACATTCAAGCTTGAGGCCAAGCATCCTCCTTTAGCTACAAAACAGTTTCTGTTGAGAGCTGGGTTGTGTTGCAAGGTGTTGTAGTGGAAGCACCACAACACCACTTCCAGAGCTTGTATTTAAGAGGAGGAAGCCTTTCTTTCTCTGGGAGATTAGTGAGGGAGTCTATGAGCTTCATTTCAGATCTTGGCACGTGGCCAATGTACTTTTCATCCTCTACAGCACAGTCCCTTGCAGGAACTACGTCATTTTTCTGAGCATAGCAGTTTCAGGGTCAAGACCCTTGATCTTGAGCTTGTCCTTTGGGGAAAGGGCCAACCCTTCTCCTAGGAAGATTGTATAAAGCATATTATTCTATTTTCGGTAAATTTCAGATACATATATACAGAGCTGCAGTATAAATGCATTTTCTAGATCTATATCTGTAGATCTTCCATTTTGTACTTGTACTTTCATGTAGCCCTTGCCGGGTGGTTCTTTTTTGTATAAAAAGCGAAGAGATCTCCATTTTCTCAGCCATTGATGAATGTAAAATCTAGATATACTATTTCTCATTATTTTATGCATAAAAACTCATAAGAATAACGTTGTTATATGCTTCAGTCTTTTTTGTTAGCAAAATTCATGGGGTTTGGGCTTATTTGAGTTGTATTTGGTTGGGGAGATCTGTTTAACTTGGCTAGAGTGATTTGTTTTTGATCCAATTACGGATGTGAGTTTTATATTGCATATTCAAAGGGATCCAAGTCCCATTTCTCATATTTATAATGTAATATTCTGAAGACAACCTTTTTATGGCCCTATTTTCTGCATTTACCCAACTCTTGGGATCATAAAAGGTGTAACAAGTTGCTGTTGTAACATTAGATGATGGTTATGGATTTCTTAACACATATCATGAGTTAATAGCTTACCTCTACTCCATCATCATGTTTACATATTGTTGCAATCCCATTCTTGGAAAATTTCCAGCCTTACTAGGTGTGAGAGGTCTGTTTACCTCACCTAGTCTGATTAGTTTCTTATTTACTCTTGGATTTGGGTCTTAGATTATCATATCTAAGGGATCCAAGGGATTATCTTGTTCTCTGTAGCACACATTCCTGAAAAATGTGTTTTTCAGGCATGTCTTGCTAGCAATCCCAATTTAGGAATAATACACGGGTCTAGGAAGATCAGGTAGAATGGTATAAACGTAACCCGACTGAGCGTAGATCAAGTCATATTTTAATGCAATTTGGAGAGCAGCTTCTTTGGTTTGATGGAAATGCGATGTGACATCTTTGCCAATAGCAAGCAAGAGAGAGTTAAGTAACCAGTCCATGTAGACATAGTCTTCGAAGGTAGGGGATCGACATAGGCTCTTTCTTCTCCACCATTCCTGGACATGATCGGATAGGCGGGTTGCAGACGATTGATGAAAATAAGTCAAAAGTTTGGTACCAGTGTCATAACGAAGGGGAAGCTAGAAATAAGACAAAAGATCCCGAGCAAGAGTCGCAAAGGTGGTATGAGAGGATGAGGCCTGATCAACATACCACTTAGAAGCTTCACCTGTAAGCGTACATTGGAAAAACTGAAGACGGACATAGTCATTAGTAATGGAGTTAGACAAACACCACATGTGGAACATGATTTGTAGGATATTCTCTAGCAAGGCCTTCACACTTGGCAATGTCAAAAGGAAGCTTGGTCGGCATAGCATGCCAACTAGCGTCATGGTGTATAGGGTCATTGATCAACTGGTTAGAATTGGGAAGACTGAGGCCTGCCATATAGGGGAGCAAGGGAGCAACCAGAGTAGTTCCTGTTGCAGTCTCACTAGTAGTATTCCCAGCATGAGGGCCGAGGCTAACTCTAGCGTTAGGTCCTGAACCAGACATGGTGAAGGTGACAGGAGGAGAATCGGGGGTGGAACCAGAAAGAGAACCCAAAGAACTAGAAGAGGAGTCGGATTGTGGAATTGGTGGAGGAATAACTCGAATCTGACGTGGAGGAGTAAGTCTTCCTACCAGAAACTGAGGATGAAGGCCAAGAAGTCTCCGGGATAAATGCCTTGGTGGCACAATGATGACAACACAAACACAACACAAGGGGAAGAGAGACCAACAAGGGCAGAAAGGTGTAGGATCAACTGATTAAAATGTTAGAGCAAGGGCAAAGAGGTGCAGGATAAATTGATTTCAATGTTAAAGTGTTTGCTTGCCAGTGTTAACCAAGCTCTTCTTCACTTAGGGTGTGTGTGTAAAGTGTGTAAATTTTAATTTTTAAACCTAGAGGTTTGTAGAGAAAAAAAAAATGTCTGCTGTATAACTGTAAATAAACCTGCAGATAACAGTATATGGAACTGAAATAATAGAAAATAAACATCTAATAATGAAATAATCTAAACCCAAGGAGGCTTGCCTCTCAACAAGAAGTCTGTAGGTGGGAAAAAATCTAGTCAAAACACAAAAAAATAGCCAATAGATCTAAGGTCAAGAGGGACAGGGATCTAAAGGTCAGATCTGCTGGAAATAGGTGCAGATAAACATCAAAAAATCATAGGAAAAATTGTTGTAAATAAGGTGGCAAAAGGCTATCTCCTGGAGGGAAACGGAGTGGACCCCAAAGGAAAACCCAAAAAAAAGTAAAGGAGGTGATTTGGATGGATAAATAGCCAATTTGAAGTGGATCTGAAGGTGAGGTATTAGATCTGAAAAATGGCTGAACACTCTGAAAATTTCAGAAAACCTGCAACCGCTAAAACTCTTCCACCAAGTGTGGAGGGTACTGAAGCCCTAGGAGGCTAGGTTCCCACTTTGTTGAGAAAAACAGAACAAGTACAGGTCCAAAATGGGTAGAGACGGAGGTCAGAAAACCCTAAACAGAGGCCCAGATAAACCCAGGAAAATTTATGAAAAACTCCCGCAAAAAAGTGAGGTCGCAGTTTCTGACCTATTTCTTGTTGAGGCTGCAAGTTTTGGGTAGATTTACACGTCCTGAAGCTCTAGGTCGCAGGTTTAGGGCCAAAAATTGTGACCTATGCTTCCAATGCTCTCGGGAGCAGGTTTTAGTAGAATGTGTCGTCTCAGCTACGACTGATGTCTATCACCTGCGCAATAGGTCCGAAAACACACGGAAGTTATAATTTTTACTGTTTTAGGGTTTTATAGGTTAAAAACAACGTTAAGAAAAGAAAAACACGAAGATGAAGAGAAATCCTACGGTTTGAAGCAGCTGGATATGAAAATATTTGAAAAACGACAACGGTCGTAAACGTAAACCCGTGTGGAGTCGCCAGTTGTTAGTATGAATCTTAATTGAAAGTGTACGAAAAAACACCACTTTAGCTGTGCATAACAAATAAACCTAACAATAAATATGGCTGCCAATATCTTCAGATCTGCAATTAGGTGATCAAAATAAATGCTTCAAAAATCTAGATCTATGCATTGAAAGACATTAAGCAGTAAATAAAAATGAGATTTACTCCATGCATCCAATAGACAAGACAAGAATATGTCGAATGAATTTCATATTAAGGGCACCTGGGAGGAAAACATAGAAGCATGTTACCATTTCTCCTCAATGGGATGGGTTCTTGTAAGTCCTCAGCACTTCAGATCTAAAATTCCTCTCTTTTGATGGTGTAGAAAACCCAGACAAAAATGGAACTCAAAGGGAGCTCACAAGCAAAAAGATAGAAAAATATGACAATGATGGTGGATCAAAGTCAGACCAAAAGTATATATCCAGAGTGATCTTTAGGCAACAAAAAGTGATGAATGAATGAAAAAAACCTTCTATTTATAACAAAATATTGAGTTAGTCTAGATATTGGTGCATAATTAAATATTATTAACCAAATCAAGATCCAACTTTTATGGAATATTTTATTATATTTTTTGGAGGGAAAAAAATTTGACTTGGGTCAAATCCCCTTATTTGTAAATAATAAATAATTAAATGATTTATTTATCATTTTAAGGATTTGGTTGAGCAATAATCAAATAAATAATGATTTATTTAATTATTAATGAATGATTTAGTCAAATTTAACAAGGAATATTATTTAAATAGGGTTTAAATAATTATTCATAGAAAATAATAAGATAAATAGTGATTTATTTAATTAATTTTCCTGTTTTGGGTTAAATATGACTAGGAATATTAATTAAACTGTTGTTTAACTAATTATTCCTTGAGTAAAATTAAACAAATGTCGATTTATTTAATATTTCCTCATGGGGTTTCCTATTTAGACCATAAACAACTTAATAAAGATGTTTTACTAAGTTATTTTTCATAATGGAAGAAATTTTACTTAGGGTAAAATTGGTCTTACATGGTGTACTTAGGTCCATATAATAGTAATAGGTTAGATGACCAAAAAAATGGTGTAACACCTTTGCTTCCTGTCTTCATTTTTTCAATATGCCGATCAGGATCCGAGCTTTCCTGTAGAAGAGAAAACGAAAAAAACTTAGCATAGACACTATTTGCAGCAACTCTTCATGGCGTAAGATAGAAACTTAGTGTTAAAAATATTTTTTTATAGAAATGGATTGAGAAAACCAAATCTAATTAAATGTAAAATGTTTATACATTCGAGACCAATTAATATCACACTAAATCCTTTTTGTGAAAATATGGCGGGCCACGTGAATATTGTCACAACAGATCTCAGAGTGGAGACATCAGAGGGGAATTTAAAATAGAACTATGATATCACACTTCTCTGATATGGAAAGGTCTAAGATAGATGTTTCGATAAGTAAAAGGTTTTGAGAATCAATGCTTCGAGATAATTCACCTTTGATAAACGAAGTTCTGATATGTCAAAAATTTACTATAAAAGTTTTCTTGGAAGAACCTTTTCTCGTAAGTTTTATTAAAAAAATGTGATGATATGAAAAGCTTCGATATAAAATGATATGACATGAAAGTTGCAAGTACAAATGAAAAAGGGTGTCAGAAAGTGGATTCTCGGAGAGGAAACATCTCATAACATTTTATAAAAATGTTATGATATGGAAAGTGAAGAGAAGCAAAGGCCTTAATTCAAATCGCCGAGAATTTTACCTCAGGAGTTCAAGTCTTTCGGAACATTAGGTAATTACATTTCGGGAAAGAAAACATCGTAATGTTTTATAAAAAGGTTCCGATAAAGTAACTCTGATAACATTTGTCTAAATGAAGAATTAACTTAATTTTTCTTTGAAAATCATTTCAAAATTGCCTTCAGACTTGTTTCCCTTTTTTCCTATTATTAAATAAACGTAAAGTGTTTTTTGGAAAACTCAATGGGTCCCCATTATTTTTTATGTATTAAAGATAAAGAAAATGGGGGGTTGAATTTTTCTGCAACAATTAGCGATGAATTGGGAGATACAATTATTTCTGAATAAATTAATGAAATTAAAAAATAAAAGGAAAAAATATGAAAAGATCTGAATGCTAGAGTTTAGATTTCTTATAAACATTTCTATTAAAAAAATAAAAATTTATTATGTTAGTTCTGAGACTTTTGTGATCCATGATATAGATAAATGTCTTTTGGAATAATCACATCATCAATATTTGGTCGACGTTTCGAACCAACTAATGTGGTTCATCCTCAGGACAAGGTGAAGAAGTTTGTTAGAAAATTATATATTACAGAGACATGGAACACATAAAATATGTGGAAACAGAAACACATAAATAAGTGGTTCACCCAACTTGGGTTACGTCAACAGAAACAACCAGTCCTTCCTTTTTATTATCCAGAAAAATGAAGAGACACAACCTACAATAGATCTATTGTAATATCATCTACTCTCTCACATAGTCCCCCTTTCTATTTTTCACTTGGAATATACACACAATACACAACCACAATACAATACCCTCATACAACACAGGAGTTTCCTTCTAGGTTTCCTTCTAGGGAAAAAAACCCTAAATTAAACATAACTTCTACCGTCATATCATCCGCCTAATGAATGACCCAGTTTGACTACAAAATTATAATATTTTACAAGGAAATTTTGATTCCTATGTGTTTTATATGTGGGTCCTTTACTTTGAGTACTAACAGGAAGAGCTTCTTCATATTCTTCATTTTGTGAAGGAGTGAGGATAAAATCCCATAAGCCATTAGCTTCTGCTACTTATTCTTCTTCTGTTTCATTTGTTGATAACATTCTCTATTCTTCCTGTTCTTCATCTAAGTCTTCAGTAGATATATGAGAAAGTGGTTGAGATTGAATAGGTTGTTTATCTTTATCGGTCTAAAAGATCTTCTTGTTGAAGTTTCAACTACTTGCTTTTTCAGTTCTACCATCTCATTGGAAATGGTTGTAAGTATTTTCTATAAAACCTTCTAGATCATAAGGATATTTGGAAGGATTTTTTTTGGGCTCTTCTTTGAAAGTGGCATTTTTAGATGATTTTATTTCTTCAACAATAAATTTCTTCTCAAGGGCTATACCCTTTTCTCAACATACCAAGCTTCTTTCATATTATCGACGAGTATTGTCTTATGATATCTATCAATGAACATAGTAATATTTGAAGGTAGGGAATTGATATACCATTCAATATGAATATCGACACTGGGTTTCGTTGTAGTTGGGATATTATTCAAAATCTTGTAAATTCTTGAATTAAAATATTTGACTTTCTCATTTGGTGAAGCTTTGATATTTGATAATTCATTAATTAATGTTGTAATTGTTTTATGATCCCAAAATTTCTTAAGGAATTTTTCTTTGAATGTATCATAATAATTAATTGATACAACTGGTAGGGAAAAATACCAAGACCCTACTAATCATTCAAATGTATCAGGAAATAATCTGCACACTACATCCTTTTTAGAAACCCCATTGAGAATAATTTCCAACATAAAATTGTGAAGATGTTATTCTGCAGGTAGTCCATCATCAAGATTATATTTAGGAAACCATTTCTCTAGATTCTTAGGAAGAGGGTGTAGGGGAGGATTCATTACAAATTATCCTCGATTGTTCCATGGTCTATTTTGCATCTCGAGATTAATAATAAGTCTAGTGGTTGAAGAGATAGATATAGAAGTAGAAGTACTTAATGAAGGGGTTGTTGAAGTATTAACAATTGAAGAAGATACCCCAATAGCACTACTGACAACAATAGAGTTGGTTGGTTGGACAGGATAAATATTGCTGGATGTAGGTTTCAAAGGGTGATAGGAGGAAGGTAAATAAGGTTGTGAATAATGGTAGGATGAATAGTAGGATTATGAGGTGGAGAGGATGTAAAATTCTCACTAGTCGAGGATTCAACACCAAAAATATGTTTCTTTCTCTTGTGAGTTGGTAATCGGAATTCAAATGATTTGACTCCAATATTCTCACTCTATGATATATTAAGGACTCCATTATACTTTAGTGAAGAGGTAACACTACCCTCAGAAAGTTCTGGTTGAGTAATTTATTCTCCAGAGATGGAATTTACTTCCAATTTATGTATGAGAGTTTGAAGTTTAGGAAATTCAGTTGGCTGATCCGAAATTGGTGTATTTATAGATGGATCAATATATAATACTTTATCATGGATAGGAGACTTAGAATATTATTAAACAACTTTTGATCATGGATTAGGTGACTTAGAATGTGATATAGAAGTTGGAGGAGACTTTGAGGGATATTGACTCTTCAGATGGCTTCTTGATTTTGAGTGATATATTAATTCCATTCATTAGTTTGTTGGCTGTCCTTCTAGTGAAAAAAATTCTGATGTTATATAATTTACTCATCAACATTGGGGGAAAAACACACGGTTGAGGTCCCAATTAGACTCTTTTCCGTTTGGAGTAGTGGCTCCTACTAGAATTATGGGACTAGTTTCCCTTAAATAAAAACTATGTGAAGTGGGATGAATGATAGTATAAATATATATATTAATGGATATTAATATGTACTAAAAAATAAATTAGAAGTTACTAAAATCTATTATAACACATGGGTAAGCTGAGAACATATGTGTTAGAAAGATGTCATAACTATCATAATAATGTATATTATTACGAAATATTCAATGAAATAAATTATAGAACGATTTCTTAGGATTGTGTTATATCAAACTTCTTACACCTTTCAAATATCTTCTTTAAGTCATTAATATGATTACTTCTCTTCTTAGAATAAATTTCGATATCATCTAAGTAAACAACTATTGATTTAGTAATCATACCTCTAAAAGCTATGTCTAAAGCTCTTTGAAATGTTGCTCTAACATTTATCAAACCAAAAGGATATTTTTGATATGCAAGAATTCCTCATTTGGTTATGAATGTTTTCTTTAACATGTCTACAGGATGGACAAGAACTTGGTTATAACCAGAAAAACCATCTAAGAAAGCCATTAGCTTGAAACCTGCAATTGATTGTAGGATTTGTTCCATAGGAGGAAACACAAAGTTTTCTTTCTCAGATGATCTATTCAAATTCCTGAAATCTATACAAATTATAATATCCCCATTTTTTTTCGTAACTAGAACAAGGTTTAACACCCATTTGGAATGTCTAACTAGAAAGATGATTTTAGACTTGAGCAGTATATTCAACTCGGTTTTAATTTGTGACTCAAGATTTGGATGAATTTTTCTGAGATTTTATTTTAATGTTTTTACATTTGGAAACATGGGTATTGTATGTTGAACTATGGAAGTATCATAAGTTTTAAATTCATCATAACTCCAAGAAAATACATCTTTATATCTTCTTAATAAATGAATAAAATCAAGGCTTTCATCAATAGAGATTTTGAGTCCTAGGTTAATGCTTTGTGGTTTTTCTTCAGATGCTAAATTGATGAGTTCAAATCTCAAGGTAATTCTTTGGAGTTGATAAATAGCTAGTTTTTTAAATCTATATTTCAAATCATACAGATCTTCTAACTTCAACACATGTTTTGGCAATGAATTTTCATCTGCGGACATATTAAGATTTATGTCATGTTCATCCTCGTCAATAATTTGACCTGTGTATGTTCCTTATAAAGTAAGAAAACTCATAATATTAGCATAATCATTAAACACCCTCCAATTAGTAATATTGTCATAGATAGAGGATTGAAATATCAATTCTATAGAAAACCTATCAGGACTAATGTCCTCAGGAGGGATGAACTTAGAAGCAACGTTGGCTAGTAGATCTGCACCGACATTTTGAATTCTTGGGATAGGACATATATTAATGCCAAAAAATGGGAAGTAAAGTCTTGGATCAAAGATGGACAATGTTTCAGGTTATTTGAAACAAAATGAATGTTATTTCCTTACCTATTTAATAATAATTTTAGAATCACTAAAAACCTTGAGAAATTTCACATCAAGGCTAATATCATTTTGTAGTCTTTGAACGAGTTCTTTGTATTCAACCACATTATTCATACATTGAAACTCATGTATAAAGGAAAGAAAATTATTTTCTCCATTTGGATTTACTAGTATACAACTAGCCCCTGCATCATCATAGGACTTAGATCCATAAAAATAAAGAGTCTAAAATAAATTGTTAGAGTTATTTAAAAACAATTCTACAATATTCACACATATTTATGAGTATGCTTGAAAAAAGTTTTGAATATGTGATGTAACATATTCAACATGGAAAGGATTAAATTGAGAAGGAAAACAACCAAAGAAAGATTCAGAAGAATAATTTCCCATGATATTATTTGTAAAAGATATTGGCTCATTTTCTTCATCTAGATCAGCCACAATATACTTCATATGCTTCTCCCTATTAAGACTGATATGATTAGGTTTACCATTACAATAGAGCCAAAGATGAGACAATATGTAGCAAAAGAACCATGTAACTTTTCAGACCAATCCCTATTTAAAATAAGACCATAGAATTTAGGGATATCACCCACAAAAATGTCTATAATATGAAATGCCTTTGAATTGGAAGATAATATAATTAAGACATCATTCATCATTCCCCTAAAACCTTGAATTTTTTTCTATCAAGCTGAAATATTTGTACAACATTTTTCTGAGTTTTCACATTTAATTTCAAGCATACCGAAAAAGGCATGATATTGGAAGAAGCAGCTGAATCTACAGACTGCCAAAAAATTATGAACGTTTTTGTTGAAAAGTTAAAAATATAAAAGGAAAGGAGGTGTATGGGAATTATAACTATCTCCAATCAAAATTTCATCGGAGGGATCCAACTTATTAGAAGGGATAGGAGGAATCTTATTATTTCCTTTAGATACTTTAGTAGTAACAACAATTGAAGGTAATGGAGAAACATACACAACATTTAGCTCATCAAGCAATAATTTTTGTTGTTGTTTTAACTCACTAACCACATCTAAGGAAATATTTTCCTTGTTTTTATTCATATCCTTAACTATGTTATATTCAATAACATCTGAAACTATTATGGTTTTTGATGTAGCAGAAGTAGGAGGAATTTTAGGATTATTTGATGTTGAACTTGAAGATTTATTAGAAGAATTTTTGGACGTGCTTTTTTCATTTGATGAGACATTTGGACTTTTTTATTCCTCTGTGTTGTATCTGCGGGCCCTTTACTTCAAGTACTAATAGGAAGAGCCTCTTCTTCATCTTCTTCGTTTTCTAAAGTAGTGAGGATAAAATCCTAAAACCCATTAGCTTCTGTTACTTCTTCTTCTTATGTTTCTTCTATTGATTTTGTTCCTTCTTCTTCCTCCTCTTCATCTGAGTCTACAGTAGATATCTGAGCAGGTGGTTGAGATTGAACAAGATTATTTCTCTTTATCGGTCTAAAACATCTTCTTGCTGAAGTTTCCACTACTTTCTTTTTCAATTCTACCATCTCATTGGAAATGGTTCTAAGGAATTTTTATAAACCTTCTAGATCATAAGTATCTTTGGAAGGATTATTTTTGAGTTCTACTTTGAAAGTGACCTTTTTAGATGATTTTATTTCTTCAACAATATATGTCTTCTCAAAGGCTAATGCCCTTTTCTCCATAGCCATAGCTTCTTTCATATTATCGGCGAGTATTGTCTTCTAAGCTCTATCAATGAACATAGTGATATTTGAAGGTGGGGAACCGATATACCATTTGAACTAAACATCAACGTTAGTTCTAGATGCAATTGAGATCTTATCCAAAAGCTTATTATATCTTGAATTAAAATCTTTGACTTTCTCCTTTGGTGAAGCTTTGAGATTTGATAATTCATTAATTAATGTTGTAATTTTTTTTATCATCCCCAATTTTCTTAAGGAATTTTTATTCAAATGTATCCCAATCAGTAATTGATCGAGTTGGAAGGGAAAAATACCAAGACCCTAGTGATACCTTAAATTTATAAGTAAATAATCTGCACACTACATGCTCTTTAGAAATCCCATTGAGATTAATTTCCAACATAAAATTGTGAAATTCTTCTTCTGCAAATAGTCCATCATCAGGATTATATTTAGGCAACCATTTATCTGGATGCTTAGGAAGAGGACGCATGGGAGGATTCATTGACATTATTCTTGGATTTTTCCATGGTCTATTTTCGATTCTAAGATTAATAATAAGTCTAATAGTTGATGAGATATATCCAAAAGTAGATGTACCTGATGAAGGGGATGTTGAAGTATTAACAATTGAAGAAGATACCCCCACAACAATACTGACAAAAATAACATTGGTTGGTTGGAGAGGATATATATGGGTGGTTGTAGGTGTCAAAGGGTGATAGGAGGAAGGTAAATAAGGTTGTGAAGAAGTTGGATGAATAGTAGGAGTATGCGATGGAGAGGATGTAATGTTCTCACTAGTTGAGGATTCAACACGAGAAATATGTTTATTTTAATTTTGAGTTCGTAATGGGAATTAAAATGCTTTAAATCCAAGATTCTCACTTTGTGATATGGTAAGGACTCCAATAGAATTTAGTGAAGAGGTGACACTACCCTTAGAATGTTTTGGTTGAGTAATTTGTTCTCCAGAGATGGAAATTCCTTCTAATTTATGTATGAGAGTTTGAATTTCAGGAGATTCATTCGACTAGTCCAAAAGTTGTGTATTTATAGACGGATCATTAGCTAATAATTTATCATGGTTAGGAGACCTGGAATGTGATTCAACAACTTCTGATTGAGGATTGGGTGACTTAGAGTGTGATCTAGAAGTTGTAGGAAACATTGAGGGAGATTGAATCTTAGGAAGGCTTCTTGATTTATAGTGATATATTATTGTCATTCATAATATGTTGGCCCTCATTCTAGTGCCAAAAATATTGATGGTTTAGAATGTCCTCATCAACATTGGGGGGAAACCACCCAGTCGGGTTCCCAATTAGACCCTTTTCTATTTGGAATAGTAGCGCCAACTGGAATTATGGGAATAGTTTCCCTTAAATAAAAACTATGTGAAGTGGGATGGATGAAGGTATAGATATATAGGTTAATGGATATTAATATATACTAACAACTAAAGTATAAGTTACTAAAATATATTATAAAACCCGGGTAAGTTGAGAACATATGTGTTAGAAAGATGTCATAAATATCATAATAGTGTAGATTGTAACGAAATCACAATAATAATTCAATGAAAATAGAATAATTTAATGAAATATTTAATGAAATAAATTTAATTAAAGAATCAATTCAAGTCACAATAGATCAACAGGTTGAGGATGGGCCTCGTCAGAAGGGATACCCAAGATCAAACCTCATGGAGGATGTTGTGCCCGTGCTAGGGGGAGGAGACAAGTTAAAACCGATAAGCTTAGTGTTGGTGTGGCCCAGGCCATGTGCAATCCCTGGGTGATTTTGATGGCTTAGATGCCCATGGGTCACGGTTTCTCAAACCATAGGTCAGGCCTGATGTAATCTTTGATGAACTGAGACAACTTGACAAAAAAAAAAAATTTAAGCATCACATATGTTAAAGATACTATTGTTCAAAATATAAATCAAATGTAAAAAAAACAAGCCAATAATGATCATGAAAAATTGACAAGCATGAAAATATGTGAACAACATCATTTAACAAATCTTTTAAAATAAGAGAAACATAAAAATAAGATAATAGTACTCGATAAATTATATATCTACTCAATCTAGAACTGCAAGTGGTTCAACTTATATTAAGAAAAAATTAAAATACAATAGTGCAATTTCAAGTCCTTTCTTTTCAAAATTTAGAAACCCTTCTCAATCTCAGAGAAGTAATTTATAGTCTCAATACAAAAGGGATAAAATTACACTCCTCCACCAATATCTCAACAGAAAAAACAGTAAAATAATAATCAATAAATACTTGTAACATCTTTGGAATTTAGGACGAGGATTGTCTAATAGTAATTTTCCGCAATATGTAAAAATCTAGCAAACTAATGAGCTACATGGGATGAATGGGCTTGATCCTTATCTGAATGGTAAAAATAATAGTCTTTAGTGGTGGAAACATCTGCATAGTAACATTGGATAAACATTAGAGAAATAACCATTGGTTGTGAGGTTTAACCAGAAACTACCAATGATGCTTACGGTCAATTTTAGATAAATGCTCAATCATTTCATCCATTTTTGTACTATGTTTCAAACAAGATTTCAATAGTGTGTTTACATATGGAATTAAATCTTCATAGACTTTTGAAATTAGTTTTGATTGCAATAAGGTATAATTTACTAATTCAATTGTATAATTAGAAAGATATCATACCTCATTTGTTACACCATTTTTTGGTCATCTAACCTATTATCATTAGATGGACCCAAGTACACCATGTAAGACCAGTTTTACCCTAAGTAAAACTGCTTTCACTATGTTAAAATAGGAAACCCCAAAAGGAAATATTAAACAAACCCATATTTGTTTGATTTTCCTCATGGAATAATTAATTAAACCATAATTTAATTATTATTCCCATTCATGTTTAACCCAAAATCAAAGAAATTAATTAGATAAACCTTTATTTATATTATAATTTTCTAGGAATAATCATTTAAACCTTATTTAGATGATATTCCTTGTTAAATATGACCAAATCACCCACAAATAATTAAATAAATCACTATTTATTTAATTATCTTTTAACCACCTCCTTAAATAATTAAATAAATCATTATTTATTTGATTATCTTCTAACCGCTTCCTTAAAAAGATAAATAAATCATTTATTTATTTATTTTTGACAAATTAAGGGATTTGACCCAAGTCAAGTACCTTTTCCCCCAACAAATATAATAAAATATTCCATAAAAAGTGGATCTAGATCTAGTTAACCCATGCACCAAGATCTAGAATGACCCAATATTTTGTTATAAATAGGAGGGTTTTTCCTACCATTATTCACCTTTTGTTGCCTATTAGATCACTCTAGATCTATACACTTGGTCACCATTTTCTACCATTTGCTGTGAGTGCTCCCTTTGAGTTCCATTCTTTGTGTGGGTCTTCTACACCAACAAGAGAGAGAAATATTAGATCTGAAGTGCTGAGGACTTCCAAGAACCCATCCCACTGAGGGGAATTGGATACACCTTCTTGTTTTCCTCACAGGTGCCCCATTAATATAAAAATTCTTTCAAAAATTGTTCTTGTCTTGTCTATTGGTATATGGAGCAAACCCTTACTTTTTCTGCTTAATGTCTTTCCATGCATAGATCTGGTTTTTTGCAGCTCTTTTATGTCTAACTAACCGTAGATCTGAAGATATTGGTAGCCACTTTTTTTGTTAGGGCTATTAGTTATGCGTAGCTAAAGTGGTCCTGTTAGCCCCCCTATGAAATTTTTGACAAGCAAATAGGGGGCTAAGATGTTTTTGAGTCTTCAAGGAATGCATTTCCTTTGAAAACACAGTCTCCTTGAAGCCTCCATGTGCCTTTTGTCCTTTGATAAATCCCCCTCTGCTGATTCCTATTATGAAGCCTCTCTGTTGGTGAAGAAATGCCCAAAGGCCCCCTTTTCCCTCTCATTTCATTCCCCAAAGCCTTTGTTTTCTATCCCCTTTCTCTCCCCTTCTATTTCCCTTCTTACCCTTCAAATTCCCCCAAAATCCCCTTTAAAGTTCCCCCCTAACCTTTACTGACCTTCTTCCCCCTTTATTTCTCTATCGTTCCCCTCCTTCACCTCCAAAATCCATTTAAAAGGGGTAAAAAAAAACCCACTTTCCGACCATGTATTAGGGCTTAGCCCCTTTCCCGCCAGCCCCTTAACCACTTCCCCACATGTGCCCCGGCGCTGGGACCAAGTGCTTAAGTCCCAGGCGCTAATCGCAATCGAAACTATCGGCGGGAGGCAAAACCCTTTGTAACAACAAAAGTCCCGATGCGATCGTTTTAACGCTTTAAGTCCCGCGATGTGTTGTGTACCGTCGATCTGTCACAAGATCTGACGGCCAGCGCTCAATCGCAAGACTCAGCAGTGCCGCCCCGATTACAGCCCTCCGATCGCGTTCTTCACCGTTGACTCCTCCCGCAGATCAACGGTCCAGCGCCAATCGCTCCATCGCAATCGCAACATGTTGTATGCGCCCTCCGATCAATCGCAAGTCTTTCCTATCGTCTCCCGATTAAATCTCCACCGTCCATCCCCCCCTCGATCCAACGGTCAACGCTTTCTCCGCCCAATCACAATCAGAACTTTCAATGTATGTCACCCCTATCCCCCTCTGATTGCGATTGCCCGATTCAATCTCGGCCGTTCATTCTTTCCAGATCTGACAGTTCAGGTTTAATCGCCTTCCGCCTTGCCGCCCCTCTCCATCTCCCTCCGATTAAATGTGGACCATCGATCTGATCCCAGATCCGACGGTTGGTGTCTAATCGCAACACCCCTCTAATCGCAATCGGAACTTTTTGAATATGTGTTGTGATTGAAGCTCGCTCCGACCTCCGATTGCGATGGTGCTGATTGGATCCTGGCCGTAGATCTTCCCCAGATCCGACGGTTCTGATCTAATCGCCCTCCGCCTCCACTCGGTCCCACTTCTTACATGCATTTCGTTGCATTTTTTTGCATTTCCATACGTTTTCGCCAAAGTCTAAGGTTTCGATATGTTTGATAGGTTAGCCCGCAGGTCAATCTCCGCCGTCGATCTTCATCTCTAGGCCTGAATCCAACGATCTGCGCTGCATATTTACACCAAACCCTATTGTCCGCGCGTTTCACCACTCCACTGCATTTTCATCGTTCTTTTACATAATAGCATTGTTTCCGCCACCGCCGCTCTACCATTTCGTTCACCCTGCATCCATTTCTCCGTCCACTGTTTTCTTCACGAGTTTGCTGTGTTGCATAGTTTCTAGAGGAAGAGGACCGCCGCTATTCAATCTACTACCTCGATGGCGAGCGACGAAGTCAGGATCAAATCTAATGAGCTAGTACCATCAAAAAGTTAAGGAATGGGGCTGTCAGGACTTACATTAAAGGAAAGCAGAGTTCAAATGCCGAAAGTCCTGTCGGCGCCATTTAAAGATCGAGCTAACTCAACAGAGGCGGTAATGAAGCAGCGAGGAGTTTTAGTACAGATTAGGGGGATTAGTGCATGTCAACGAAGATCTTGAGCTCTGAACCAGAGGTTTAAAGAGGCAAAGCATCATTTTGAAGACCCCGAGGATCGATCTGGAGATCCTGAACATCAATAAGAGGTAATATCAAGGTTTTCTTATCAGCAGAATGTTTTTCCATAAAGGACAAGTCTCCCATACAGTCTTTATTATGCGCCGTGTCCCTGAAGGAGTTTTTCGTCCCAGCTATAGTTCAAAACAATCTAACATCTATGAGGCAGACCTCTCAGCAGTTTCTTTCATTTTGTTCAAATCACCTGGAGTACTGCAGCCAAAAGGTCAAATCATATCCGAGGCAGATCTCTATTGCACCGGGGAGATGACAAAGATTAAATATACAACATATCAAGCGGAATGGGCCTCGGCCCTGCATTCATTGTTGTGTTTAAATGTAACATTTAAAATTCACCTACCTCCTCAGTCGGTCCTCTGTGTCTCTTCTGCTATAAAGCGTAGAAGGATATCATTGTAATGGTTGTTGATGCATTATCAGTGAATTGCAAGCATTTTTTTCCCGAGCCAAATTCTCTGTGTAATGATTGTATGATAGGCTGAGAAATATGATGTATTCAGGCTGAATATAAAATCTTTGGGCAATGATGTACCTGATTGGTATTGTGTTTAACATGATAAGAAGTTTTCATTGGATCCTGATCTACAGCAGTTGGTGATGTTTTTCTCATCTCTGCATTTATTTCCATTTCATTTCATGTTCTTCTGACTGGCATCTGAACGCATGACATAATATTTACCCTTGTTAGGTACCTTATGTCCCAAATCTCTCAGTCTTTAATGTTTTCTGCTCATATGTGTATCTGAATATTGTTTTTTAATTGACTAAACCAGTGTAGTGGATGATTATTGCCTGCTCTTTGATGTGCAAGTTAATAGAATCAATGTTCAGATGTTTTTGTTAAGATTTAATTGAAAGAGGTTAGGAACATTGGGAGGTGTAAAGCCTGTCGCTGCCTCTTCATAACCTACCCTTCCATATAAACCTTTTCAAGATCCCTTGTGTTGCCTATGGTTTTGTCCAAGCAGGCCTGGAGTTAAATGACCTCTGGCCTGATCTATAGACGGAATCAGATGGTTCTCCATCCTTCACTCTCATTCCTTAATGTTCCATCCCACCAATCAGTCTTTGAGATCCAAATGCTCTAGATGACTAGCCCAACTGAAGCTTACACATTTAACATAAGTAAATCCTTTCTTGACTCCATTGCCCAATGGCCTTGATGTTCCCTGAGTTATCTATCCTTGCCTAGCTTCCTTCTTTACCTATCTTTGTCTTATGGTGAAACCTTCCTTCCTGATTCTCAACAACCAAACTCAAACAATCAAACAAACAACCTTGAGCCTATAACTAGCCTAAAATCACAATTGAGAACTTCAAAGACATATATCCTTTGATAATCATAGAGAGATCCCTCTCTGGACCTAGGAGGTCTAGATCCTAAGGTCTGAAAGTGGTTCTATGTTGTCTCATCTTTTGGTATTGCCGACCTTGCCAAAACATGGGAACCCCAACATAATGGCGACTCCACTGGGGAATATCTGAGTACTTTCATCTTGTTGCATCTCCAAGCCTCGAAAAACCTAGAACCTCTATTTAGGCTGGCAGTAAAACACTTATCCTTCCTATTTCACTTACCTCTTGTGCGTTTTACCCGTTACTCTCAGACAGAGCTTGGTAAGGGCCAGGTAGCCTCCGGACCTCATCCTCTTTAGGAGGTGACATATCTGGTAAATGCCCTCCCAGTCCATCTCCGGTTAGATTTTGCTGTGTTTTGTGGGATATTCCTGAAAGGGATATTTCTTCATCACTGCGGTGGACATTGTACCCTCTAGAAACATCCTAAACCTTCCACCTGGCGACTCCATTGTTCCCAAACGAAAAGACTCCATTGGTAATCAATAGGCCTGCTGATTACCTTGGTTTCACATAAGACTCCACTGGGAGACCAAATTCAAAGCATAATGAAGGCTCCACTGGGAGACCAGCCCTGAGACAACATCAACCACAGTAGAAATAACTAGTAGGGTTAAGCTGCTTGGCTAAAAATTACACTCTGGCTCACAGAATCATTCATACAAGAGCTTTCCCTGATCCAAACCCACCTGAAATAGTTGATAATCTTGAGAAAATCCTTAAAAGAACACCTGCAAGTAGGAGATCAACCATTTCCAACAACATTCATAGAGCTAATTCTGCACCCGAAGATCTTGCAGCTCCATTAGACCCTTTCTTCGACCTAGACTTTCAAAACAGATTACCTAGAACTAGGTCATTCAGTGTTTCAGACCAGCCAGACCCTAGGGACAGTGAAACCCCTCCTTCCACGCCACCTGATCTCCACTTTCTCCAAAACTTGGGGCTTTCTCACCCGAGATCTGCTCAACAGACTTCTGTTGGTCCAAACATCCCTGTCATCCAAATACCAGCTGCTCAAGCCAACCCTATACCTCATCAGAACATCATCATGGTAGCCTGGTATGCACCTCTAGTTTTACCTCAGCCTTTGCTGCCCTTACCAAATGATTATCAATCAAAAATCCCACACTTCCCTGCTAAAGAACCTACAACAGCACAACAACATGTAGATAAAATGGAGGACTCTTTTGACTATATGGAAATTGATGATGAAACAATCAAAATGAGAATTTTTGCGCAGAGCCTGGGAGGAGAGGTTAAAAAATGGTTTAAAAACCTACCTCTGGTAGTATCCAAGATCTCCCTGCTTTACACCAGACTTTCATCAAAAAATGGGAAACTAGGGCAAACCCTCACCAGCTCCTAGCAGAATACATGTCCCTTAAGAGGAACGTAGGAGAGAGTGTTCATGATTATACCACTAGATTCAACAGTATTTATAATGCTCTCCCTCCACACATGAAACCTCCACAAGGTATGGCCCTAGCAAAATATCCTGATGGATTTGATGCTGACATGGCCTATGAGCTTAGAGATAAGGAATCTACCACATTGGAGGATATGCAGAAAGGGGCAGTAAACATAGAAGCGAATCTGATCGAGAAAAGAGAAAAACTAAGAGCTGAGAAGAGAGTAACATACAAGGATGACACTATAGCCTCCACTTCAGATCCAAATATTGACAGATTGTCCAAGAATTTGGATAAGCTATACCAAATGATGGAAAAAATGGTTGTCACTCCGAACAGGAACCAAAATCAAAACTTTAGAAGAAACAACAACACTCCCAACAAACAGAAAGAGTCAGATCAACAAATCATTCCCCCGTTTCAAAACTTCCTAGATTAGGATGAGGGAATCATAGAAGAGTCTGAAGGGAATACTATTAACATGTTTGAAACAGAAGACTCAATTCTGAACTGTGACTCAGAGGAAGATCAACCCTCATCTTCATGTTGGGATGAGGAAATATTAGAAACTGAAGAGTACAGACTTGGGTTCGAAAATGCCATGTTACAGGGCAGAGAGTAATATGAGCTCAGGAGCAAAAAGAACCAAGACATTTCCAAAACCAAAACTCCCGAGTTACCATCAAGAAAAGGCCTGAAAAATCTTCTAAAGCAACTGCTGTGAACAACAATTCAACAGCCAAGAGTTCTGAGAGTAACAAAGAAAAGGACAACCAAAGCATGGAAAAACAGGGTCAACAAACTAGTAGCACTAGCACCTTAGTTAGTGCTCCTGATAAAACTGTTTCTACACATGTACATAATGAGAAAACACAAACTGATTCAGCCACTAAAACAGTGGCAAATAAGACAGAGTTGAACACTTCCAAGAGTCAATCCACTTTCAATTTAGAAAGTGAGATTGCAAAAATCAAAATATCTGTACCATTATCTGAGTTGGCCACTCAGGATTTATATAAAGGCCAAATTCTGAAAGCATTGAATTTAGGGGAAAACACTGATTCTGTAAACTTGAATGATGATCAGCCTGCCCTCTTGTTTGGGCCTAAGATTGAAGGTAAGTTTCAGGAGGGGGTAGTACCACCTTTCTATATTAGTCTCAACATTCATGATAAAATACTCCACAATGCAATGCACGATTCTGGAGCCTCACACAACCTGATGCCTAAGGTATTTATGGAGAGGTTAGGCCTAGAAATCACCAGACCCTATAAAGACTTGTATTCTTTTGACTCGAGTAGAGTAAAATGTCTTGGCCTGATCAAAGACTTGTGTGTGAGTTTGACTCAGATTCCTGCGAAATGTATGGTCATGGATGTAGTGGTGGCAGATGTGCCACCCAAGTATGGCATGTTATTATCTAGATCATGGGGAGCCAAGTTGCAAGGCACCATGCAGATGGATGGCTCATATGCCACTATCCCTATATTTGGCCAATTAAGAAGACTATATAGAGAATCCCAAATGAAATTCCTAGTCAGCAGCCCCGAGAAACCTGAAAATTCACCATTATATTCTGTACATACCGACCTTGACTCCTTCATATTTTGTAATGATGAATCCTTAGAAGAGCCAGAGTCCCAGAATAGGTATACAAATGAGAACACCGAGCCTATGGACCTCCACATAATGGCCACTCTGGAAGAATATGATCAGGAAGACCATGGGAAGCACACTGAAAATGAAGAGGAAATCAGCAATGAAGCCTGTAGGATCTGTGGAGGACCTCTCACTCTGAGTGAAATAGAAACAGAACAAGAACAACAAGCTAACCACCTCCCTGACATCCATGGCCTCTATGAACAACAAGATAGTTTACAACCTAGTAAAGACCTCCCAACTCAACCTAATGGCGAACCCAGCTGTAAGGGAGAAAGTGAAGTGGAAGTAAACAAAGAACCCCTGTGGGAAATGAACTTTGATGGGTCATGTACTAGACAAAGCGCTGGAGCGGGAGTGTGGCTGCGTAACACCGAAAATGACCACGCAGAGAGCCACGCTGTCAATCTGCATTTCAAATGCACGAATAAAATTGCAGAGTATGAGGCTCTAATCTTGAGCTTGAATCTGTTGAAAAAATTAGGAGCCCGTAGGATAGTCATGAGAGGAGACTCTGAGTTAGTGATCAAATAGATGAATGGTGAATATTCGGCAAAACACCCCAGGCTTAGGGCATATAGGAATGATACTCTAGATTTGCTGAAAACGTTTGTTGAATATGACTTGGTATCCATTCCTAGGGGTCAAAACGCTATTGCAAATGGACTAGCCTGCCTAGCTAGCTCATATCCTAAGGCTCCAGTCGACCAACAAATCATCATTCAGACTAAATTCAGGCCTGCAGTGCCAGACAATGAAAAATACTGGCAGGTCTTTGAAGGAGACAAACAGATTGAAGATTTCCTGATGGGCAGAAATGAGTTTGAATTTTCTGATTCAGACTCAAAATCTGATGACAGCTGCCCAAGTGAGGATTCCCCGGATGAACTAGAAACACCTAGTAGTATAGAAATAAATTATTTTTCTGAAGAAACTGGAGATTCAGCCATAAAACGTGAAAACGCAGATAGAGAAGAAATGGAGGTGCTGCAAGCCAAAGACAAGAACATACCAAGAGGCTTAGCACCCTTAGAGGATCTCTTTGATTTTGATGATGTGGCAAAGAAGCCCACAATAGAACATGCAGAATCAGATGTAGAAGAATGCAACATAGGCACTGAAGACAAACCCAAAATGATAAAACTGGCTAAGTCTATACCTGCAGACATGAAGAAAAGATACATTGAATTGTTTAAGGAATTCATTGATGTGTTTGCATGGAGCTACGAAGACTTAAAGGCCTATGACACCAACATTATACAACATAAGATACCACTAAAGGAAAATCATAAAATCAGAAACCTTTCGGACAAGAAACAAACTCCATAGAATTAATCAAAACAATTGCTGCCGGTAGAAAAGGGAAATTAAGAAGATGTATGATGCGAGTACATTGAGTCCCAAATTTGCATCTTTTTCATACACTTTTCCATACCTTTTTCACTCACCTAAACCTCCCAAATTGTCAATATCATGTGCAAAAGGGTATCTAACATGGTTTTTAATTATATTTTTGTGTTTGCTATTTGATCTAGATTTTGTTCATTCAGCTACGGAATCTTGCCACTTTCCGCAGCTGCTGCAACTTTCCGCAGCTATTTTGTGAAACTCTATGCTACAGGTGTCTACAAGGGAAATGAGCCACATGGGCAGGTCAGGAATGACGTGGACATGGTTCGTGTCCTATTGGTTCAAGCAAAATCATCCAAAGAAGCCGCGGTCAAAAGCGTCCACATGGAAGTCAACCATGGAGTTTCATGTCGGCCGGACTCTGTTTCGTGTCACATGAAGACCCATACGGCCGTTTCTAAGCCTGCGGAGGTTAAATCGACATCTGTACAGGGTTCTAGAGTCGAATTCAAGCATCCACCTCTCGTAGATCTACTTTCCAACACGGCCATGCTCCTATATCCGTGGACGTAGTGGTCTACATGCTCTCCACTAGCATGAACTGTAGGAAACAGTTATAGTTTGTTGTTATATATATTGCGTTTGCATACGCATATGAGTTAGTCGTTGTTAGTGAATGTAATCTCTGTTATCTTTTAGTCTGCTCTGTAGTGATTACGCTGCACTTGTGCCGTAACATTACCATTATGTAATGAACTGCTTTTTAATATGAGAAGACTCTGTTTTTCAACTTAATTCGTGTTTGAGGACCGTTACCAAGGCTGTGTAGAGGGCCCCTGCTCAGCTAAGGTTTTGTGTATTAGTGTATATTTCTCATTTCGTTTCTTTAGAAATCATTGTATCATAATCCATTCATATGTTCATACTTTGCAGTTGTTTCATTTCTGTTTATACATTTCCATAATTTCCATTTCATTTCTGTCTTTCATGCTTTATGATTGTTAATCACTGATCAGTGTTTATGTTTTTCAGGTTTTAGATAGGCAGCCCAGGCATTTTCATAGCTTTTTGACTAATGACATGGAACTAACATTGTTCTGCTGCTAGTTTGCTTTTCATAGTTTTTGTTTAATTTCGGTATTGCTCTGTACATTTCAGTTTTGTTTTTCTGCTTCAGTAGTTAAAATTTAGATATACTAATATGCTCATAGCATCTTCAGTTGCCTCCGAAAGCCACAGCTGGACTGATGGCGAGGGATTGCATTATGAAATGTGTAGTTTAGTATTAGTTTCTTTTCTGCAAATTTAGATATATTAAGCTGCTCATAGCATCTTCATTTGCCTCCGAAAGCCACAGCTGGACTGATGGTGAGGGATTGTATTATGAAATGTGTAGTTTAGTATTAGTTTCTTTTCTGCAAATTTAGATATATTAAGCTGCTCATAGCATCTTCAGTTGCCTCCGAAAGCCACAGCTGGACTGATGGTGAGGGACTGCATTATGAAATGTGTAGTTTAGTATTATTTTCTTTTCTGCAAATTTAGATATATTAAATCATGCATGACATCTTCGGTTGCCTCCGAAAGCCACAGCTGGACTGATGGTGAGGGATTGAATCATGAGTGTATGGTTTAGTATTAGATTACTTTCTGCAAATTAAATATCAGTTACTCAAGTTGTTTATGATTACTTCCGAAAATCATAGCTGGACTAATGATGAAGGGTCAGAAGATAAATTGATGTAATCTGATTTAGATTTATTTTGTTGCAATTTTGAATTTCCTTAAGCATAGTTTCTTTTGTGTTTAGTTGGAAGCAAGAATAGTTTGGTTTTCATGTTCACTAGTTTACTGTTTTGATTTACTAGATTAGCAGCACCTTTTCATTTCAGCAGTACATTTTCATTTTCTTTCAAGTCTTGTCATTGTAAATTTCAATTTGCTTTTTAAAAGTTTCAAGTTGGTAAATCATTATAGGGGATATCACTTCCTTGAACAAACATAACCAAACTTGTTTTCATCTTAGAATTTCCATTTCACCTTAGAAAACCAAAAACGACAAAAAGTTAAGAAATAGGTTATCTTGCACATATAGTGCGCCGCACTTCATCATCTTACGATTCCCGGATTGACAAATTAAATGCAGCAATTTAGGACACACTAAATTTACCAAACATTTTGGCGCCGTTGCCGGGGAAGTGTAACTAGGTAGCCAATTTCTTAAAAAAAAAAAACATAAAATCATAAAAGAAGGGAAAACTTGATAACTTCTTGAAGTATGCTCTCCTCTTGCACCTAGTGTGATCTGGAGGATCAGAAAAGAGAGTTATTGGTTTAGTAATTTCTTAAGTATGCTCTCTTCTTGCACTTAGTGTGATCTGGAAGATCAGAAAGAGAATTATTAGCCCAACTTTTTAAAAAAAAATAAAAAAAATGATATGCATAGAGCAAGAGATTCTAGGGGAAGGTTTATAGCTAAAGCCAAGAGTTCGATTTTCAAAACTCCATCTTCTTCAAGGCATAGACCAGATTCACCACCATCTACCCCTAGCCTTAAGATTTTTGGAAGTCAAGGAACAGCTGAATTAGAGGATTCTCCTATACCACCTACTAAAAACCACTTAGAAAACAAAGAGACTTTCTCTCATCCTTCCTTGGTAGAAGAACTAGAGGACTATAAGGACTCTAAAGAAACTATCATGGCAGAGGAAGTAATAAATAGAGGTGGAGGTAGAAGAGGAGGAGATAATGGAGACAACAATGGTGAAGGAAATAATGGTAGAAATAGGGATTTGTTGGGATTCCCTATAGTTGATGAGGAAACTCATGCAACAATGAAAAATATTTCACCATCTGTTCTCCCTAACTTTTATGGATTACGAAGTGAGGATCCTGAAACATTTCTATTTGAGTTTGAATTTGTGTGCCGAACTTATGACTATATGGAAGATTCTCAAAAACTCAAACTGTTTCCTTCAACATTGAAGGGATCTGCTTTGAAATGGTTCATGGGATTAGCCACTCAATCTATCAGGACTTGGAATGAAATGAAACAAACATTTTTGGATAGATACTTGGACTATTGTGTGCCCACCAATCACAAGGATGAGGTATTCAAAATGATGCAAAAAGAAGATGAAAATTTGGAAGACTTAATTGAAAGATTTCAATACAACTTGAAAAGAGCAAAGATGAGCAACTTAGATAATGAAACTTTGAAAGCCCTCCTATTAAAACCCATTAGAGATGAATGGATAGACATTTTAAACATGATGGGGAAAGGAGACATTTCTCAACTTCCATTTCGTGATATAACAGAACTATGTATCCATCTCTCAAGAGGAAAATCTAAAACTGGAAAAGGGCCTAGGGATTCTTCTCTTATTAGGGCTAACAAATATGCAACTGGATCAGTAAGTAGGGCAGAGATTGGTAATATGCTTGATGAGTTCAAAACTGATATCTTAGGGAGCCTTAGTGAACAACTAGACACCCTTAAAATCCAAAACAAGCAGAAAGCAGAAACGGATGCTTTAGCCATCTTTTGTCCGAAATGTAGGAAGAAACATGCTTTAAGGGAATGTCCCTTGGATGCAAAAGTTGTAGAAACATGTATGATTTGCTCGGAAAATCATGAGATCAAGGATTGTCCTTCAATCCCTGGACTCAAAGTTGTTTTTCAAAAAGATCCAAATTCAGTAGAATCTCTCTGTTTTGTCGCAAGGAGACCTTGGCAGGGACAACAATCTCAAGGGTTTAACAACCCTATGAATCTTCAAACCCAACCAAATTGGAGTCCTTCACAACAACCTTGGCCCCAACATCAAAACTCATATCAGCCATGGGTACAAGGGATGCAAAATCCTTATGGGAGATTTGCTCAATTTTATCAATATCCTCCATCTTTTCAAAGTCAACAAATTCCACAACTTCCAAGCCCAAATCCACAACTTTCATTGCCATTTCCACAACAACAACCTTCTCAACAAAATACAAATCCTCAACTCATGCTCCCATACCAACAGAAGACAAATCAACTTTCAGCTCAGCCACTGCCAAATCCTAACAATAAGAATCCTCAAACTACTTATATGGTAGAAGGACAACAATTTCCTACCTATATGATTGTTCCTCTCAACGATGTACAACTCGGATCTGGTAGAGTTTTAGAAAAACCTTCTATAGACATTCAAGAGCAAGATACCTCTGAAGAGGACTCTCTTCAAGTCAATAAGGGTTATGAGGAAGAATCTCTTCAAAATTCAAAAATTCAAAAAGAAAAAGAAAAGCTAACATCCACAACTCCTATAGTTGAGCAACCTGTATCTTCATCTACACCTCCTTTTCCGGAAAGACTACAAATTGATAAGGGGGTGGAAAAACAAAGCTTGTTGCCTAACTATGACTTTCTAGATGAATTGAAGAATGTTTGTATCAAGATTCCATTGCTACAAGCCATTCGAGAAATTCCTATTCTAGCAAAAACCATAAAGGAGTTGAGTTTCAAAAGACCGGGAAGGAAACTAAAAGACACAAGAAGAATCCACCTGGTAGGAAAGATTGCAGACATTATGATGGGAAAAATTACTATGCAGAAGTATGTAGATCCAGGAAGTCCAATTGTCAAGACACATATAAATGGAATAGAAATTCCAAACACATTGATTGACTTAGGGGCTGCTATCAACATTATGAGTAGACAGACTATGGAACAGTTAAAACTTCCTAACCTTCTTTTTACACCTACTTTGTTGCAACTTGCAGATCGATCGGTTATTAAACCAGATGGTGTATTAGAAGATATTTCAGTCTCCTTAGATTCTTGGGAATATCCAGTAGACTTTATGATTTTGACTCCCAAGAATAATCTAGGAGGACATCCAATTATCTTAGGAAGACCTTGGCTAGCCACAGCGGATGCTTTTATTAGTTGTAGATCTAGAGACATGTACATTTCTAATGGTAATTCGACAAAGAAATTCAATTTGTATCCTCCAGCAAGAGCAATCACAGAAATAGGAGACAATGAATGGGTCGATGATGAGGACATTATACAACCTGTCTTTACCATTTCTGAAATCTGTGAGGATAGTCAAATTCTGAACACATTAGAAAATTTTGAGACATCTTCAGAATATGACCCCACACAATTTCAGTTGGAATCTGACATAGAATATTTATCATCTAGACAAATGTCTCTTTACTCTATGGAAGAGTTTGGTAATTCTGCTATTGAGATTTTTCCAGGAAAAACATTGAATATCAACAAACATTTGGAGAAGTCACAACAAGAAGAACTAAACAGAATCTTGCAAAAACATTCTACTGCATTTGCATGGGAGTATACTGACATGAAGGGTATTGATCCTAAGACTTGCATCCATCATATCTATGTTGAGGAAAACAGTAGACCAATCAGACAACCTCAAAGAAGGATGAATCCAAATCTTAGGGAGATAGTGAAAGAAGAGCTCCAAAAACTTCTCAATGTAAACTTCATTTATCCAATTTAAGATAGCCGATGGGTTTCTCCTTTGGTTATAGTGCCTAAAAAGAATGGTAAATGGAGGGTATGCATTGATTACAGGGAATTGAACAAAGCAACTTTGAAGGATCACTTTCCTTTGCCTTTTATTGATCAGGTATTAGATACATTAGCAGGTAAAGAGTACTTTTCATTTTTGGATGGTTTTAGTGGCTATAATCAAATTCAGGTAGCACCTGAAGATCAAGATAAGACCACATTTACTTGTCCATGGGGAACTTTTGCCTACCGAGTGCTTCCTTTTGGGTTATGTAATGCACCTGCAACATTCCAAAGAGCAGTACTAGGAATTTTTTCTGATCTAATCCATGATTGTGCAGAGGTTTATATGGATGATTTTACAGTTTATGGTAATTCATTTGAAGAGGCATTAGAAAATTTGGAAAAAGTTCTCATAAGATGTAAAGAAACAAACCTTTCATTAAGCCATGAAAAATGTTTTATGATGTTTACTGAAGGGATTGTTTCAGGACATCATATTTCGGGAGATGGGATTAAGGTTGATAGATCGAAAGTTGAAGTCATCTCCAAGTTGCCTATTCCAAATTGTCAAAGAGATGTTAGAAGTTTTCTAGGATTTACTGGTTACTATAGAAGATTTATAGAAAACTTCACTAAAATATCATCTCCACTCTTCAAGTTGCTTACAAAAGACTGTGAATTTAAATGGGATCCTGATTGTCAATCATCTTTTGAAACTTTGAAAACAAGAATATCTGAAGCACCTATCTTGAGAGGACCAAATTGGAAACTTCCTTTCCATATTTCTACAGATGCTTCAGATACAGCTCTTGGAGCTGTGTTGGGTAAAAAAGATTTAATTCCTTATGCCATTTATTACACCAGTAAAAATTTGACTCCCACAGAGTTGAATTATACTGTGACTGAAAAAGAGTTCTTAGCTGTTGTTCATGCAATTAATAAGTTTAGACATTACATAACGGGCTATGAAACTTTTATTCATACTGACCATTCTGCAATTAGATATTTAATGAACAAACCTGTTACTAATGGCAGAGTGACAAGATGGCTTTTACTTTTGCAAGAATTCAATATTACTGTGTTGGATAGACCAGGAAAACAGAATACAGTAGCTGATTTCTTGTCTAGGATTGAGAATACTAAAGAAGATTCTCCTGTAGAAGATAAGTTTCCTGATGAATATTTGTTTGCAGTAACTATTAAGACCCCTTGGTATGCAGATATTGCTAACTATTTGGTTACAGGGAAACTACCTTCACATTTATTTCCAAGAGAAAAACGAAAGATTATTCGGGAGAGTTCAAAATATTCATGGATTTCTAACGAATTGTTTAAAACAGGGCCAGATCTTGTGATCAAAAGATGTGTCAGGGAAGATGAAATGCCTGATATTCTTAAGGCATGTCATGATGAGCCATGCGGCGGACACTTTGCAGACAAAAGGACAGCTTATAAAATCCTTTCTTTGGGATATTATTGGCCTTCCCTCTTCAAAGATGCAAAACAATATGTCAAAAGGTGTGACAACTACCAAAGAGTAGGGAAACCTACCCTTTCAAATGAAATTCCATTGCAAACACAGGTACTCATTGAACCCTTTGAAAAATGGGCTTTAGATTTCATTGGAACTATTAATCCACCATCTAAGCAAAAGAAGTATATATTGGTTTGTACTGATTATGTTACTAAATGGGTAGAAGCCAAAGCATTAGTATCTGCTACTGAAAATTCGGTTGTTCATTTTCTTTATGAGGATATTTTTACTCACTTTGGTGTTCCAAGAGAAATTGTGACAGATCAAGGAAGCCAATTCACATCCAACTTGGTGGAGAAATTGATGGAAGAATACAAAATCAAGCACAAAAGATCTACTCCTTACCATCCACAAGCAAATGGTCAAGTGGAGTCCACAAACAAAGTTCTTGAAAGTATCATCACCAAAACTGTTCATCTACATAGAAGAGATTGGGCAGAAAGGCTTCCAGAAGCCTTGTGGGCCTACGGAACTACATGGAGGAATACAACAGGACATTCTCCCTATGAACTTGTTTATGGGAAAGAAGTCTTGCTCCCCATTGAGTTCCAAGTCAAGACCTTCAAGATAGCAGTTCAGTTGGGGATGGACTTATTAGAAGCCCAAAAGCATAGAATGGAGCAGTTGAATGAGCTAGATGAGATCAGACAAGAAGCAATTCTAAGAACTGATCTAGTTCAATATCAAAGAACTAAATGGCATGAAAAATATATCAAAGGGAAGAAGTTTCAAGAAGGAGATTGGGCATTGCTATTTGACTCCAAGTTTAAATATTTTCAAGGGAAATTTCAGACTCATTGGCTTGGGCCATATGAGATTGACAAGATCTTTAGCAATGGAGCTGTAAGAATCACGACCATTGATGAGTTTCAAACTCCTCTTATCGTGAATGGCCATAGATTGAAAGTTTATCATAAGCCACTCTCAAAAGAGGACTTTGTCAAGATGTTTCAAGAAAGTTCTGCAATCAGGCTGGTACAGAAGAATTCTTCTTCTCCACCAGCCTAGCTTTTGTTTTTCAACTTAAAAAAAAAAATTAAAAAAAAAAAAAAAAAAAAATAATGGTATAAGCCTGAAAACCAATCATTGATTGGCAGTCTTATACAGAAAATATAGGGTGAAAATCAGGGACACCTGACACTCTATATTTTCCAAAAAAATCTCTCCTTCATTTCACAAGCTTTGTCACCACCCACTCCACTTCATTCCATTTCATTTCATCTCATTCCACTTCATTCCATTTCATTTCATCTCATTCCACTTCATTCACTTCATTTCATTCCATTCCATCAATAAAAATCTTTTTCATGACCATTTCCATCTGGTCATTTGTCATTTGTTCATTTCCATTCATCCAAGTAATAGCTGTGTCAGTTTCCGCAGCTGACATCTGTTTCCGCAGCTGACTCCAGTTTCCGCAGCCAGAAGCAGATTCCGCAGCTACTACTTTGTTTTCAAAGAGAATGTACAGTCAGATGTTATTTTCATAATTATGAAATAAAATGCAGGAGAGAGGATCAATGGAGCATTCAAGACACCAATGGAGATCAGTCAGTTGAATACCAAGGGCAAAGGCAAAGATTCCAAAGGTATGAATAAAATTTATTTCAAATAGTATTGAAAAAAACACATTTTTATATAGTTTTGAACCATGAGCTCTATCCATTACGCGCAATGATTATATTGACAGTTCCGTAACCTTTCACGATCTCCATATTATCCTCTTGCATTTATTCACAAACGGTTTCATCATTAAACCCCGATTTTCACTCATGATCCACTATCCCACCGGTGATAATGAAGCGTATTTGATTTGACCAAGGACTCTTACAAGCCGCATCAAGTCACAACCGTTGATTGAAACGTGTTCACATTTATTTCGTAGCCACCAAAATTCAAAATGCGGTTGAATGTGTTATATTCTATCAATCTACTCAGTCCTATCTTTGTTATGTTTTCGAAACCCCACTCTGTTCTGTTTTACTCCGTTTCGTTCCTTTTGCTCATTCTCACTCCCGGATATCTACCCACAGTCTCACTCCATTCCGTTTATAGTGCTCATTCCCATTTTATGATACATTCCCACAGCCATTGTGCTCGTTCCTGAGCATTCAACCATTCTACTTCCATTTGAAATCCTCACGAAGGCAAATTTGTGAAAAACAGAGAAGTGAAATGGGTAAATTGCTAAGGGCAGAGCCGGAAGGACCGAAGTTTATAGAGGGATATCCGCAAGCAAAGGAGATATTGAAGAAAGCAAAATGGTTTTGTTTTATTCAGAAATTCAGAGGTTACCACAAAGAAGTTACGAAAGCATTTGCAAGGTCGTTTGATGGCTCAGAAGCAGAAATTGGAGACCTTAAGTTTTCGGTTAATGAAGCATCAATAGCAACAGCCACGGAACTTCTTAAGGAGGGAAAGCGTTGGTTCAAAAATAAAAGCATCAGTGATGAGGCATGGAGAACAATCTTACGAAACGAAGGTATGGATATAACTGTTTTTAAGAGAGGAATTCCTGTGCATGCATTGAAGGAAGAATGGGCCACTTTACTGCTAATTGTTCAGAAATTCATTACATGTGAAGGCCGTTTTGGGTCCATGTACATGTACCATACCAGGCTATTAATGAATTTTCTAGAAAACGAAACTCTTAATCTTCCATATTTTCTATTCAATAGCTTGAAGAAAATGGCTGTGACTGTTCAAAAACACTTAGGAGATGTAGAGCCTCATCTATATCACCACGGCCTTATAAAAATTCTGATTGAAAAGGAGCTAAAAGAAAGAAAACACACATGGGAACAATTTCTAGTTAGAAATTTCTTTGAGGAACCTCAGGAAATTCCTGAAGGTAGTTCAATAAGAAGGAGTAGAAGAAAAAGAATAAATGTTGAAACCCAAATTACTCCTGCTCAGGAAATTCCCGCAGCTAGCACAGCAAGAAGAAGTAGGAGGAAAAGAACAATTGAGGAAATCCAAAACACTCCTACTACTACTATGGAAAGAACTGATAGAGAAGAGAGATTGGTAAAAATAAAGAAGAAGGAAATCAAGGGTAAGAAGCCAATAATACCAAAAGGGAAAGAAACTATTGAGGCTGTACATAAAACTCCTTCTTCTGAAGAAGAAGATCATCAAATGCTCTCTGAAAGATTAGTTTATCTTCAAAAAAAGTCATCCATGCCCAAGAAGGCAGAGAAAGGAAAACAAAAACAAAGGGATAGTGTACCACAGCGTGTGAGGAGAAGCAGCAGACTTAAAGGGAAATTGAGAAAAACGCAAATTAAGGGTCCTCATTTCATTGATTTGGGTGAGGAGACATCTGAACAGTCCCCAACTGACCATAGTCTATCTCAGTCAGTTAGTGAACCTGGTTCATTTCATTCCCAATCAGACAATGAGCATACTCCATCTTATTCTCAGCAAAATATTGATGTAAGCCCTCCTCGGCCTGATTTTGAACATAACTCTCCTTTACAGCATTTTGGGGACAGCCCAATAAAAATGATACCTGAAATAGACCCCACGCAGCAGGAGGTATATGACTATATAGAATCTTTGGAAAAGGCAGCCACAGGTCCAAGTACTTCTTCTATTCAGCCTCATACATTGCAGGATGATTTAGTTCAATCATTAAAACAGGAAATTTTTGAGCTGGAGCTTTTAAATAGGCACATCAAAAATGAAAATGAAACATTGAAAGAATAAGGCAAAATGGACAAGATCATCCATGATAATACTATGTTACATTTGGGAATATGGCAAAAGAAGAATAAGAAATTGAAAAGGAAATGCCAGAAATTGAGCAGAGCACTTGTAAATATCAAATTTAGGTGCTTAATGAAGAAACCCAGAATGATGGAAGTACCAAAGAAGAAGAGAAGAGGATTGGATGTGCTGGCTGAAGTATCAAGGCACATGAACTGAACAAAGAGTATCAAAATTTTGGTTGCATGAGGACATGCAACACCTTCACAGTGGGGGTATGTTGAGTCCCAAATTTGCATCTTTTCCATACACTTTTCCATACCCTTTTCACTCACCTAAACCTCCCAAATTGTCAATATCATGTGCAAAAGAGCATCTAACATGGTTTTTAATTATATTTTTGTGTTTGCTATTTGATCTAGATTTTTTTCATTCAGCTGCGGAATCTTGCCACTTTCCGCAGCTGCTGCAACTTTCCGCAACTATTTTGTGAAACTCTATGCTACAGGTGTCTACAAGGGAAACGAGCCACATGGGCAGGTCAGGAATGACGTGGACATGGTTCGTGTCCTATTGGTTCAAGCAAACTTGTCCAAAGAAGCCGCGGTCAAAGGCGTCCACATGGAAGTCAAACATGGAGTTTCATGTCGGCCGGACTCTGTTTCGTGTCACATGAAGACCCATACGGCCGTTTCTAAGCCTGCGGAGGTTAAATCGACATCTGTACAGGGTTCTAGAGTCAAATTCAAGCATCCACCTTTCGTAGATCTACTTTCCAACACGGCCATACTCCTATATCCGTGGACGTAGTGGTCTACGTGCTCTCCACTAGCATGAACTTTAGGAAACAGTTGTAGTTTGTTGTTATATATATTGCGTTTGCATACGCATATGAAGTTAGTTGATATTAGTGAATGTAGTCTCTGTTATCTTTTGATTAGTTTGCTCTGTAGTGATTACGCTGCACTTGTGCCGTAACATTACCATTCTGTAATGACTGCTTTTTAATATGAGAAAACTCTGTTTTTCAACTTAATTCATATTTGAGGACCGTTGCCAAGGCTGTGTAGAGGGCCCCTGCTCAGCTAAGGTTTTGTGTATTAGTGTATATTTCTCATTTCGTTTCTTTAGAAATCATTGTATCATAATCCATTCATATATTCATACTTTGCAGTTGTTTCATTTCTGTTTATACACTTCCATAATTTCCATTTCATTTCTGTCTTTCATGCTTTATGATTGTTAATCACTGATCATTGTTTATGTTTTTCAGGTTTTAGATAGGCAGCCCGGGCATTTTCATAGCTTTTTGACTAATGACATGGAACTAACATTGTTCTGCCGCTAGTTTGCTTTTCATAGTTTTTGTTTAATTTCGGTATTGCTTTGTTTATTTCAGTCTTGCACATTTACTTCAGTAGTTAGATTTAGATATATTAAATTGCTCATGTCATTTTCAGTTACCTCCGAAAGCCACAGCTGGACTGATGGTGAGGGATTGTATTATGAAATGTGTAGTTTGATATTAGTTTCCTTTCTGCAAATTTAGATATATTAAAATGCTCATAACATCTTCAGTTGCCTCCGAAAGCCACAGCTGGACTGATGGTGAGGGATTGTATTATGAAATGTGTAGTTTGATATTAGTTTCCTTTCTCTAAATTTAGATATATTAGGCGTGCTCATAGCATCTTCGGTTACCTCCATTACATTTGGGTACAGTGGTGAGATTGCATTATGAAATGTGTAGTTTAGTATTAGTTTCTTTTAAATTTAGATATATTAAATCATGCATGACATCTTAGGTTACCTCCGAAAGCCACAGCTGGACTGATGGTGAGGGATTGAATCATGAGTGTATGGTTTAGTATTAGTTTACTTTCTGCAAATTAAATATCAGTTACTCAAGTTATTTATGATTACTTCCGAAAATCATAGCTGGACTAATGATGAAGGGTCAGAAGATAAATTGATGTAATCTGATTTAGATTTATTTTGTTGCAATTTTGAATTTCCTTAAGCATAGTTTCTTTTGTGTTTAGTTGGCGGCAAGAATAGTTTGGTTTTCATGTTCACTAGTTTACTGTTTTGATTCATTAGATTAGCAGCACCTTTTCATTTCAGCAGTACACTTTTACTTTCTTTCAAGTCTTGTCATTGTAATTTTCAATTTGCTTTTAAAAGTTTCAAGTTGGTAAATCATTATAGGGGATATCACTTCCTTGAACAAACATAACCAAACTTTTTTTCATTTTAGAATTTCCATTTCACCTTAGAAAAACCAAAATGTATAAAACAGAAATAGGTTATCTTGTACACATAGTGCGCCGCACTTCATCACAAATTAACACCATTGACAAATTAAATGGACTTAGACACACTAAATTAACAAACACATTCATAAAACACACCAGCTAATGAAAGGCTACTCACGCAGAGTTAAGAGCTCTTAAGTGATAGAACACATGAATATACGAAAACATCCAACACCGAATCATAAGCTGAAAAGCTCTTTCCAGAATTATATAATGCTAGAAATGGAAGATTTTCAACTTTTCACTATGCTAATCAAGAATGAAAAGATTTTTTTGCATTTTTCAACAGAACAGACAAGTACTGAAATGATATGAAATTGAACCTAAAACACCAATTTGAGAATGGAAAGAACCAAGAGCTGAAACAAAAACAATCATTCAACTTCAAAACAAACACAACAAGACCCAAACCAATGACAATTCCCCAAATCAAAGAAAAGATCCAAAGAGACCCAAACAAGCCAATTCCACTTTGATGAAAAGAGTAAAAATAACAACAAAGGAGGCAATCTTCACCAATTAACGAACTACCAATGATCTACAAGGAATGCAAAAAGAAGTTAAACGATGATCAAACTGAGTGACCCACCCTTACGGGAGGCTTAAGAGTCAAGCACCTAGAAAACTTAGGTATCGAAAAGCAAAATGACATGTAAGGCAACAACTTAAGGATAGCAATAATTCAAATAAAAAACCTAAAGCATTCAAATCAACTAATAAAATAACTAGAGATACCAAGATGTGACCAAAAATTCCAAAACAAGGAAAACGAAATTAAGAAGAGTCCATTTTAATTTGCTCAGGGCTTAATCAGCGATAGGATGGTGGCTTAGTGATAAATCGCAATAAGGCATCACCATGCGATCGTTAGGTCAGAATGCCAATCAAGCTAGCTCAAGATGAATAATTTGGAAGAACAAGAGGTCAAATTGATCCTTCCGTATTAGGCCTAAGACTTAAAGATAACTGGCAAGCAAGCTAAGCAAGCAAACATCAGTAATATTTACATCGAACACGTAAAGACAAATACACCTGTCCTCAGTGAGGCTACCACTCTGTTGAGAGGTAAATCCCCAGGACAGGGCGATCCCACTATTTTAGATATTGTAGTAAACAAACAAAGAAAGCATTTAACCAGAGTGCGTACCAATAAATACTGCTGAAAGATTAGCGAACAAACGCAAGAGAGAAACAAGACTTGAAACTACTTATGCTACACTTCCGTACCACAGATCACATACAGTGCCTCTACAAAGAACATTTAAAAATACTGCATCTTGTACTTGTAACTGGCTAGTATAATACTTAGCAACAGAGAAGACCATATACACAATTTGTTGAGGAAACTTGCGATATACGGGGTCTCCTTTATACACCTGCAGACATGACCGTGTGCAGACAAGAGTTGGAGACAGAAAGATAATAAAAATAAAAAAAGAGCCTGGAAAGACATCACACTTGCATCGATTCTAAGACAAACTGACCGTAAAGATAAAGAAAAATTGTTGTAACGAACAAATGAACAATTTTAAACAAAGAGAGAATCACAAGAATGATTCCCATGAGCGTCAGCTCGAAGCTGTGAATTAACACCCAGAGAAGGCTGGGATTCAATCACAACAGGTAAGATTACTTAATAAGAGACTCATACAATCACACGTTCTTTCTTTTTCTTCATAAACCAAATAGCAGAATAGGATTTTTGCCTGTTGTCCTAATGCTTGCTAGATCCATGAGTCCAAATTTCTTAAATCATTTCTTCCTCCTTAACCTGAAACATGTAAGAAGAAACGCACAAGGACAAGTTATAACAAGATATTTTCACTTATATGTTATGAGATCTATATAAAATATTAATAAATCATAAAATGAATGTATGTCGTTATTCTTTATATTAAAGCACATTAAATACGTTTATTTTAATGGTATGATACCGTATTATAAATAGCATGACAAATTAATCCAAGAGGAGAGATCACCTGATCCTTCCAAGGCCTTCGCAGACCGCCGTCCGGATCCGTCCAGCCCTTGCCTCGCTAAGACTCCTTCCAAACTGGTGCATACGAGATAACATATAAAGGGATGTGTATCTCAAGGAAACAAGGGTTTCCTACAATGAACTGGGAAAGTGCAGGAGGCACGGGGAATCAGACTTGGATAGGAAACCAACATAGTATAATATCAATACTTTCTCTCTCTCCCTTAGGCCATACACATGAGGGCTTTTTATAGTCCCTCCAAGTAGTTTCAGCAGTTGGAAACAGTTGGCCACGGGCTGGGGTGGTTGAACTACCTGAGTAACCATCAACCCAGCGCGAAATTAGGGATTTTATATATTTTTTAATCATTAAAATGGCATACGCGGAAAAGTCTAGCTGTACTCGCGTATACACGCGGAAAAACACGGGCATAGTCGCGTATGGAGGATTTTACACTATTTTTAAGTGAATTTGTCCAAGTCTGTAGGAATGGGTGCCCATAAAGCCATGAAGCAATCATGAATCATGTCAAGGTGAGAAATGATGCTATAACAGATGCCCCCTAATATATGAGGTCAGAAGGGGTACATGATGGCCGAAATGTATTATGCACATAGAAAGAACTTCACAAGGACAAGAGAGGACTTCACCAGATTTCATCCTGCCAAAAACCAATGAAAGAAACCAGAGAGTCAACTCATGCTGAGGCGGGCATACCCATGCTCAGTCAAAAATACATCATATGGAAAGTACTGAAATAGATCCAATATGTATACAAGTATAACTGAACTGAAAGTACATAGTGAATCATCTGAGCAGGGCCCAGAAATACAAGTCTGTCCAAGTATCACATATAGAAAGCTGATCAAAGATGGTGCAACGGGATGTCTGATCAAATAAGTAACTGAATCTCCAAGTACCGGATCATAAGAGGTGGATCAAACGGTACAATCACACAACTCGGGGACCAACATATAAGATGCTGCTGTGCTGAACTGCAACATATAAGGGTGGACGGCAACACTGGCAGAAACTGAAAGGACTGTCAACAGTGAACCGAGAAATGCTGATGCAACCCGAGGTCTTCACCGATCACAACGGCACAATTCTACACAATGGGAATAAATGAGCTGAAGTCGACCACGTGAGAAATCGTTGGATTACCGGGCAATGATGTTTCCCGTTAACCAACGCGAGACAACCCACCGATAATGATAATGAGTGTCAAGGTGCCCCAGTACAATCCGACAAGTGTGAATGAATGAGTTGAAGTCGAACACTTGAAAGAATCTACCAATCAGGAGGCAATGATGAATCCCCACTGTCGATAGCGAAGAGTCTGCCACTGATGACTGCAAACCCTAAGGTACTGACAAAAAGACTCTAGATCTTATTCCCAGAGCAATGAGTCGGATTCGATGGGAAAAGATCTGCTAGAAGGAAGGCATTAAGGCATCCCACATCAGTCCAGCGCGAGTGTAACCCGCAGGCCAAGATTTGGAAGGAATCGGACGAAGTAGAGTGATGGAACCAAACCGAAGTACGTTTCCGACATGCACAAGATGAAGCTAGCGCACGGAAGAAACCCTCTGAACCAACCAATAATGAAAGCTGACACAGAGGCGAGAAATCCACCGATAGGGTCAAATGGAAATCCAGGTACTGCACGAATCCCAAGTGTGATAATGTGTGCTGACGCCGAACACAGGGGAAACCACTCAGTCAAAGACCCATGATGATGATCAAATGCTGAGCACGAGGTCACCTATCAATGATGGAAATAGGCCCAAGGTGCGGCTCTAGGCTTGCTCTCAGAGCAATGTGTCGTAGTCGATAAGAGACAAACCCGCCGACAAGAAGTCAATGGGGACCTTCTCAAACCAGCACGAGCAGAAGATCAAAACATCCGATGTGATGGAACATGATACTGACAAGACCGGGAAGGCCGACTGAATAATGAGTCAAGAGACACCGCAGAATGGCCGACTCAGGCTAGACTTCCCTTGAACAAAAGCACGACTCCGTGATGACCATGGCAGTAAAAAGTGACACTGTATAAGTCTGTCTTGCAGGAGGCAAAACAAACTCTCCATATGATTGGAAGAGATAACCAACCGGGGGAGAACTGACAAGTGAAACATGGTAAAGGCTGAACCTAGGTCAAACTATAACCATCCCAAATGAAGGAAATATATATAAGTATATGTGCTTTGTTCAAGGGCGACAAACTGACTCTGTACTGCCATCAAAATAACGAAGATACATCCCGTTCCCGCTCTTTTTGTTATATTTGATTTTTTTTGTCTTTTTCATAATAAGCCTGAAAAAGAATAAAAGAATGCTATGATACAATGGATAGAACGAGTATCAAGAAAGCAGATGCACTATTTCCTGGGATTGGAACAATCCTATGCTCAATGCAAGGTGGCGAAAATTGGTCAGTGATACTCAGAGGAATGTTCCATCCATGGGTACAAAGGTGTCAAGTCGTGATAGCTAAGTGCATGCAATGGTTAACTTGTACATAAAGTCAAGGTCAAAAGTTGGCTTAAACATCGAGTCCAAATGAAGCCGGCTAAAGGCCAGGATAAACAAGTAGCCAATATGCAATGCAGTAATACAACTTAACGACACCAGGGAGCCTCTAGGGTATAAGCCAGAAAAATGATAAGTGATGAAGGAGAAGAATGAAGCTTCAACACGAAAGACATGGCGGGACTAAAGAGGACTCCCGAGCCTACATAAAAATCAGCATGGGCAACAAGTGATAGCGAGGAACTAACTAGGAAGCCCATGTAAAGGAAGGCTCTACCATCAAGTCATGATTTAAAAATCGGCGAGTGAAATGGGTGTAATGCTCATGACCTGATGGGATCGACCCTAAGGCAAGTGATCAGTATGGAGGTTAGTATGCAAGATGCAACGGAAAGTGATTCCCTAACCTATATGCCAGTGAAGATCATATACCTGCCGTGAAGAGTCGGAAATCATGGATCAAAAATCCGGAAAAACCCCAAAATCGTCAAAATGTACCTGAAAATATACCAAACTGGGCACTTCCAAGCAATCGAGTTATACAGCATGGAATAGATCGAAAAAAATAAACATAAGGAATTTTTTCGAAAATTTTCAATTTTTAGCCATAAATACACAAATTACCTCTCATTTGGTTCATTATTGCGTAGCTGATTTGGAAAAAGAGCTCTGGAGCTAAAAACTTGTTTCGTCAAATCAGGAAGAACTGACCGTCGGAATTCAGTGAAACTTCAGGTAGGTTCCTTAATCATCCTGTTTATTCATTTTGTCCGTTTAAAAACTAAAATGAAGTGATTTTTTACCTTGAAACCCTTATTAAAAAATGCGTATCTGCGCATACGCGGGTTCAATGAAGGCAAGCCGCGTATACACGCGACTGTGCACAGGGAAAGTCGCGTATGCGCAGGTCCATTTTCAAAAAAGTGTTTCTAATGCAAATTTTGATGAAATTTTTTAGGATGACTATCTCTTGGAGGGAACGTGAGCATAGTGCAGTAGACCAAGAGGTCATGCAGGACCGCGCAGCTCAAAACATCCTCCGAAACTGCGGATTATTGAAATTCTTCAAAATGCCCAATATGAAAAGTAATGTGCGATTGCTTGAAATGCTCGTAAATTACTGGGAACCAGATCAAGATTGCTTCATAATTGATCAGATGCCACTACGCATAGAAGTGGAGGATATATATTTCATCACTGGACTCTCCAGGAGGGGAGACCCAGTAGACCTTCACGGAAAACCCCTGGGAGGGTTAACTGTGGAAGATTATGTCCAGTTATATTGCTTAGATAATTCCAAGAAAGTTGGAACGCAGATTGCTATTAGAGATATCAGGGATTTGCACATGAAGATCCTCCTGTTCACCATCGGCAGAGTGGCAGGATCTGCCTCACTGCATCAGGCATCCAGGACGCAAATGAGTATAGCTGTAGAGTGTTTGATTCACGTCTACGATTGGTGCACAGCCCTGCTACTGAATATGAAACAACAGCTGACTTCTATTCGCCAGACCAAAACTAAACACTTTGGCTATGGTACCATTTTGACTACATTCTTCTTCGAGAGAGTTCCAGCTTTGAGACCCAGAGTCATCTCGACTATCAACAGCCCGCGGGACCCAAGAATTGCCCGTTGGGCAGACATGATGAAGAGATTGGGGGGCAGCGAAGTACCCCGAACCACGTGGGACGATGAGTTCTTCCTATGGTGGGGAGAACAGATCATCGCAGTGGACGACTATCCCTATGCTGGGATGGATTTTCGAGGAGATCCAGATCTAGTACTTCCACCCGGCGCAGCATGGGGAGCAGTCGGTAAGTTTTTGCAAAAAATTTGACTTATATGATTTTTTTGGATTTTTCAATTATGTATGAAAAATGAAAAACAAACATGTTTTTGGATTGGATTCATGATGACTGACAATTAAAAATGATCATGTTTCAGATGTTGGACCAGTTCGTCCTGAGGGCCTACCGCGCCACAAGCGCCGCAGAGGTGAGGCGGAGACAGTGGATTCCGACAGGACTCTCCAAGCCGTTCAGAGAAACTTGGAGGGATTGACCCGCCAAATCCCTATGGCTGCCGTGGAGAACTTGCCGGAAGTCGTCCAGAGACGGGTTGTAGGAGTACCCCGTGACTGGGTTAGATTATTCCGCCGTGTGGCCACTGCAGTTATGTTCTATAGGAACACGACTTCTGGGCAGGGTCCTCAGGAGTAGACAGATTTGATATGTTAGATGACTGTATATTCTTTTTTGAGACTGAACATGATGGGGCATAAGCCCAAGTTTTGTACGGCATTTATGGATCCAAATTTTGTAAAGTTTTTGACACTCCGATGATATATACAGCGATATTTGATGTGATGTGATAAATGTATCAAATGTATGATGTTTTTGATGATTAAAATTTATTGTATTGAATGATTAATATGCCAATCTAAAGCTTGATTAGCCAATGAGTCAGCAAACCAATTGTCAGCTCGAGGAATATGAATGAATGTTAAAAATTGAAATGACCTTTGTAACAAACGAACCCTCAAGAACAATCGTAATAAAATTGGATCTCGTACCCGATAAGTGTTGTTCAACTGCGACACCACCAGCTGGGAGTCCAAGAAAACTACCAACGAATCAACACCCAAGGATATTGCCTCCGAGAGTAGATGAATGATTGCAGTGTATTCTGCTACGTTATTGGAAGCAGGACCAATGCAGACCCCTCTTGATACCAACAGCTGACCGGAAGGATAATGAAGCACCCAAGCCACGGAAGCTAAGTTCCGGGTGTGTCTACTAGCACCATCGGCGAAACCAAAATGACTCATGACATCAACACAACCTGCCAAAGCAGATCAAAAACATCACCACCTCATCAAAAATCGAAAATCAAACAGATATGTACAAGACAAAAACTACTATATACAAAGCAAAATGCCAGGCCAAAGCCTAGGCATAATACTTCTTCAGATAGAGCCCATTTCGGGGCTCCGGCAACTCATTCCCTTCAAAGTCAACCAAGGTATACGCTCCTTTCTTAAGGACCTTCTTAACGATATAGGGGCCATACCACATCGACTTAAACTTTCCTGCCCCCAAGGCATCTTTTTCTTGGGCATAGACCAAAACAAGGTCACCTTCGGAAAAGACCCTAGGCTTAACTGCCTTATCATACTGAACTTTGACTCGGTTTTTATGCGCTTCATTCAACTTGGCGGCATCTCGACGCTGCTCATCAAGATGTTCCAGATGAAGAAGCCGCTCTGCCAGACTAGAAGTGTCAGGAAGAAGCTCAACAGCTAATTTAAGGGAAGGAATCTCGCATTCAATGGGAAATACGGATTCCACCCCGTGGACTAACTGAAACGGAGTAAAGCCAGTTGCAGTTTTAACTGACGTCCTGTATGCCCAGAGTGTAGGATATAGCATAATGTGCCAGTTGGATCTATGTTTATCAATTGTCCGTTGAAGAATTGTCTTCAAGGATTTATTCACGGCTTCCACTTGCCCATTGGCCTGAGGATAATATGGAGATGAATGCTCCTGCCGGAAACCCAATTTGAGAGCCAACTCAGCCATCATACTATTCTGAAAGTGACTGCCATGGTCAGTGACAATCTCTCTAGGTATACCGAAATGAGCGATAACTTGGTTGAAGAAGAAAAGAGCTGCAGTCTCACCATCGTTCCCAAAAGTAGGCATAGCTTCGATCCACTTCGTAAAGTAGTCTACTGCTACGATAATGTACTTGTGACCTTTTGCCGAAGGCGGGTTACAAGTAGTATAATCCATACCCCACTTTGTAAAGGGTCCGAAAGTAACGACTGGAAAAAGCGGAGCTGGATGAGCGCGCATTTTTCGAGTATACACTTGACAAGGATGACACTTCTTGACCGATTCAATACAATCTTTGAAAATCGAGGGCTAGAAGTAGCCAGCACGCAAAATCTTTTGGGCTGTAGCAAGCCCCGATAAATGACCCCCACAAGCTCCACCGTGAGAATCATTGAGCACAGCCTCAGCTTCTTCGAAAGTTAAGCAGCGTCTTAGGATTGAATCAACCCCTCGACGGTACAAAGCATCACCAATAATCAGATAACTTTTAGCTAAGTGACGCAGCCTACGACGCTCATCTTTCGAAAAAGAAGAGGGAAACTTCGCAGTCTGGAGATACACAATGATATCCCCATACCAAGGATCTTGTGGAGAGATTAAAAACAAGTGTTCGTCCGGAAAGGACTCATCATATATCATCTCCTCACCACAAGGCAACTCGGAGATCAATTCCGCAAAGACTAATGACTTCTTGGAATTGGCAGACATGAACTCTAGATCGAATTCCTGTAATATCACAATCCATCTATTATATTTTCCCCCAATCACTCGCCGAGGACAAACTGAAATGGATTGGCAGCTGCCAAGACATAAGTTTTGCGAAGAATAATGTAATGCCGGAGTCGCTGCACAGCATGGACTGCTGCTAAGGCTAATTTTTCTATCGGGGTGTATCGAAGTTCAGGTCCTACCAGTCCTCGACTAAGGTAGTAAATAACATGCTCAATAAGAGCATCATCCTCCTGAACCAGAACCATACCAATGGTAGATTCTGCTGTAGCCAGATATAAAAGAAAATCTCTGCTATAATCGGGTGGACTCAGTAAAGGAGCAGAGGTCAATGCCTTTTTCAAGGCATCGAATGAGCATTGAGCATAGTCGTCCCAAAGAAAAAGAACTCCTTTCTTCAACAGTCTCATATATCCCTTTGTAATCTCAGCATAGTTAACGATAAACCTCCGAAGAAAGTTAGACTTCCCTTGGAGACTTTGAAGTTGACGGATTGAAGACGGGGGAGGCAACCGAAGTATTGCCTCAACCTCGAAGGGATCTACCCTTATCCCTTCACTAGACACGATAAATCCCAACAGCCGACCGGATGTTACCGCGAAAACGCACTTGTTCGGATTCAAACGAATTTTATAAAACCGACATCTCTCAAATATTTGCCGGAGGTGTCCTGGATGATCCATCCTCTTTCGAGAATGAGCAGCTAGATCATCTAAGTATGCCTCGATGATTTTCTTGATGTCGTGGAAGGCGTAAGACATGGCCCGCTGAAAAGTAGCTCCAGCATTTTTAAGACCAAAAGGCATTTTCTTATATGCAATCGTACCCCAGGGACAAATAAATGCGGTCTTATGTTGATCTTCTGGACGGATAGTAATTTGATTATAACCAGAGAAACCGTCCATGAAGGAGAAAATCTCGTTACCGGCACACTCGTCAATAATCTGATCAATGAAGGGTGTGGGGTAATTATCCTTAGGACACGCCTTATTCAGGTCTCTGAAATCGATGCACACTCGAATTGTTCCTTGCTTTTTATCAACAGGAACGGGGTTTGAAACCCATTCAGTCAGAGGAACTGGGAAAATGAATCCCGCCTTAAGCAGCCTTTCAACTTCAGCTTTGATAGCTGCTGCCTTCCTAGGATTAACCGGACGAAGTTTTTGCCTGACCGGCTTAGCGTTTTCATACGTCTTGATCTCATGCTGGACGATAGATGGGTCTATGCCATGCATTTCCTCATAAGACCAAGCAAAAACATCCCTATACTCTTTGAAGAGCTTGGTATAGATTTGAATCTCGTCACTGGAACATTCAGCTCCAATGAAGACATTCTCGACAATATTGGGATTCCTGGAGATGTTCACCGGGATAGTAGGAGAGATCACAGCCATGTTCCCTTCAGCATAAACCTGTGCTGGTTCTAAGGGGCTCAAGACTGGGTGAACAGATCCAGGAGACTGAGGACTTGGAAAACTTGTTTCGACTTCGCTCAAGTCAGGTAGGAAGTAAGACCGATGATGCAAGTCATCCCACGGTCTATCTACACCTGTCATCGCTTCCAGGATGGCCTCTTCAGATGGAAGAGTGGTATCTAGACAATCCCGGGCAGAAGAAGAAGTAAGCGTCCAAGCCGGAGCCACATCACCATCCAACTCTTCCGGCGAAAGAGGAGCTGGATCAGACTCTGCAGTGTCAACAACAGACTGATATGCAATCTCAGCTGCAGAAATCGGGAATGCCATTCCACCCACTTGCCCTTCTTCCAATGTGGTTGTTGGAGAAGGTAAGGTCCAAGGGTCCGAAAAATAATGAGTTCGAAAGAACTCTCTTCGAAGGGGAGCCTTGGAGGATGAAATAGCATTAATAGACACCTTAGGAGGAGGAAGATCAAAAGAACCCATCAGGGAAGAATACATTCCAACTCCTAGATTCTCGACATGCGCCTTAGTATTATCCAACTTAGGCACAGATGAGTCAGGAGGCGCATCCAGGTCTACAGGAGGACAGTCCAGTTGATCCACCGTGACTATCCTCCCTTCGTGGGGGAAACATATAATTCGAAACAATGAGGATGCAATAGCATCCATCTCATATATCCAGTTCCTCCCCAGCAGAAGGTTGTAGTCCAAGGCTGCATCTACTACCTCAACCTCTATGTTAACGGTTTTGCCCCCAACACAGATGGGCAAAGCCGGGACAATACCATGGGGTCTGTGAGAATGACCATCGAATGCAGTAAGAACAGTGCTAAACGGAGCAGCTTTTGGAGATCCAAGTGTCTTCCAGCATGCGAGAGACATTACGCAAGTAGAAGCACCCTCATCAACAACCGTGCGAAAGATGTTAGTCTTCCGATACGATGATTTAATATGGAAGGCCATATGATGAGGAAGTCTCTTCTTAAAATTATTCATATCAAAGGTAATCAGAAGAGAATTTTTCGGATCAATAGCCCCAATGGCAATGAGCAAAGCACTGCGCTGAGCCGGACAAGACTGGAGTACCTCTAAAGCTGACATAGCACAAGGACTCTGCGCCAGATCTTCTACAATCGAGTAGTTCTGGGCAGCCCTCATGTTCGGATTAATCGTTGACCGCTTAGAAGATGCTTTCGGCATCCGAGGCATAGACTCAACAGTTGGCTTCGTGATGTGAAGCGGCTCAGTAGCATCAGGAACTTCCTTAGCTTTCAAAGATTCCTCTCCGCCATAATCACGGGATCTCGTAGCGACATCCACGTGAGCACTCATCATAAAGATATTCGATGGAATTTCCCCTTCCTGGGCACCTCTAGAGGAAGCCCCAGGATTTTGGTTCGCGCCAGCAATTAATTGCTGCCCTTGGGGAAAAGGGTTTGTTAGCACAGCCTGGGAACTAGAAGAACCCTGCTGAGATAACAGGCGCTGAGCATCCTGAATTTTCGGGAAAAGGTGTGTGAGATGGTCTCCAGCACAAAGCTTGCATGGAAACTTCACTTTCTTTTTCTCCTTTTGGCCCTCACCAACACGCTCGTTGGTTTTATTTGCATTTCCCTTCCCATTTTTGCCCTTCTTCTTGTTATTACGTCCCTTTTTGTTCCCATCGGATTGTTGATTTCCTTTGGGTTTAGAAGATTGGACAGCATTTATGGACAAGGACTGGGAAGGTGATGAATCAGCAGGCACAGCCTGACCAGAAGGAGCAGATTGTAAAGACAACTGCTGCAATTGAGAAAGCAGGCTGGCTGCACTACTATTGACCGATCCGACAAGCCCGTCACCATGTGGACCAGGTTTAGGTTTCGATAAATCCAACTTGGAGCGAGGAGCATTGGGAAAATACTTATAAAGTACCCCAGACTGAGAATAGATCAGTTCTAACTGCTGGGCCCTAAAGATGGCCTGCTCCTCGGAATATACCCCTGATAGGGATACATCCTTTGAAATGTCTGACTGAAGCGATTTCAAAAACCACTCGAGAAGGAACTCACCTGGAATATGGGCTTTGATAAGCCTCTTCCTTCTCCTCCATTCCCGAATATGATCAGAAATGTGAGTTGCCTCATCCTGCTTAAAATTAGCCAGGAGTTCGGTCCCAGCCTCATATCTGACGGGCAACTGAAAATGGTTAAGAAAAGTGATAGCCAGTTCTCCAAATGTGGCGAAACTGCCCCCAGTGAGCTCTATATACCATTTTGCGGCATTTCCAGTTAAGGTGCGCTGAAATAATCTCAATCTAATCGAGTCGTCGATCAAAGAGTTTGAAGAGCACCATAAGTGGAAAGTGGTGATGTGGTCTGCCGGATCTTCACCATTCTTACCTTCAAACTTAGGAATGTCTGAAGGAAGTTTGGTTGGAACCGAAGGCCACCCCGGACTATACCGAATCGGGTCATTAGTTAACTTCGACAAGTCTGGCAAGTTTAACGTTGCCAGAAATGGTAATCGAGGCAGAGCCTGAGAATTCCATCCTTGATGGGATGGATTTCCAACATTCTGAAAAGAATAGCCTGGATTTGATGAGGCACCAGGCTGCCAGAAAGAACTCGTAGAAAACGGAGAAGAACCTCCTCCCCACGCCGAGTTACCAAAACCCAGACCAGTTCCCCCCGCTGAAGTATTGATTGAAGAGGAAAGCCCCTGGTAGGGGTTCCACGCATTAGACAGAGGAGAAAAAGACTGATAAGCACTCGATGAAGGGAAAGAAGCATTCCCTTGATGACTCGCGAAGAACTGATTCCCTGCCCCAGACGTTGCAAACATAGGATTCCATCCCATAAAAGTAGCCGAACTTTGCCCCCCAGACCAAGGGTTGAAACTCTGGGTCTGGGACGTAAAAGGAAACGACCCTAAAGAAGGATTGGGACTGGGAATATGCCCAGTCCCAAAGGGGAAACCCTGAAACGAAGCCGATCCACTAGCCATGTTAGACATGGGCGTAGATCCAGTTGCACCGGTGGTAAAGGAAAAAGAGGAATTTCCAGCAATGGACATCCCTGAAACGAAGGGACCAGATTGAGAAGCATATGCTTGGGTGAACCCAGAGCCAAACATAGCAGTGCTAGAAGCACTCGAAGATAGAGCAAGAGTTCCCCCTGCCTTGACAGAAGCAGGGGTCTGAATGCCCGCAGCACTCACGGTAGAAGCCGCGTTCCCAGTCGTGGCCATCGAAAGATAAGAAAGATATGGAAGATCCGGCGGTCTCTCAGACTCCGGTCCGACGTACTGAATAACAAATGGATGATCAAGAGGAAGAGGAGATGGACCTGTAGCTGCAGGCTCAGGTATATCTTCTATCTAAAAATCTTCTTCTTGAGGAAACAATACCCTCGAGGTGAGCGGAACGCTCCTCTCGGAACCGACACCGGAATCAGCAATGAAACCTTCAGACCTTAGTGGAGGATCTCTCTCCACAGCGTCAGACTCTACAGGGTGAAAACCACCAGCTAAATCGCTCCTACGCCTTCTCGAAGAAGGCTCTGCACTCTCGGGAGATAACCCCCGGATTCTCCTCGAACGTCGAGGCGCTTGATCAGCCACTTTTACAGATTTATTATATTAGACTCACGAAAAGTGAAAAGCTAGGCAAGCTAGGAGCAAAGAGCACTCACTAAAATCAAAATCCCTGAGAAACAGCAAGCAAACAGCCTTCAAGTATTTCCGCTCCGGGTGATGAGGACCGGACACCAAAATACAGGAAAGCGAAGTATAGGGCCTTCCGAAAGCAGTCTGGGATGATTAGGGCCCAGAACAACTAGCGAAGGTATCAGAAACAGTTACGCCGACCTCCTAACGACAGCCTTTGTCGGCTCAAGCACCCAAGCTTCGCAAGGGCACCCCCCAGAAGTACTGCTGAAAGTGATGCGACGTCTGCCTCAGGTACCACGGGTATTCCCCCCCGCAGTCACCTGTGTGGAACCTAGGAACAACAACTATGGACACCAATCCGTATCAGAAGCTGGGCGGAACAGTCTTGAGGTCAGATTCAGCTAATCGGAGGGGGGGTATCCCTCTTCTCAACCTTCACTTCCCCTCGCGCTTGACTCTCGGATGAGAGCTTTCCCAGTCCACCTCACGGAGTTTGATTTCGCTCAATTAATCAACTTCTATGTTTGTTTGAGCGGCCTTGGAGAGTTAACTCTCCTCTCACCTATTCCAAGGCCCTACAACCTAGCTAGTTGGTGATTGACACTTAGTAAAACTTGCTAGTTGATTTTATATTAAATCGCTTATTTTAAGGGCTGTTGTATTAAGTCACAAGCATATGGAGTTGAAACCAATGGTGTTTTCATGGGCGTAGATCCAGCTGCACCGGCGGTAAAGGAAAAAGAGGGATTTCCAGCAATGGACATCCCTGAAACGAAGGGACCAGATTGAGAAGCATATGCTTGGGTGAAACCAGAGCCAAACATAGCAGTGCTAGAAGCACTCGAAGATAGAGCAAGAGTGCCCCCTGCCTCGACAGAAGCAGGGGTCTGAATGCCCGCAGCACTCACGGTAGAAGCCGCGTTCTCAGTCGTGGCCATCGAAAGATAAGAAAGATATGGAAGATCCCATGGGTCTCGCATCTATTCGACGCACCGAATAACAAACTGGATGATCGTGGAGGAAGAGGAGATGGACCTGTAGGGCCACAGTGCTCAGCATATCTTCTATCTCGAAAATCTTCTTCCCGAGGAAATAACACTCGCGAGGTGAGCGGGAACGTCCCTCTCTAACCGACACCGAATCGCAATGAAACTCGTACTTTAATTGGAGGATCTCTCTCCACAGCTTCAGACTCTACAGGGTGAAAACCACCTGCTAGATCGCTCCTACGCCTTCTCGAAGAAGGCTCTGCACTCTCGGGAGATAACCCCCGGACTCTCCTCGAACGTCGAGGCGCTTGATCAGCCACTTTTACAAATTTATTATATTAGACTCAAGAAAAGTGAAAAGCTAGGCAAGCTAGGAGCAAAGAGTACTCACTAAAATCAAAACCCTGAGAAACAGCAAGCAAACAGCCTCCAAGTATTTCCGCTCCGGGTGATGAGGACCGGACACCAAAATACAGGAAAGCGAAGTATAGGACCTTCCGAAAGCAGTCTGGGATGATTAGGGCCCAGAACAACTAGCGAAGGTATCAAAAACAGTTACGCCGACCTCCTAACAACAGCCTTTGCCGGCTCAAGCACCCAAGCTTCGCAAGGGCACCCCCCAGAAGTACTGCTGAAAGTGATGCGACTGTCTCGCTCGAAAATTACTCGCATTCCCTCTCTGCAGTCACCCATATGTGGAACCTAGGGAATGAAGAACTATGGACACCAATCCGTACGTAAGCCGAAGTGAACGGTCTTGAGGCCGATTCAAACTCTAATCGGAGGGGGGGTATCCCTCTTCTCAACCTTCACTTCCCCTCGCACTTGACTCTCGGATGAGAGCTTTCCCAGTCCACCTCACGGAGTTGGATTTCGCTCAATTAATCAACTTCTATGTTTGTTTGAGCGGCCTTGGAGAATTAACTCTCCACTCACGTATTCCAAGGCCCTACAACCTAGCTAGTTGGTGATTGACACTTAGTAAAACTTGCTAGTTGATTTTAGATTAAATCGCTTATTTTAAGGGCTGTTGTATTAAGTCACAAGGATATGGAGTTGAAACCAATGGTGTTTTGATGCAAAAGAAATTAATAAAAACCCGACTACATGCACATGCAGTTCTTTGTCTTTCGATGAAGAGCAATTTCTATACAGGTTCTACGAGACTAAAAAATGTATTTTTCTTTTCGAATTACAAACTCACACTCACAAAAACTAAGAAGCTAACTAAATGATTCAATGCACCTAATGCAAATGACTACTAGCATGTAAATTCTAAGATGCAAAAAGTCCCTTGAAACAAGGTGAAATTTCCCAAAAATCTCCTTCAGTTTTAACTCATCTTTTGTTGTCCAGAAAGCCAATTCTTGAAACAAGAACTCTTAGTATAAGACAACAAAAATACTTGACAACAAGAAAAAGAAATCAAATGACAACTTCTCCTCAAAATCAAACCAACAACTAGAAGCAAGAAACTTCACTAAAGCTCCAAAAGATAAGGCCAAACGAAAATGAAAAACGCAACAACAAAAACAAAAACAAGACCAAGTGTTTTTTGAGTTTTTGAAATGCAAAAAACAAAAAGCAAAACGAATGTTTTTTGGGCTTTTTTAGTTTTATAAAACAGGAGCTCAAAAATACCAAGCACAACTATCCCAATTCAAGCCAAAACGAGACCGAATTTCAAGCACAAACTTCAACTATGCTCCCAAACCTTATAAAGCTAATGATAGCAAGATCAATAAGAGCAACGGAAGACCAAAAACTCAGCCAAGCAGCCTAGACGAATAGTGCAAACTTGCCGCAACAAAAGACTCCAAAGAAGCAAGAAAAGTTCTTTGAAAATTGCAACAAAACCCTAGCCTATGAAACTCAAGAAAACAAATCGAAAACAAAGCAAAAAACACAATGCAAAGCACAACACAAAGATAGGAGCGAGTCAGTGAGCAGAAGCTCTCTGTTCTGATAAAGCAGAACAGCCAAGAATGCTTAGAAAGCAATCTTGGAACTCAATCCAGGAGTGCCAGCACCAACAAGAACACTCTGTCAAAAAGATTAGTTTTCGAACAAACGAAAGAGAAACAAGACTTGAAACCACTTCTGTCACACTCCAGTGAGTACAGAGACTCTGCAGACACAGGCCTCCACAGCCAGAAAGGACCAAAAACACCAGAATCTTAAAATTTCAAAATCTGCCTATGTATACGTGACCTAGGAGTTATGCAACCAGCGTGTATACGCGTTTGTGTTAAGGGAAACTCGCGTATACGCGGGTCCCTTTATACAAACTCGCGTGTATACGCGACTGTGTGTAGACAAAAGAGCGTATACAAAGAAAGATAATGAAAAACAAAAAGAACAAGTCTGGGAAAGACACCAAGACTTCAGACTGACTGCAAGAAAGCAAACTGGACTGTAAAAGACAGAAAAAACTGTTGGCAACCTACCAAACAGCTGAAACAACCCAACAGGAGAATCACAAAAATGTGATCCCCAGCGGAGTCGCCAGTTCTGTTTCGGGGATTTAACACCCTAGAGGTTGGTTTGGATTCAACCTCCACAGAGCAGGGGCGTACTACTTAACAGAGACTCACACGATCATGCACATTCATAAAAACTAAATAGAGCAGAATGAGAGGTTTACCCGTTGGTCCTACGTTTGAAGTAGATCCACGTGGAGTTCAAACTCCCTGCAACCGTCCTTCTTCCTTAACCTGAAATACAAGAAGAAACCAACACAAAGGACAAGTTGTACAGCATATATCTACTCTATATGTTAGTGAGATTCATATAAAACATTAAATAAATCATAATGAATGCTTGTATAACAAATATTCTTCATACATTAAAGCATACACTAACACGTTTATTTCGGAAACAGCATGATACTTCTGTATTATAAATAGTACGTACAAAAGTAATCAAGAGGAGAGATCACCTGATCCTTCCAAGGCCTTCGCAGACCGTCGTCCGGATCCGTCCAACCCTTGCCTCGCTAAGACTCCTTCCAAACTAGTGCATACGAGATAACATATAAAGGGATGTGTATCTCAAGGAAACAAGGGTTTCCTACAATGAACTGGGAAAGTGCAGGAGGCACGGGGAATCAGACTTTGATAGGGAATACCAACAGAGTATAATATCAATACTTTCTCTCTCTCCCTTAGGCCATACACATGAGGGCTTTTTATAGTCCCTCCAAGTAGTTTCAGCAGTTGGAAACAGTTGGCCACGGGCTGGGGTGGTTGAACTACCTGAGTAACCATCAACCCAACGCGAAATTAGGGATTTTTTATATATATTTTAATCATTTTAATGGCATACGCGGAAAAGTCTAGCTGTACTCGCGTATACACGCGGAAAAGTATGGGCATAGTCGCGTATGAGGGATTTTACACTGTTTTTAAGTGAATTTGTCCAAGTCTGTAGGAATGGGTGCCCAAAAGCCATAAAGCAATCATGAATCATGTCAAGGTGAGAAATGATGCTATAACACTAACAAGCCTTATAACATATAGTTATTGTCTTGTCATATCTGCTAGGGTATCACATAGACCAATGGGTTGATGAGGCTATGATAGGATTTTTATCCATCCTTTCATTATATTCCAAGCCCTCAGTCATGTTAAATTATTCCCAATTCCTGGCTAATGCTATACATGACCAATTATTAAAGTTTAATATAGAGGAGGTATTCAAATACACCTATGTATTACTGTATATGTTCATTTATTTTCTGTCTAGCAGGTTTCAACTTCAAATGACCAAGGTCAATGAAGATTCTAAACCTCAATCTGTCATCTTCTGGACCACTCTACTACTAAAATATCATAAAAATTATACGTACAAATATTTTTTGGATTTATTTGTGCATCCAACCATCAACACACTCAGCAGTTCAGCAGAACCAAGGGTAAATGAAGAAACCACGAAAACTATGCAATTGACAGATCATGTAAAGACATCAAATTGGTACTTGTACCAAAAGTATACAAATATCTTATTCTATGAGTATGATTTAGCCCCCTACAAACTACCAAAGTTCCTCTCCATGAGGTTCTTTGCACTGGAGTATATAAGGAAAATGATGCATGCATATGAGCTTCACTTTGCCTCTGTAAAGAAGAAGTCCCATTTCAAGATCAAGGCACAAATTGGGCCTTTCATTTGTAAAAGCAGAGCAGCAAGAGAGAAGGCTGATAATATACTAAAGGAGATGGGTTTCAGCCACATTTTCACTTATTCTTATGACCTCACAAGGATCATCTCCAAGAAGAGGGTGGAAAACAGGTCAACACCCTATGTCCACACACACAGACCTGCAATTGAGCAGGATGCAAATCAAGTAGAATGGGTGACCAAAACCTTGCAAAAAGATGAAGAGCAGGTGATTTCCACCTAAGGCATCCAAGCCCCAACCCCACAAGAAATGAAAGGTGCAGAAGATAAATAAGACAAGGGGAAAGAGTAAGAGAAAGAGATAGGGAGAAAGAGGCCAAGAGAGGATCAGTCACCTTCAGTGATTGATACCTCTAGCGAAGAATTCAAGCTAAAATATAGGAAGAGGGGCATAATTCACATGGATATCGATCAAGGAGGTGAATCAGAGTAGCAGAAAGTGATTCACATCATAGACACCCCTAGGTCATCTCCAGTAGGTGGTCAAACAGTGGCCTCCCCTACATATTCAACCACAATGTCTATTCAACAACAGGATCTGCAAACATCCACCTCTAGGCATGCCATAGATTCCCAAGAAAAATAATTTTATGACACATTCAGAGAGATAAAGTTGAGGAATGAGGTGCTGAAGAATAACACCTACAACCAATTCTGGAAACGAACCTCAATTTCACAAAGCAGACTATTGTCTACCTTTGGCACTAAAAAAGGGAGGATGCAAATGGAATTTATAGAAGCCATAGTTCCACAGCCTCAAGGAGCAGGAGAATACAAGAAGGCATCATTCAAATTTAGTACCAAGGACATCCACCCTATTGACCAAATGGAACTACACAAGCAGACCGAAGAGATGGTGGCCTCCACCTTGACAAACACTGCCATGAGCTTGTCAAAACTCCAGGTACCTTTAGCCAATACCCACTCACAGCTCAAGATGGAGAAAATTTCTGTTATGGCTAAAGACTCAAGAATCAAAGCTTTGGAGGATTTGGTAGTGAACGTTGGGTATGACCCAACTAATTTCCAAGCTGTGGAGGATATTTTGAAGGAAAAAGAATGCTGACATAGCAGCCTTCAGGAAGCAACTTAAAATTTCAACAACAGAAGACCCCTTGGCAAAGGACATTGAAGAAAATGAGTCACAGAAGGCTAAGTTAATGAAGTTAATTATGGAACAGTCTTCCCAAATCAAGCAAATGGAGACAGATATGGAGAAGTTGGTGAAGGAGAAAGAAGAAGTAGCCCGGGTGGCACTCATCCCATTGGAGCTGTGCACATTTCATCAATTCCATCAGTTGTTGTAGCAACTACTGGGGCATCCAGTGGGACAGATCAGTTGTCCAAGGCCATGGAAATCATGACCCTCCAGTCACAATAGATCAAGAAGTTGGAGGCATAGATAGGAATCCTAAGGGATCAAAAGGGAAGATCTGAAACCGCCCATGAGATAGCCAAAAAGCAGATTGAAAGGTTGGAGAAGGCAGAAAATGATTTTTCAACCAGTAGCATTCTGGGCCAAATGAAGCTGATCATTTGGGGAAATATCATGGAGTCAGTGGATGAAATTTGGCTCTCCATCCACATCATTTTTTAGCAGAAAGAGTTGATTGACAAGTGTAGGGTGGCTATTGAAAAAGCCAATCAGGAGTTGGGAAATATGCCTACCACAGCCCCAAAGATCATAAAGTTTCTAAAATCCAAAACAAATTATGAGCTTGAAGAATTGGATGTGCAAGACATAACAAAGACCATTAGAAGTGAAAAGGGTCCTCACTAAGAGGAACTTGGCGAGACAGTTGGAGGAGAAGTGTCACAAATTGGACGTGGCCATTGGCAGATTTTTCAATAGAATTGAGCCCTTAAGGGCAAAAGGGTTGCCTTCACTATATGTAATTAATAACAAGCTGGTCTAGAAGGGAGACTACATGACCAAGCTCAAGGAGACAGCTAAAGAAACCACAAATTCTCCAACATCAAAGGTAACGTGACTGGGAAAGTTGTCATGGAGCTCTTAAGAAATGACATTTTCATCCAACATGAGCTGAAACATGTTTTCCTCGCCAAGCCCACTTTCAGCAAGTACACAAAGGTGGATGAAGTGTATCAGAAGGTTGTAGGGATTAGAATTCTAGGTAAGAAAGAGTGGGCCAAATTATGCATGTACCAAGATTGAAAAGCACAGTGAACACATCAGCACAGCCACCGATCAACTAAAAGTGCCAGCACCACATTATATTTAATGATCCAACAAAGGCAATCCAAAAGGCAGAGCCAGGTGTCAAATCCATTGATCATTGCCTCTTCATGACCACCTCAGCCACTTTGGGCTTACTTTTGAATTCATGAAGAGTTGTCAGAGTTAATGTCACAAGCAGTGTTTGTGAGATGTATTTTTGTCCTGGCCATTGCATGGACACACTTGTCTAATTTTTTATTATTTGTAATTTATGAAAGGTTGCCTAAGAAGATAGGGAAATAGATGTAATTTGTAGTTAAATACTACATTTATTATAATTATCAGGGTTTGGACCTTGCATTATAAGAACTTATTGTATTGCAGCGCTGTATTTTTGAAGTTGTGCATCAATAATAAGAGATTTTTTTACAGGATATTTGAGATGTGTTAAATGGTGATGTGTTACTTCTTTGCGTTAAATTTTTCCATTGTTTTCCTTGTTGTGCATCTATTTATCTGATTGTAAAAAAAAAAAAATTAGATTAAGATTTGTTGTTGGAGCACCTTAATTTTGTCTGTGTTTACGATCTGAATGTTTTCTTCTGAAGTCTGGTTTTAAATAATTCTTAAATGCTCTTTAATCATTATTGAACATTACTATTTCCTTCACACCAAAATTCACACTCTGTTAAAGTTCAAATTAGCACAGTTAGCTTGCCCTGTGATTCTCTTGAAAAGTTGATGCAACAAACCAGCCTTTCATAACTCCATAGCTCAATGGACTAGTTTCTATAGATCTGCTCATCCAACCAAAACAATCAGTCAAAACAACCAATTCTCACAATCAATGTAACTAGCCTAACATAAACATTCATTACATAAAGATAAAATTAAATCATAAATAGAGAGAGCCCTCTCTGAGTCTAGGAAGGCTAGGTCCTGGATACCAAAGTGGTTTGATGTTGTCCTCTATAGTTTATTCTTGCCAATCTTATGAATTATAGAGCCACAACATAATTGTGACCATACTAGGGACTTATTGAAATCTTGACATTTAATTTGGATTCAGAAACCCTAGTCAAAACATTGTATGATAAAGTACTTTCCAAGATTGGTTTTCCAGCATTTTTGCAAGTACCCAACCTGTCTATGATCTGGGTCTAAATTCTCACTCCTAGAAGAATATTTACTAGATCTCATCCTGACCCAAATTCTCCTACAATAGTTGACAATCCAGAGAAAAACCTAAGAAACCCCCCCAGAACTGAGAGTCAAACTGGTAAAAAATCCCTTCACAAGGCAATTTCCCTCCCTGGTAACCTTGTAACCTTGCAGGACATCTAGTTTGATCTACATTTTGAACAAAGCCTATTCAGGACCAAATCTCAGAATTGGACAACCCAGATAGTTTTTGACCCATCTATCCTACAACAGAGTCTAGTCAGGGAAGCCTCCACATCCACCCAAGCTGACCTTCAGCTTCTCCAACACTTTGACTCCCTTCAAGATCTGGTAGTAGGACTCACTTCAGCTATCGATGATGCTTACCTTTAACAGTATGTAGAACTATCTGCTTTGACTACAGCAGCTCCCTCTATTATTTCCAAGTCTTCTCATCCTCAGCCAACCTATCCAGGTTTACCTATAGCCCCTACCACTTCATTGAACATTCCCTGGCAGAGTGTCCAAACCCTCACACATATAACCATTTACCACCTTCCCCCACTTAATCCTCCACCTCCCCTTGTCAACCCTCCTCTTCTCAATCCCCCCTGGGTTCCCCCACCACCAATCATGGCAACCACATATGCTCCATTAGTGCAGCCACGACCCGTGATACCCATTCCACATGATTATCAATCCATAATTCCACAATTTGATGGGACTGGTCCTACAACTTCTCAGCATCATGTTAATCGAATGAATGATTGTTTTGAACTTCAAGAGATAGATGATGAAAATGTCAAGTTGAGGATTTTTTCTCAAATTTGGGAGGAGAAGTGAGAAAATGGTTTAAATGTTTAACCACAAATAGTATCCATGATCTTCCTGCTTTTCACCAGCTATTCATAAATAGATGGGAAGTTAAGAAAAACCCTTTGTGAAATTAGACAATTTGTTTAATGTAATGGACATAGTATCCCAATTGAAAGACAAAGGGATACCAATAATTGTCCCATTTTGTATGACAAATAGTGTCTTATATATATATATATATATATATATATATATATATATATATATATATATATATATATATATATATATATATATATATATATATATATATATATATATATATATATATATATATATATATATAATAAAATACATTTTAATTTATTATATTTTGTTCTGCATTGTCGCTGTGAAATATTACACCACTGATTAAATATATGGATGATTAAATATTATAATGAAGAGATGTGAAATCTGATGATATGATATAACAAATTAATCCAAACATCACATTCAAATGCACTAATAAAAAATTAATTGATATGAATATTTTCATAAGATATGTGTCTACTTTTGATGAATAATGAATTTTAAAAAATCACAATAATTGCACTGTCACGGGTCGAAGTTTCTAAAAAATACAAAATGAACATCGATGCATGTTAATTAAGTGCACTAGTGGTTGTATGATAATGTGAATCGGTAGAATTGTGTTCTTACATTTTCAGGCAGCGCACAAATACCAATACCAATTAGAACGCCTGGTGCACTTTATCTACGACTACCACCTGAGCATTCTGATAAGCGTTGCATGCATCGGTACATTTTTCCTTTAATGCATTGGTGCATTTTTATAACTTAACGGCTCATTGAGTTTTAGCGCCTAGATGGCCCGGTGCAGTTTTACACCTTAACGGCTAGGTGTATGCACCTTCCATCGGCTCGGTGTGTCTTGCTGGGCGACATGCACTGGGATGTTGCTAAACACCCCGGGGCATCAGAAATTTGTTTTCCATCCTAGTGCTTGGTATGTGCAGTACCAATGCATTCACGGTCCTACTTGTACAATGCATCCAGGCACTGATGCAGCATACCAGGTAAGAAAAAATCCGTAACAACCTTTGGTCGCCCAATTTTTAATTGTGTTGAAATTCCATTAGAAGCTCCGTTGAAACCTCCGTTACCGAAAATTGATGTTGTAGAAAATGTTTTTTCGACAATTTTGGCCAATTTTATAACACTAAAAACCTTCTTTATGTCTCTATTTGGAGGGTCTTTTTCCTTGTAGTGCTTCCCTTTTCACTTAACTATCAAATTTCCTAGTTATTATTTTCTTTGAATTCTTACCCCATTTTTCTCTCAATGGCTAATAAAAATATCTATAAATTCAAACCCTCGCACTCTCACTTGCCATCTGTTGGAATTCACAATTCTACTGAGTGGGGGGATGAATCAGTATAATGACAGCTTTTTACTTTTTTAAATCTAATTCAAACATCATAAAACATCTATATCATAAATTGAATAGGTAACACAAGATATACCTGGAAACCATTACAGGATAAAACCACAAAACTTCTTTATATGAAATATCTTGTAGGCACCAACCTATTGTTACATCAATTTCTTATGCTAATTTGTAGGTACCAATTTACATGAGACATTAATCCCCTATGTTTCTTTGTAGGCACCAACCTATAGGAGACACCAATTCCATCTGTTATTTTGTTCGTACAAAACTGTAGGAGACACCAATCCCCTCTAATTTTTTGTAGGAACCAACCTACAAGAGACACCAATCCCATCTGCCGCTTTGTAGGCACCGACCTATAGGAGACGTCAATCCATTCTGTTGTAAATATTTTTAGGAACGAATTATGTTAGTTGTTTATGTTTTCACCTAGTCTACTTTTTGCTTCTATCTTCACGGGCTCTGTTAGCTTTTTTTCCTTCATGAGGTCTACCTAGTTCTTCTTCCTTCACCAACTCTACTTCTCCTAGAACTTGTTGCTTTTCACTTCTTCCAAGAACGAATTTGCACAAGATTCCATATCAATTTTGAAAATATGGTTCTGAAATTTCTACCAAAAGTACCTAGAGATCTCTTCTTTGTCTCATCCAAATTGCACATTCTAAAACATCTCAGAAAGAATGTTATGGAAAAATTGATAAGCTAACTTGTATGACATATGTTTCATGAGCGTTTAGGAACACTAAATTTCCCAAATTATATCTTGGAAATTCTAGCGAACCAAGGTCTATAATTTGAACCATAGGTACATGATGATATTATCTCTATATCCTCCAAGTTTCATAGTCTGAAACATTCTAGAACAAAATTTATAGAGAAAATTCCCAACTAACTTGTTTGAAGAAGATTTCATGAGTATTCAGGAAGCCTAACTTCCTTTGACCATATCTCTGAAATTATAGTGAATCAAGGAATTTGAACCATTGGTACATGAATATCTTTGTTAGGATATTCTGACACATAGGAAACAGTTAAGAATAACTTAGTCTAGTGTAGAGTTAGGTAAAGTGTGTTTCTTTACCATGTACATTTGTAACTTATAATCCGATGGTCACGATTTGTAGTGATTCGACGGTTATCTCTCACCTCGGTATTAACAGCACTTGATCCGTGGCTTAGCACCTGATTGGTCCATTATCTCTATTTAAAGAGCATGGAGGGTCATTTTTGCAGTAACCGTTTATGAGAGAAACATATGTAACTTTTATTTTATATTAATAAATTCCATGAAGTGGCCGTGTTGGCTCAGGGCCTAAACTGTTTCCCTCTTTGAGGGTTTTAACCACGTGATTATACTGGTGTACTGATTTGTGATCTATTTGTGAGCGGTGACCTTTGGTTCTTGATCTAAGAACTTACCTATAAGTACCCTACATGGTATCATAGCTATTTTGAGGGCCGCATCCATTGTTGATCCAAATCCGAAGCCGGTTTGACTGCATGCGACTTCTGTTTTCTAGATCTACTATTTTTGAACATTTTTGGGCCTGGAGAACTGATATTTTGCGTCCAAAGCATCTGTTAGAGTGAGGAACACCTTTCATTTCATGTGAAAAGGTTTCTGGTTGCCCAAGTTATATTGGTTAGATGAACAAATCATTTGTTTTAATTCTCTTGCATTAATAAATTCAACTTTATTTGGATTTTTTCTGTTTATTTCGGTTTTAGGTTTTATTTATTTGCCAGATCTATACCCTCTTCTCTGTGTATGCTCTTTGTTATTTTCTTGTGTGTGATCTGTGAATCAAAGGCGGGAAGAAGGGATTTTTCTCATTTATGCTCTTTTCAGCGTCTTTGTGCGATCTCGGAAAATCAGAAATAGTGAAAAAATTGATACTTTCCAGTAAGGCTAATCGAAAATCTAACATTCTTCTGTAACGCTTTGCATTTCAATTTTTTTTTTCTCGGTTTTTTTGTTTTTTTGTGCAGGAAAAGGCACGTACACTGAAGAGTTAAAAGAAAAAAAAGAAAAAAACCCTTCCTCCTTTCAAACAATAACGTGATCCTTTTACTATCTCACTTGGTGAGGGGTTAGTTTATGAGAATAGAGGACTTGGGTTCAATTCTCCTTCTCAAGCTTCTTTTTTAAAAAATAATTGTTCAAAGGGGCAGAATTTAAAAAAAAAAAAACCGCACTTCATCCCGTTCCTGTAACTATTTGGCATCTTCAACTCGTTTTTTCAAAAAGGCATAACTTCTTCATTCGGAAGCCATTTTTTGAGCCGTTTTTTTTTTAAATGGCCTAATTTTTCGAGATATTTCCATTGGATTAGTTATTTTTAGCTTTTCTTGGCTTCAATTATTTTTTTAAAAATGGAAAGTGCATGCCCGATTATTCTTAACAGCACCAATTATTTTCAATGGCTACCTCACATGGTAGATATACTTAGAAGTAAAGGGTTTTATAGAATATCCATAGGACAAGAAACTAAACCTTCCGATGATGATAAAGTTGCTAAATGGAAAAATAAACAAGATCAAGCACGAGGGTTGATAGGAATGTCCATTGCTCAAGATCTTTGATTTCATATCCTTGACATTGACACCCCTGATGAAGCCTTGAAAAAGCTAAAAAATGTTTTTGGCATTCAAAATCAATCAGGGCCCACCAGCTTGAAAATGAGTTGCTTACTTTGGACCCCAATAATTTCTCTTCCATTAAATATTTTTTGTCCAAATTCAAGACCATTCGAATTCTTTTAGAAGGTTGTAAGATAAAAAAGGAAGATGGTAGCCTCATTTATTGCATTCTTGGTAAGTTTGGCCCTGCATAATTTGTATTTGTTTCTGCCTTCCATTCCACTAGAGAAGCCATCATTTCTTTAGGAACCACCTAAAAGAACCCCTCTTTTGATGCCTTTTGTGATTCTTTGATAAGAGAACAAGAAAAGCTCTTACACCTTGGTCTTATCACTTTTGGAAATGCTTCTAAGAAAGCCTTAGTAGCCCAAAAACAATCATATCAAAAGAATCCCAAGAAGTAGTATCCTAAAAAGTATGGTCTGAAACCAAACAAGGGTCCTAAGCAATTTCAGCCACAAACTGAAAAAGCAACTCACCAAAATGATAAGGCGTATAAAAATAAAGGAAAGAAGACGGATAGGCATTGCAACTTTTGCAATCGTGATGGTCATATAGAGTCCAAACTTTTTAAGAAGATGGAAGCCTTAGAAACAGTAATGAAGAAGCACAACATCAATTTGGAGCACTCTTCACCTTCATCTTCAGGAATGGCACTTTCTTCTTGTGGTTGTCAAGCATCAAGATCTGGTTATGCATTAAATGTATCTTCTTCTTCTCCTTCTCATGAGTGGCTCATTGATTCTGGAGCTTCTTACCACATGGCTAAAAATAAATGCATGTTTTCTTCTTTAAATGATTGTAACACCAAACATATTTATGTTGGTGATGATAGATCTCTTAGTGTTGTAGGATCTGGAACCATTCATCTAGATAATGGTCAGTGTAATGATGTACTATGTGTTCCTACCTTGTCATGCAACCTTCTATCTGTTTATCAGATAACTCATTCAGGTGAAGGGAAAATAGTAGAATTCTCACCTCATGATGTTGTAATCAAGGACCTCAAAGATCCTAAAAATATTTTAGCTACTGGCATTGCTGATGATTCCACAAGGTTGTATAAGTTTGACAACTTTGGGTCATCATCTCTTCCCTCTGTTTTTGTTGCTCATAATGATGATGTGAGCAAACTTTGGCATGAGTGATTTGGTCACTTAAACTATCGCTCTCTTCAAACTCTATGTAAGGAAAATATGGTGACGGGCCTTCCTATGGTATCTTGTCGAGATGGTGTTTGCTCCAGATGTGTACTCGGAAAACATCATCGGGATAGTTTTGACAAACGTGCCTCTTGGCATGCTTCAGCCCCTTTGCAGCTTGTGCACAGTGATTTATGTGGTCCACTTCATGTTGTTTCTTTCTCTGGTTGCAAGTACTTCTTAACTTTCATTGATGATTTTTCTAGACGCACTTGGGTATACTTCTTAAAACTCAAGAGTGAAGTTTTTAACATGTTCTTGGCCTTTAAGGCCTTTGTTGAGAAACAATCTAGACATCAAATTCTTAAGTTAAGATCAGACAATGGAGGAGAATATGTTAACAACAAATTTATCAACTTCTGCACTGAGCATGGCATTCAATTGCAACATATTGTTCCATATACTCCACAACAAAATGGTGTAGTTGAAAGGAAGAATCGCACCTTAAAATAAATGGCTAATTGTATGCTTCAATCTAAAGGACTTGGTCTCAATTTTTGGGCAGAAGCCATTAACTGTGCAAATTACATAGTAAATCGCACTCCTACTAAGGTTTTAAAGAATATAACTCCAGAAGAAGCTTGGAGCTCAATCAAACCAGATGTAAGTCACTTTCGTGTTTTTGGAAGTGATGCTTGGGCCCATATTCCAAATGCGAAACATAAAGCCTTAGAACCTAAGAGTGAAAAATGTATTTTTGTTGGATATTCTGAAGATGTCAAAGGATATAGACTTCTTCAACCAAAATCCAAAAAATATAATCATTAGAAAAGATGTAAAGTTTGATGAAAATATATCGGCCTGCGAGCCTAGTTTGGCGGGTGTGCCACCTTTGGCCTACGAGCCTGATTCGGCATATGTGCCACCTCTCTCTCTCTCTTCTATTTTTAATAGCATTCCTTCTAGTTCAGATGATGACAGCAAGGATGACAATCCTCCTCCAGCTCGTGAAATTGTTCCTTATACTCCACCGCTTCCAAGATGGGTCCGCTCTACTCGGGATGCAGCAGGTTCTCTTGCAGGTGACCCTGCCGATCGATGACGTACACGTTCTCAGTTCGAAAGAGCCTCTTCCTTATTGGCTCAAGTTCCAGAAAAACTTGATCCATAAACCTTTGAAGAAGCCTTCGGTCATCCAGATTGGGATGAAGCTATGAATGAAGAGTATCGTTCCTTATTGGCAAACGATACTTGGGATCTTGTTCCTCTTCCAAAAGGAAGAAAACTTGTCAGATGCAGATGGGTTTACAAAACCAAGTTTGGACCAAATGGAAAAGTGGATAGACATAAAGCTCGTCTTGTTGCTAAAGGATTTTCACAAGTTGAAGGCATTGACTATACTGAAACCTTCTCCCCTGTTGCCAAAATTAATTCTATCCGCCTTGTTCTTTCCCTTGCTACCTCCTTTAAATGGGAAGTCCATCAGATGGATGTTAAATCTGCCTTCTTACATGGAGATTTGCATGAAGAAATCTACATGGAACAACCCCCTGGCTTTATCCAAAAAGACTCCAGCCTTGTTTGTTGCCTTAGGAAGTCTCTCTATGGTCTCAAACAAGCTCCTTGGGCTTGGTATGCCAAAATGGATAGCTTTCTATTAGATAATGGCTTTTCTAGGTGCCATTCTGACAACACTGTCTACACCAAGAAAGTGGGTAAGTCCTTCACCATCCTTGTTCTTTATGTTGATGATCTTATCCTTACTGGTAGTGATCCAAACCATATAAACCATGTGAAGTCTAGCCTCAAAAAGAAGTTTGAAATGACAGATTTAGGACACTTGCATTATTTCCTTGGTCTTCAAGTCTTGCAATCCAAGGAAGGCATTACCCTCTCTCAGTCCAAGTATGCCTGTGATCTTCTACACCACTTTCACATGGAAGACTATAAGCCAGCCCCTTCTCCCTTTCAGTCTGGAGTCAAGCTTTCAGTCACTTGTACTACCCCTGAAGTTGATGCTACCTTATATCGTCAACTTGTTGGTAAACTTCTGTATCTAACCCATACCCGTCCTGACCTTTCCTTTGCCGTTGGTCTTGTCGCTCGATTTATGCACCAACCTCATGAAAGTCACTGGAAAGCAGCTAAAAGAATTACTTCAATATATTCAAGGGGTAACAATCCAACTCGAGATTCATTACAGCATATGCATCTCCATCAAGGATTTTCTTCATCAATTCTCGATTGGCCGGTGACCCCGATGACCTAAAGTCTACTCCAGATATGTGTATTCACTCTTGGGTCTGCCAAGACCTATTACTTGGAATTTCCGTAAGAAAAAAAAGTGCCATCTCTCTTTCTTCACAGAAGAAGAGTATCATGCAGGCAGCTTGGCTAGCAAGGAAGCTATGGTGGTTTTCGTCAAATCCTCGCCCGAATTCTGATCTTCATAAGCAACATCCAAACACAGCTTGGTGTGATAATCGCAGTGCCATTCAACTATGTGGAAGAGATTCAGTTTAGCATCAACATATGAAACACATCGAACTCCACATACACTTGATCGAAAGCCTTGTCCATGATCGTGTTCTTTTTAAGTGCGCATCGTCCAACCAATGATCAAGAAGCGATATTCATTTAAGGCTTTCACAAGAAGCAAAGTTTACCAAACTTCGCTCTCCATGCTTGGAGTTCAAGAAGGTTTTTCACATGATAGGCTCTAATGCCTCCTTCCTTCTCCTATTGTGTCACTTTTGTAAATCCTTCAATCCTATCTCAATTTTTTCTTAAGGGGGATGTTAGGATATTTCGACGATGGCAGGAAGTAGGCTCCTTTGTGTCACCTCAGAACCTTTTCATTCAATCCTATCCCAAGTTGTTGTTAAGGGGGATGTTAGGATATTCACACATAGAAACAATTAAGAATAACTTAGTCTAGTGTAGAGTAAGGTAAAGTGTGTTTCTTTACCATGTACATTTGTAACTTATAATCCGACAACAATAATTTGTAGTGATTTGACAGTTTATATCTCCTCTCGCATTAACGACACTTCTGATCTATGGCGTAACACTCCGATTGGTCCATGATTTCTATTTAAAGAGCATGGAGGGTCATTTTTCCAGTAACCGTTTATGGAAGAAACATAGTGAATTTTTTTTTTTATATTAATAAATTGATCAAGTGGTCAGGTTGGCTCGGTGCCGTGGATCAAGCTTCGTTTCTCATGCAAGCTTTAACCACGTGATTATACCGTGCATGAATTCCAGATTTGCTCAGGAGTTAAAGGACTTTGGTTTCGATCTAAGGAACTTTACCTCGCAATTCCTACAATTCAGATATGATAGATTTATCTCCTTCATACACATTTTTTTCAACTTTAATTTGTCTCCGCACTTTGTCTTCAATCTTAATCGATCTCCAAATATTTTAAGCATTTCAATTGAAATTTTGAGGGTCCTTTCTCATTTACATTTCTTATCTTGTTCAATCCAACTCTAAGTATTTTGTTGAATATTTAAAGGAAACTTTTCAATTTATTTTGGTTTATTAACAAGTTTAATGTAGCGATTTTAGTTATATTATGATAGGTAAGAGATCGATTTTGGATACAAAATCGACTTTCATCGATAGAATTTGGATAGAAAAAATAATATAATTATCAAAATTTTCAAATTTAGGTTATTATTTAATTTTCAAATTCCAACCTTAATTTCCATCATGTAAAGATAACATCATCTTACTATAACTCCTAGTGTTTCACATCAAGTGATCCAAGTACTTCTTTACAATAATTTAGGTAAGTGAGTGATTATCACGTGCAATTACCAATGATCAATAGTGGTATCCTTTCATCACGTTAATTGATGATGAATAATGTGATTTGTCAGAGAACAGCTAAAATACACTCTCCAATAAAGAGTAGTGTGTTTGTGTTCAAGGATAATTTTCACAAAAATATATAAATCGCCGACAACAATTTCACGAAGTTCATACTGTGACATCAACATACCCCAATAGAATTTTCTCTTATTGATGGTTCCCTTGTCAATAATTGTTTTAAGGAGGGATTCTGTCAATGGAAACTTTTTCAATGCTTTCCTCGTCAATAATTTCCTTCTCAGAATTACCACAATGATAATGAATCTCTTTTTTTCACAACACCATTCCATCACAATCCATCGTTTACCCCTATATCCATCGATTCCATAACGACTATTTCCAACTTAATTTTCTACTCCTTGTTTTTGCATGTTCGGGGAATTAAATTATTTGTCTCATGTCACTTCTGTTTCTTTATTATGCCGTATTTTAATAAATAAGGGCTTTTCCCCACAAATATGCTTGTTGGATTTTTGTTTTACATACGACTATAGCATATATCTTTTCTATCACCAAGATCACATAATTCATGTATTCATCCATTGAACCAAATTCTTATAGTAGTGCCTTATGTTGTAGTTTTTATTATTTAAGCATAAATACATTTTTCTTTACCCCATTATATAAAAGACGTTTTATTTTGTATTTATTTTTTAAAATTAATTTTTGTCTCATCGTTAACTATATTCCTATTACAATTTCTATTTTTTCTACAAGTTAGTGTATTTATTTTATATTTTGTTCAATTTAGATCAATGGTCTCATAACCTTTTACTTCATAAGTACGTGTTCCTCCTCATAAGGGTAGATATTGGAAAATTTTTCTTAGTACATGTGATTCATCTAATTATCCTCTTCAATACTAATTCAATGACCTTAGACAGAAAAATAGCATGAATAATTCTAGAAGTTAGGATTATGTCGTGAAGCTTAGGACCACAAGGAAGAAAAATCATATACCAATTTACTCAAATTCTAAAACAATCTCACCACCATGATTCCATCTTCATTAATATCATCTTGAAAGAATTGATGTTATTCAAGGTACAAGTAAACCTTTATATTATTCAATTTGAAGGTAAGATTGAAATACAACCCTTACAAACATCGTCGAATATTCAATGAGAGGTGTACTTTTAAATTATTAACTATCAATATAGAGAAAAGGTTACCTCATCTTCATCAAAAGTGTTTTCCATGTTAGGTGTGACAAATTATTATTATGAAAATACAATATAGAGTGAGATGGAAAATCCATTATTTGAACAGGCAAGTACTGCATATATGGTCGCATTTTATGTATGTATTATATGATGAATATTGTAAACAACCCCGGTTAAAAATCCATGTATATATATATATATATATATATATATATATATAATTGGGGTGTATATACATACATACATACATACATATACATACATACATACATACATACATACATACATACATACATACATACATACATATATATATATATATATATATATATATATATATATATATATATACACACCCCAATTCATTATGGCTAAAGGAATTAAAAGGAAATGACTAAGGATTTGAGAGGCAAAGTGGAATTTATTGGGATTTATTTAAGGAAATAATGGAAATTAGAGAAAAATGAAGGTGGAAGGTCACAAAGTTGCATGTGAGGAGGAAAATTAACGAAAATAATGTAAAATGAAGAAAACAGAGGCCACATTTTAAAAATAGATTCTGAGGATAAGTTGGCAAGCTTTTTTCTTAGAATTTTGTCAGCTCATTTTTGGGGGCTCTCATTCTCGTTTCTCTCTCATAATTCGGACACTTAGATTTTCTTGGATTACTCTTGAGAGTATCACCGTATACTCGGTGTTTTGTAGCAGAAGACATGAAAACACAAGAGGACATCGTGATTAGTGGCTACAACATGTTTTAATTGTAGGTACTATGTTGCATGTATGTTTTCCTCACTAGTTTTGGCACACATGGTACATGCGGATATGGATTCTTGGTTATGGTGCATGTCATTGGCATAAGGATTTCCTAGATTTCCATTGGATTTTCCTAGCTCTTTCCATTTCCGGATAAGATCGTGTTATGGGCTTACCTTTGTTCTAGTTGGTGCTCATGCTCCTTAGTGGCTGGTGGGTTGACATAGGTTCCCGGAGCCTTGGTTGGACAAATTCTCTCGGGCCTCCGTAACATCTTGGGTTGAGTTACTAGTCCTCGAAGACTTGGGTTGGAAAACGTTATGTGAGCCTTTCGTGTCTGGGCCACTAGTCCTTCAACCTTGACGGGAAAATGCTCTAGAGCCCTAGAGTCAGGTTGAGTTACTATTTCCGGAGCCTGGTTGGAAAAATTATATGGAGCCCTCGAAACAACCATGGGTCCTAGAACTCGAGTTGGAAAAAATTGGAGCCCCGGACAACTTAGGTAAAGACGAATGTGGTGATTATCGTGTTGATGTTTCATCCTTGAGGAGGAATCACTAGTTGAGGGTTGAGGGGTTGACGATGTGAACGCCTAGTTTGGTTTTGATCATGTGTTTTATGAGATCCCACCATTCTGGAATATGGAACATGGTTGACTAACTAATGAGAGATTTGGCTCACCCGTGTCTATGGTCGTGGTACGTGAATTTTCAGACTTTCGTTCGCATTTTTATTATGGAAATAAGAGCTCTTTTCCCTCTTTGTAATATAAAAATATGCTTGTTATTATGTGTATTATATGGTTGTTCTATGCTCGTCATTTTTTTGCTTATATGTCGATTATGAGTGTGTTCTATGATAGCGATGATGTGTGCCTCATCATAAGCTTTACTCGTAAATGAATGAACGATGAATCTATGAATTAATAATTTATAATGCGTATAATGTGATGAGGAAAAAATTATTCTAAATGATTCTAAAACAAGTATGATACCCCTATTCTTAGATCTATTGTTTAAACATGTAGATTAAATATTTGTGACATGTTTCCGATAAAAATTTTGTCATGGCTAGTAACATTTGAGTCAAATACTTTTTCAAGTGATCGTATTCTTTGTTATTATGTTGTTATCTTTCATTTATGGAAGTTTCATGGAGTTTTGGGTGTAGAAATTTGAATAACAGATATATTATTAACCGATATTCTCCTGATCACACACTATTTTAACTTCATGCACAATACAAAATCTCTTCTACCATTGATCATTAATTGCGGAAATAAAAAAAAATTTGCATGCGCACATTAAAACCATAAACAATCACACATATGAACACAATATTTCATGGGAAATATTAAAGCTGAAAATTCCAACTATATGTATATTATATGTCATAGAGATCATGTAACAATCATTGTACAAAGCTCCTCATAAGCTCTCAGCACAACCTCAAATTGCTACACACTAATCAAGCTAGATCTAGCAAAACACATGCTCCAATCTCTGCCACCTGATAGCCAGCCTCTATTGCGTAATAAATGCTGTAGGATGGCTCATAAATAGCTTCGAACCACCTGGCTTGTACTGCGCAATCCTCATTGGCTTCTCCAATCACCGGTTGTTGCAAATATGCAACAGTATAGTCACAACTGATAGTTAACCTGCTCTTTCACCTATCGCTTCACTGGTCTCCACTGAAACTGTCCATGCACTGAAGTTAACTGATGTATTCTTTAGTTGATTAATGAGTTTATAATTAGTGAATTAATTAATAATTAATTCACACCACTCTCACTAATTGTATCAATCAGTTAAACTAGATACAAATAGCTCAACTATGTTTAGATTAGTTAAACTGAACACAACTCCATTAACTCCTCAATCAACTCCACCAAACTATGTCACATGAGTTCTAACTGAAGTATCCATCCAATAGCTCCACTTAACCCTTAGAATTAGCGTAATTCCTTGTCTCAGCTCTTGTGCCACATATATGCACTTAACTAAAGTGCTTCAAGAGAATAAGATAATGTTTATAGTCCAAATATTATTAAGAGCTAATAATATTCGACATATCTATTTTTAGACTGGCAATCTAAAAATAGAAGTCCATCTATTTTTTCTGACTTGACCAACCATCCACAAATAGCATCCTGAAACTCATAGAACATGATCCATATGTCTAAAAATAGACTTTGTGCCAAAAATAGCATGCGGGCCCATTTAGTGAAGGTGACTTCTTTCCACTAAGCTCATCATCTTGTTGCAATCTCAGCACTCCCTCTCAAAAAGTTAAGGATTATCTTCCACCCCTATCTTGACTCTGTGGTATTCGAATTTTCTCCTGGTGAGCGCCTTCGTCAAGATATCAGCATCCTGATCCTCTGTGGGAATGTATGAAAGTAACATGATCATCCGCTACATAAAATCTATGATATGATGATACCAGATGTCAATGTGTTTAGATCTATCATGAAATACTGGATTAACCGAGAGTTTAATGCAACTCTGATTATCACAATAAATCACAATAGGATATAAGTGTGAACCAAACAACCCGACTGGGATCTTCCTCATCCATATAGCCTCGCATGCAGCCAAACTCGCTACCATATACTTTTCCTCTACTGAACTGAGTGCCACAGATCTCTGCTTCCTGCTGTACCAAGAAATTGTTATCGACCCGATACTGAAAATCCCTCCAAATGTGCTCTTTCTATCTGTTGGGCTCCCTGCCCAATCGGCATCCATGAAGCCACATAGCCTCACCTCATCCGACTGTCTATACCATAATCCATATCCCGATGTGCCTCTGAGATATCTCAATACATGCTTTCCTGCCTTCCAGTAGAGCTTGGTAGGCTTAACCATATCTTGTGAAAGCTGGTTAACAACATAGCATATGTCAGGTCATGTATTGACCAGATACATAAGTGACCCCACCAACTATCGATAAACAGTGGCATCCACTACCTCCGCTGAAGTAGCATCCTCCTTCCTCCATCCACCAGGAAGAGGAGTATCAATAGGATTGCAACCATGCATGTTGAACTTCTCCAGTATCTCCCGGGCATACTTGCCTTGAGAAACAAACAATCCATCACTGCGCTGCCAAATTTCCAATCCTAGGAAATAATGAAGGAGGCCCAAGTCCTTCAACTCAAACTCTTTTGCAAGATCATCCTTGCATGAGAGTATCAACAGCTCATCACCTGTCAAAATCAAATCATCTACATAAAGTACAATGATCAGCAACTTACCCTCCACCACTATCTAGTATAGGTTTGGATCTGCCTCACTCTTGGAGAATCCAAGTCTAGTGAAATAACTTTCTATCCATGTGTACCAAGCACGAGGTGCTTGTTTCAACCCATACAGCGCTCTCTTGAGCCTGCACACATGCGAATCGCTATTGAAGATCTTGAAACCTTCGGGCTGCTCTATGTAAACCTCCTCCTCAATCACCCCATTGAGGAATGTAGTCTTCACATTCATCTGATGAATGTGCCACCCCATCTGCGCTGAGAGAGCAAGAATCGTCCGTATGGAAGAATACCTTGCGACAGGTGCAAAGGTTTCCTCGTAGTTGATCCCCTCAATCTATGAGAAGCCTCGGGCAACAAATCTTGCCTTTTACTTCTCCACACTCCCCTCAGCTACTTGCTTCACTTTGTAGATCCATCTCAAACCCACCACTAATTTCCCTTCTAGCCTTGGGACAATATCCCATGCACTGTTTCTGACAATCTAATCATACTCTTCCACCATGGCATCTACCCATGCGGATCCTCCACAAACCTTCTCGAAAGAGGATGGCTCACACGATACACTTGCTCATAAGAGCCATGTATCCGTGATGGTCGCCCAGTGACTTTCTCTCTGGTTCACAGCTATGTTGTAGGTGTCACAATCCCTTTCTACATCTTGCCAATCGCTCAACTTCGTAGTGTGCTTCCGCCTCTGATGGTTGGTGCTGCTCGAGTGGTCTCTTCCACTCCATGAGATGAATCTCAGGCTGATCCACATCTTTAGACTCATCCTTAGGAACTAATAGCTCCTCATCCGCATGAAAGTGTGGCTCCCTCTCAAGTGAAAACTTCATGGCTTTATCCTCATGAAATTTGATATCCAGTCGCACAACAGTCTTGCAAATATCTGGAAAATACACACAATATTTGTGGGGCATATCAGTGTACCCCACAAATATCCCAACCTCTGCAGTCGGCTCCACCTTTTTCCTGGCATCCTTCGTCACATGAATGTAAACAGGTGAACCAAAAATCCTCAAATGGGAAATATCAGGCTTCTTACCAGAAAATGCCTCATCGGGTGTACTCATGCCAAGTATCCTGTGAGGACAACGGTTCTGCACATATACTACAGTATTGCATGCCTCAGCCCACAAGTGTATGGGAAGGCCCTGATCATGCAACATTTCCCGTGTAGCACCCACAATCGTTCTATTCTTCCGCTCAACAACTCCATTCTGCTGTGGGTTATGAGGTGCTATGAGCTCTCTTCGAATTCCTTCTGCGCTACAAAAGTCCTTGAATTCGCCAGAGATGAATTCACCACCATTGTCGCTCCTAAGAGCCTTCACCTGCTTCCCCGATTCTTTCTCAATCAGTGCCTTGAACTCACAAAACTTTGAGTATGTCTCGCTTTTCTTCTGCATGAAGAAGATCTAGCACTTACGAGAAAAATCATCAACAAATATCACATATTACCTGTGCTTTGCTATCGAAGCTACTGAGAAAGGTCCACACACGTCTGTGTGAATTCTCTCAAGGATCATCGTGGCGCGACTATCCTTCTCGTGAAAGGTGGATTTCATAAATTTTCCCAAAGTACATCCCTTGCACTGAGCTTACTGCGCAAGTGTAACTTTGGGAAGCCCAGTAGAAATCTGTTGTAGTATCTTCAAAGCTCCATGGTGAAGGTGGCCCAATATCTGGTGCCACAACTCACCATCATCCCGGCTCACCACTCCTTTTGCCTTGCCTACCATTGTTACGCAGCCATCTACCTACAATTGATAAAGGTTCTGAACTCGAACCCCTATCCTCCAGGTCTCACCAGTTGCCTTACTGCGTAGGAAAGCCTTTCCCTCGCTAAAGACAACATCATATCCCTTGTCTTCTAACATCGCCACAGAGATAAGATTCTTCTTCAATCCTGGAACATGCATCACTTCCTTAAATATGAAGGGTTTACCAGACTCCTTCTCAAAGGAAATGGTACCAATACTGGTCGCACTGTATCTACCATCATCGCCCATCTCGATGTGCACTCCAAGATCTTTCTCATCTATATCAGTAAACAAATCTTTGTCTCTAGTCATATGAAAAGACGCACCACTGTCAAGAAAACACACTGAACCCATCACACTTGAGACCAAGCATGCGATCAGTGAAAAATCCAGCTCAAATTGTGAGGCTAAGGCCTCTCCAGCTGCAGATCTAGCAGCCTACTTATTTTTCTTCTTCTGTGGACAATCAGTGACGTAATGTCTGTGTTGGTGACAGTGAAAGCACTTCACCTTGGACATGTCTTGCTTCTTTCCTTGCGCACCAGATTGAGAAGCATTCTTCTTGCTCTTCCCCTTGCTTGATTTGGCAGCCAAAGCACAATTTTATTCATATGAGTTCTTTGATGAAGATCCGTCCTTGGTACTTCGCCTTATCTCCTCTTGCACAAGATCCGACCAAAGTTGTTCCCATCCTAGCAATTTCTCCCGACCATTGACAAAGTCCTGATAGGAATGCCAACTCTTTGAAAGCCCAAGGGGAGCCAAGCTCACCAAGTCCTCGTCATCAAAAGTGACCCCCACACTTCCTAGCTCATCCCTGCATTGGATGAACTTCGTGAGGTACTTGGGCATACTGTCGCCTTTCTCCATTTTTATGTTTCTGAGTTTATCCTTGAGCACCAAATTCCTCTGGTCTCTCTTTCTTTGAAATAAATCTGTCAAAGCTTTCGACATCAAGAATGGAGAAGCCTTACCATGAATACTAGATACTATGTGATCCTTCACACCTTCCAACAGTATCCTTCAACACTTTGTTGTCTTCTTTTGCCATGCGTCAAGTACGACAACATCACTAGAAGTAGGTTTTGGAATTTTTGCATCTATGAACTCCTTCAACCCATTGTCATCCAGCACTGCCTCCATCCTTTCCTTCCATGCAATATAATTTGAGCTTCCCTCAAGGGCATACTCCAATCTCAATCTGTGGAAAGACATCTCAACTTCGACACCAAGAAAACATTACTGCAAATTCAAATTCCACCAGCTCAAAACTCAACCGCTTCAATGTTTTGCAATTGCTCCAATGATCAATATCGCTCTGATACCATGTAGAAATTTGAATAACAGATATATTATTCACCAATATTCTCCTGATCACACACTATTTAAACTTCATGCACAATACAAAATCTCTTCTACCATTGATCATTAATTGCGGAAATAAAAAAACAATCACATGTGCACATTAAAACCATAAACAATCACACATATGAACACAATATTTCATGGGAAAGCTTAAAGCTGAAAACCCCAACTATCTGTATATTATATGTCATAGAGATCATGTAACAATCATTGTACAAAGCTCCTCACAAGCTCTCAGCACAACCTCAAATTGCTACACACTAATCAAGCTAGATCTAGCAAAACACATGCTCCGATATCTACCACCTGATAGCCAGCCTCTATGCGTGATCAATGCTGTAGGATGGCTCATAAATAACTTCGAACCACTTGGCTTGTACTGCGCAATTCTCATTGGCTTCTCCAATCACTGGTTGTTGCAAATATGCAATAGTATAGTCACAACTGATAGTTAACCTGCTCTCTCACCTATCTCTTCATTGGTCTCCACTGAAACTGTCCATGCACTGAAGTTAATTGATTTATTCTTTAGTTGATTAATGAGTTTATAATTAGTGAATTAATTAATAATTAATTCACACCACTCTTCACTAGTGTATTAATCATTTAGACTAAATACAACTAGCTCAACTATGTTTAGATTAGTTAAACTGAACACAACTCCATTAACTCCTCAATCAACTCCACCAAACTTTGTCACATGAGTTCTAACTGAAGTATCCATGCAATAGCTCCACTTAACCCTCAGGAATAGCATAATTCCTTCTGTCAGCTCCTGTGCCACATCTGTGCACTTAACTGAAGTGCTCAAAGAGAATAAGATAATGTTTAGAGTCCAAATATTATTAAGAGCTAATAATATTCGACATATCTATTTTTAGACTGGCAATCTAAAAATAGATTCCACCCAATATGTCTAAAAATAGAAGTCCATCTATTTTTTCCGACTTGACCAACCATCCACAAATAGCATCCTGCAACTCATAGAACATGATCCATATGTTTAAAAATAGACATAGTCTAAAAATAGACTTTGCGCCAAAAATAGCCTGCGGGCCCACTTAGTGAAGGCGAATTCTTTCCACTAAGCTCATCATCTTGTTGCAATCTCAACATTGGGCAGTGACCTGAGCCCTGGGCCTAAAAAAGTGGCACATAAATCGAGGTCACAAGCATAAAAATACCTTGAAATGTTCCTAGTCGCATGGATTCCCATGTTGTGTGAGCGACTAGAAGTTTCCAGTTTCACTCTTGCCCATGTCAATGGAGTGACTAGGGGATTGATGCACTAAAAGGTCCATTTGAGTTAGACGATAGCCTCATGGAAAGTTTGGATGCATCATGGGTGTCCTCTAGCATGTGTAGAAGGTTTGTGTTGGTGTGTTATATCGATTCGACTTCCTTAACCAACACATATTGAGTTGAACTGTATCATAGTAACTCTTTGTTGCATATTTACGTCGGTTGGCTGATTACTTGGGTATATGTGGGAGGAGGGTTTTACAGAGTGGTATCAAAGCATGTTTGACCCCTTGGAATGTAAGGGTGGTGTGTGTTCGTAGTGCATTGATTTTGATTGCATATGTATTCCTTATGCTTGTGGTCTATGTGCTTATTGCATATGAATGGTGTTGGCCATAGTTGCAGTTGTGTTGCGACATACAAGTTGATGATATGTTGTTGGGATGTGTTAGCCATGACTATATGTCAGTTGTATATGCATGTCAGTGTATATATGTTTCTATGCATGCATTTTCATTGTTAAAGTTGTTTTTCATGAGGTCATTGTAGGAATTTTAGGTCTAATGTTGCTGATATGTTATGATGTTGATGTGGTGGTTGCGATAGAGAAGGAGATGTAGATCATCAAAGTGAAGTTGCAGCACTAGAATTTAGGGTGAGAGAAGAACGTCATATATGTTTGTATATCTTGCATGCATGTATGTGTTTAGTGCTTGTTATAAGAACTAGGGTTACTTATATTATTTTCATTCTATTATTATGGTTACATGTATGATCAATTCTATTTGATTATTGTAGTCATATGCACATGTGTCGAATAGTCATGAATGATAGTAACTTATTGTTATATGCATTGTGGTCATATGCCTGATGATTATGGTAATTGCAGTTAATGTCTTGATTTTATTATTTTTTGTGCTAATTTCGATTGACCTATCTAGATGATCATGGCTATGACATTCACGTATTAGTTAATATATTGTGATACTATGTCATACTAATATAGACTCACTATGCATATGTGATTGTTATGGATGAATGACAATTTCTTATGAGCTTATGATGTGAATATGTTAAATAGATACTATTATGGATATCATGACCTTATTTATGGTTGATTTTATATGTTATGAATTTATATTGTGCTAATCTATATTGATTGTGTAGACAAGATAGACTCCCCTAATCTACACTAAGATATGAGTTTGCTTATGTCATATACTTGGTTCTTGGATGTTTGATTATGTCATTGAGTTAGTGTTTGAGTGTTTGGTGTCTATTATGCCATCTATTTTTTGTTTGAATGTTTCATTAATTTCACGGTATCAGTATGTGTTTATATATTACCTGAAGGAATGATCTTGTTTCAAGACGGCTGTACTAACATATATGTGTTGAGATAGCTAGTATGTGCTTGAGTGTAAGTAAGTGATAGTTGTATAATTATGTATAATAACTATGAGTTGAATGTTTATTATGACATGATTTTTAGTTCTTGTAATGGTTGATTTCAAATTAATAGACATGATGTCTTGATATTTGGAACATGTAGTTGACATGTTTGATTAGTTGCATGGAAAAATGCTTGGAATTATTGTGACAAGACAATAGTTGATTTTTTTATATAACTAATAGTTGCGTGATGTGACAATGCATAGTAAGACTCAATTTAAGCAAGGAAAAGTTAAAAGAATGGTATAGAGTGAATATTCCTTTGGTTCTGTTTAGAAACCACAATTCCAAATGAATTAGTTATTTGCATACAAGAAGTATTCTTAACCTTGATTTTGTTTGACATTATGTGGATATGTTTTATATTCCTGAACATGTATTTGATAGGTATAAAAACTAGTTTCCAATTATGGTTGGATTCGTCAAGGAAATTGGAGTCCCTTGAGTGATGCAATGGATGTGTTCATTTACAAGGTAGTGTGCTTGCCACATCTAGGTAAGGTAACCAATATATTTTTATTTTTATTTATATGCTGAAATTTATGTGTTTATGGTGAGATGATATAGGGGATTACATGGAATAGAGACTACCATGAAATATTAGAGAAGGCTCAGATTTAGTTTTCCCTTGGCGGCATTGGGAACCCATGGGGATTGAGTCATGGTGTTTGTTGCTAGTTTTATGCTTTCGGTATTTTGTGTGATTTGTTTGTGCTTGATTTACATTTTTGTGCATGATTGATGCATAACCATGCCACTTTGTTTGTTGTGTCTCCAATTGTATTGGCTTTCATTATTTTCTTCTTGTTTTATATTGTTCTTGCCTTTAATGTTTTGAGAACCTTTAGAATTTATTGGGAAAGAGAAAAGTTAATGGAGCTTAGGGAGAGTTGTGTGGTACCCAATAGGTAACATAAGACCTGGATGAAGCTTGGTGCATTAGGAAAGGGAAACATAAGGTAAGAATATGACATTCGGTTGTACTCGTTGGGCCCATTGTGGTAAATAGATGGTGGAAGTAAATGCATGAGAAATATAACCGGAAAGGTACCGTAGATGAATTTGAGGCATCAGATGCCTTGGATAGGTTGGGACTTGTTGTTCTCAATATTGTGCGTGTGGTGAATGGATAAAGGGGTCTATCTTAACCTTGACCTTAGGCTATATGGTAATTATTTTTTGATCATGATTATGCTGATGTTTATATATGTATAAATGTATGTGTGCATCTCTAACAGGGTCATCATGGATCATGATTGACTAATGCTAATGTTTATATGTATATATGTACATATCTATGTGGTTATCTCACAGGATCATGAATTTTTATGCCAATGATTATCTATATATATATCTATATGTGTATGTGTATGTGTATGTGTATGTGTATGTGTATGTATATGTATATGTATATATATATATATATATATATATATATATATATATATATATATATATGTATGTATGTATGTATGTATGTATGTATGTATGTATGTATGTATGTATATGTATATGTATACATATACGTATACGTATACATATACGTATACGTATACGTATATGTATCTATGTATCTATATATATATGTCACTGTTTGACATGGCTGTCAGGGATCATTCTTATAGAGGAATGATTTCTTATGCAAGAAAATGGAATGAAGATATTTCTGGTATCGAATGGGAAGAGTAGCCCTGACAAATTTATGAGGTCAGTATCATGTGGATATGATTTGATATTATGTGTTTATACTATGCATATGTTTTGGATAGGTAACACTGCGAAATACATTAGCAGAATGAAAACAACATGATCCACGACATGGTAGGATAAGCATGGATGGTAGAGAGACACTAGAAGCAAGGTTTCTTGGTAGAGACAATGTGGTTTTAGATGTGCATGCTATTGTTTTGTATATGTTGTGCATATTGTATATTCAGTAATTGTACCTATGGTGTTGTGTGTATGATGAATATATGGTGTTGTGCATATATTGCATATGTAGTGCAAGGTATAAATGGTGCTATGTACATGTTGGATATGTGGTGTTATGTACATATTGTATTTTGTGCGTGATGGATATGCAATGTTGTGTGCATATGGTGTTATGCACATGTTGGATATGCAGTGTTCTGTACATATGGTTTTATGTACATGTTGTATACACAATGATATACACATATGGTGTTGTGTGCATGTTTTAAATGTCATGATATGTACATATGGTGTTGTGTGCATGATTGTACATGTGGTGTTGTGTGCATGCGGTGTTTTGTAAATTTTTCACATGTGGTGTTCTGACATGTAGTGCATGCAGAGTTGTGTACATGTGGTTTTGTGTACATGTCATGCATTTGGTGTTGTGTACATGTGGTATTGTGTACACCTTGTATAGGTTGTGTGGTGTACATGTGGTTTTGTGTACAAGTTGTGAAGATGGTGTTGTGTACATGTTGTGTAGTGGTGTTTTGTATAGGTGGATTGTGTAAATGTTTTACATATGGCACTGGTGTACATGTGCTATTGTATGCATTATGTATATGTGTTGTGTACATACGGTACTACGTATGTGCATTGTGTAGTCGTAGTATCGTGACATGTGTATTCTTTGTGTTGTACTCTCTGCACATATATGTATTGTGTTGTATACCAGGGGTGGGTGTATGTATCATGTAGTGTTGTATGTTGTGTGTGGATGTATGTGTTGTGATGTACATTGTGTGTATGTGGACATGATTGAAGGGAAACAAAGGCGTTGGGTGCTTGCCGGGCATGGAAACCAATCTAGTGTGTGTACAAAAAGAACAAAGGGAGAAGTAAGGATTGATTAAAGGATAAGTATCAATATTTTATTTCAGTTTTAATTATGCATGTGATATATGATTATGGTTTTTTATTGTTACATGTGATATATTATTATGATTTATCATGGTTTTGTTTGAGCTAACCGAATGTGATATGTTTACAGATGGTGATTTGACCAAACAACTAGTTCAACTTGTTGTGACAAGAAGTGAATAGAATTGCAAGTGTACTGTTATCACTCAGGTTTTCCTAGAAGTTGTGTAAGAGGAAAGTATACCCGAGGTAACCACAAACCAACCTTTTAGATGCAGAATCTAGCCAATCTGCATCCAGAGAGGGCTCTCTCTTTATGATTTATCTTTGTTCTTGAAAGGTTTTAGGCTAGTTATAAATTTGAATTTTGTTTTGGGAAAATGGTGGAATCCACAAACTAAGGGCAAGGTTGAGAGCTTTCATTCCATTGGGCTATGGAGTCAAAGGATGGCTTTACTGGATTTCTATTCTAAACACAAGATGGTATTACAGGGTAAGATAGCTGGACAGAGAACAATCCTTGAAATTTAAAGTGGATGGGATGATCTTGAAGGGATGAAAGGCAGCTAAGAATCTTTCACCATGTTCAAAAGAAAGAAGTGAAATGACTACAAACAAAGAGCAATGAAGGATTCTTTATTATAGTAATCAACAATGTTTAAATTACCAAAGCAGGAGCATTTAAGAATTCATGCTTATAGCTAATTTAGAAGAAAACATTAAGAACAATCACATTTGAAAACAGAGTACAATTAAGCAAATTCTGTTTCAATCTTTTATGTAAATTATTCTAAAATGGATATGATGGTATTAAAAACTAATATAAAATTTCAGACAAAAGGAAGAAACACTTATTGAACTGTAGTCCAACACATGAATCCTGCAACAAGTCCAGTGCTTTCAAATCGTCATCCAACAAGCCACAAGTAAATTTCTCCAAAAGCTTTTATTCCGAAACTCTCAATGTTACAGCAGAGTAATAGAATCCACCCTCAACACTCTCTTTGAGGGTTTATTTATACAAATTCTAAACTAAAATATCTTGAAACAAATATCAAAATTGGTTCACAAATCTCTCCAACTATTTACATAAATAGAACTAAAGTAAAGGACACTCAAACTATTTGGCACTATTTTTGATGGATAGGTGATGAAAAAGAGGAGAATTCGAATTTGATCCAACTCTTATTTGATGATGAGGCATCCAAGTCACTAACTGCTTCCTTTCTTTGTGCAATCTGCTCCAACAATTCTGCAAACTTGGGGTCCAATGATATCTTTTTATTTCTCAATCCGTAATAGATATGTAAAAAGGGAAAGAGGTTATTGTGGATTAATATGTTGGTGAGATAAACCTCTTTCAGTTTCCCAAAATTCCTCTCCAGCTGTACATAATATTCTCTGTACAAAATATGTGTAAAACAGAGTTTTACAGAGTCTGAAAAATAGCATCTAAATATGTGCATGTATCTCTCATTCTGAAATTACTGTGCAAAACGTGAGATAGGTTTTTGTAGATGGGTCCCTTTGGAACAAAAACCTCCTTTAGTTTTGTAAAATGTATTTTTAATTGGCCACAATATTCTCTGCAAAATGATGACTTGACTGTAATTTTCTGCGAAAAGGGCTTTCCAACTTTGTTTAATATTTCCAAAACCATAATAGCTGTTAGAAAAGTGAGAGAGGTTTTTGTAGATGGTCCTCTTAAGAACATAAACCTCCTTCAGTTTTTTAAAATTCATCTTTTATTGATCACAATAGTTTCTGCAAAACTATAACTAAAATATGCAATTTCTGCAAAAATGTTCCTTCTTGTTGTATTTTTCATCTTTTCACTTTTTTGTTCCTTTCACTGTTTTACTTTCACTTTAGATAAACTTCAATGTTGGTGAAAGTATTTTCATCTCTTTTTACCATTTTACTGCATCTGTAATTACTTTTACTGTTTTACCTTTGACCGCTCTGTAACTTCATTTTTACTTTCACTCTGACTTTTACCTGATACACTTTAACCACTGATACTCTTTAATCCTGATACTCTTTGATTGTTCTTTACTGTGTTAGACTAAGCAGTAACTGGGAAAAGGACATTCTGGTTAGGGGACATTACTGCTCTTTGAGTTGGATCATAGTTAGAATGGCAATAGTGGACAATTTCTGGGAAAATAATGACTGAGGGGATGAGATACCTTGGGAGATTGGATTCCCACAACCCTATAAGATCTTGCCCCTTTGAGTATTCGTCTCTGCAGCGACAATAGCTCAATAGGGGACTTTCATCAAAACGCAGGTCTTTAATTTGGAAATCTTCATCTATCAAAGGTAAATAGTCTAATTCACGGTGAGGAGCATTCAATGGAGTGATATTAAGAGCTGCCGGGACCTCCATTTTGGTTCTTGTGGATTCAAAATGGAGGTTTTTGGTTTTCTTCACGGGCCGGGCGGGATTCTTGAAATGGAGGAAATTGGAACAATTTGCAGGTTTGGGGGGCAATTTCACAGGTTTAAAATCTTCAGGGAGGACTCAGCAATGATTTTTAACCACCTTTTCAGCGAAAAAACAAAGGAAACTGAGTTTTACGTGCAGTCGGGACGTAAAGGATAAATACCTGTTTTTAGACGGAAACTGGTTTTCTAACAGGTAACAGGCAATGGAGGAACTGTTCTTCAGCACGGGCGCAGCAGAATCTTGGAGTAAAATGATCAATTACAATGAAAATTTGAAAATCGCAGCGGGAGCTCTGTCGTTTTCAGAATAACGAAAATAACAGGAAAAACGTGAAAAATGGCTTATTTACAAGTTAAAAAGGGTTTTTTGTTTTTTTCGAGGTGTGACGTCATGGTAGTACTGGATGATGTGTGCAGAGTCGGGCGGTAAGTGGTAAGCGGGAAGTCCCTGCACCGCTTTTGGTCGAGGGTGGTATTGATCGCGGGGGGAGCGATTCCATAGGATAATCGCCACGTGGATGGTTGACTATTCAGAAACCACCCATCCCCCGCTGGTTAAATTGCTGACAAGGGATGGGCAGCGGGATCAACGCTGGCCGTTGATCTGCGGGAGGCTGATCCAACGGTTGGGGCGATGGGAAGATGGGCGGAGGTTTCATGTGGGCCCCGTCGTACTTTTAAACACTTTTAAATGTTTTTAATCGCTCCGGGGGCTTTTTAACTGGCGGAAATAGTTATTAATTAGTCCAGGCGACTTAATTAATCCCGTATGCAAAAGAAAGGGGTTGCGGCGGAGTTGGCTAGGTGGAATGCCACGTGGACGGACCACGGTGGCGCAGGACTTTCACAAAGTTTTATTGATATGTTTTGGTATTAAACATACTTATAGTATGTCTAAAGTTTTTGTATATATTTTTATTATATGATGAATGAATTAATACAATTAATTCATCATAGGGGCGGGATTTATGTATAATGCTATAGTTTTAACCAAAGGGCTTATAAAGTGGGGTGTTTATTTTCAATGTGCGGGAATATATACTTTGGTAAACATTATAATAAATGGGTTTTGGGGATATTTATAGAAAAGGGAGTTATATACTTAGGAAAAGGGATTTCACTAGGGATTTAATATAGTAGAATTAAATGTTAATATGGTAAAGGACAAGGAAAATCAAAACATCTTTGTACATCTAAGAAAGTGATAACTTATGAAGTAAATTGCAACATTTTATCTTCAACACTTAAACTTAGAATAACAAGTTATTTTGAGGAATTTTATGGAATGTTGCATCAGTTTCCTAAGTAAAATAGGATTTTACTTTGGAAAAAATTAAAGATGGAAGATAACAATGATGGATTATTTCAAGTGCTTAGGTCTTTTTGATCATTAGGCCGAGGGTCCGGTCCCTCCAGAAGTCAAGGAAATGCCTTGAGCCCTTTTGATCTCCAAATACCTTAGTACTTTTGGGGGGCAATTAGTAAAACTCTTGAGGGGGAAAATGATGAGGGAGGTTAATGAATTTGACTTTTGCTTGCTGTGATTTTCCAGTGTATTTCCTGCCTTAGTACTTTTGATGAAAGTAAATGATTAACATGTAGCAGCACCATTCATCAGATAACACTTTGCAGCACCATCTACCTACCCTATCTACTTAACACTACCATTTTGTCTTCTTTATTAGGGTGCATTTAGACTTGCAAACCCTGATCAATCTTTTTTTTTTACATGATGAATCTATCTATTTCTACCCTTATTACATCCAAGGGCTCAGATTAAACTGTTGAGCACCTTTTATTCACTTTACCTAGCTACTTATCTGCCAAGATTAAACTGTTTGGCTAGATATTTATTCTCTAATCTATAACATGAAATTGAAATATGAGTAAGCCAAGTTTAAACAGTTTGACTTATTCATGAATTGTGGCAAAGGTTTGACAAGCTGCACACAATTGCTTTATTATAAAAGATGAAATAGTAGTGGCATTTGAATTTGCACACTTTCCTTGGTCTATTTTTTGCTTGGGGTTCATTTCTTTCATTTTCTTGACCAATTTATTTTTCTTACCCTTTGATTTTTCTTTTAGGGTATACCCTCTTTACATTTTTTAAATTTTTTTGATTTTTTGGTTTTTCAAGAATATGGAACACCTTTGCTCAAGAAAAAGGTTTGAACATATTCCATAGTTCAATCAAGACAATCATGAAAAATGACACCTATTGGTATAGGAGTCTAACACTGGCTCCACTTGGGGATGGCTTTTCCTTGTGGAAAGTCAAGAATAGCAGATCAGAGGCCTAAACATGTCTTCAAACTGAACTATGTAATCTCCTTCTTCTGGTAGCTTTATTGTACATATGATAGTGAAAATTTTGAAGCTTAGGGCCTTCACTTCGGGCTTCAACTTCAAGAAGTCACCATCCAATTAAAACTGATGCATTAGCTGTGGCTGAAAATATTGAATTGAATATAGTCCTTTTTCTGCAACCTGAAATCTAATCTTGAAACTTAAAACAACACACAAAAAATTTTCAAACCAACTTAATGAAAAACTAGTTGTAAATTGAAAACTAAAAAAAATTGCTCAAAATTCTGAGCTTATTAGCACTCATCTACCTACTCAATCTACTGTTTAACTGCTAGTTAGGTAAAATGAAATAGCCAATGCAACCATTCAAGCATTATGTACTTTGATAGATTTTGTTGCATTTTCTTGTTGATTATCAAAATTGTACTTCTGCAACCTATTAGAAACTTGTCAACAAATGAGAGGATAAGGAAACACTTGATTTCCTTTGTTGACTTAGAAACTGTACATAAGGATCTTCCAAAATATATACACTGATGTTTAACTAATTTGAACAACTGTACATCTGTTCTGGATGACCTCCATACCATGAATATGAAATGCTATTTTCATCTTTATCTCCCTGTAAACTTTCAGATAAGATTTGTGATGATATTCCTACTGATTGTAATGTTTGAGTGTTGAATCCTTTATCATCTTGATTCAGAAAATCATAGTTAGTTAATAGAGGAATGATTTGAATGCCTTCAATATTCAACATATCTGCTATTGGATCCTGAAAATCTTGGGAAAATTGCCGGAACCTATGACATATAAAATTCCATGGGACTTCATAAACTTCAACAAGTTTCCCATTCTTTTCTTTAAATATGTTATACCACATTTCCTTTAAAAGCTGAAATGGTTCAAAAAATAGTGGTATGGAACTTTCTTGTGTCATTTGATCATTTATTTCCATGGGAACTGATAACTGCAATTGTGAAACTGAAAAATCTTGATCAATAGTTTCATTATCTTTTTTGTTGTCAATCACAATTCCTAAGGATTGCTGATTATTGATGGCATGATAATTTTCTCTAATGAACTGAAATGAAGCAAAACAAAGAGGCAAAGAATCTTCACTTATTTCCACATTTTCTGCTCTTCCTTCCTCACTCTCATGGCTGATCTGTATTGGCTGATCACTGTCTTCAATCTGCTGAAACTGCATTTCTTCATCCTCCAAACTAGCTTCTGATATCTCTGTAAAGTTAGTTTGACTTTGGAGAACATAATTATCATCATAATGATCATACTTAGGCAAATCATCAAAATAAGGAATGTCATCAAACATACACATTAGAACAACAGATTCCTCTTCCTCATATTGATTTGAAAATTCATTTTCTGATTTATGATAATTTGAATTAAAAGCAATTTGTTCATGGCTATCAACCTCTTCTATTTCTTCATGGTGATTTTGAATAAAAAATTCTTCTTTCATAGTGATCTCCTGTGTTATTTCATCTAGTTTTCTTACCAAAAGGTTGAGTTTTACCTCTGCAATGTTTATCCTTTCCTCCTCTTCTACTTTCAACTTTTCCTGTTTGATTTGGAGATTAACTTCCACATCAACTGCAATATTTTGCATCTGTACAAGTGTTTTTGGATTTCTTTCTCTTAACCGAAATTCTATTTCCGAATCAAAGGCACTTGGATAATGCAAGAGAGCTGAATCATGAGGAGGTCTAATATTTTCTGGCATTGAATAATAAACTTGATTACATCTGTCAGAAAATTGTTGTATCGTTTCATTTGAATGTCTTTTTAATTGATTATATTCTTCCATGATCACAAAATGATTAACTTTGATTATCCATCTATCAAGGAAAAGTTTGATAAACTGTTGAAAATTTGAGATGCTAGCATTAGGCAGATTTTTGAACCAACTCTTTATTCCATTTTGCAAAGAAAGAGAAAAAAGTCTGATTTTAACATCATCTTCATCAATCTCAAATAAATCCAAATAATTTTCAAAACCTTGAATATGTTTTTGGGCCGTGATACCATTTTCTCCATCAAATCTAGGAAGATACTTGTAGTATTTTTCAGGAAAATCATGGAGTAAAGGAGGTAGAATAAGGGGCTTATATCTATCTGGAACTTTATATGGCACATGGATATGTACAGGGATTGTAAGATCAGTCTTGATTATTTGAGGCTTCTTAATTGGAAAATGATCATCATTAGATTCATAAGAAAGCTGCTCAAAGAGATTAGGAGAATTATTACTTACAATCTTCAAAGGAAAATAAATAAAAACTAATCTAAGATCTTCTATAAAATACAATATACATTGAAAAAATTTCTTAATGAGAAAGAACATAATGTCTTGGATTAAGATCCAAGTTGAAAGCCTAATCTTTCCATATTGTCCTTTGAGGTTCATTCCTCCAGTGGAGTCTTGATTCTGAAATTGATTTGGAGTCGCCAGGTGGATGATTTTAACTTTTGTGTGTCTGATCCCTGTCCACCATCATAGATCAGATCTAAACCTGTAAAACAATTCTGAAGAAAAAGTTAGTTCTTCAGGAAACCAAATTTTGAGTATTTTATGATTATTTTTTTTTTTTTTTTTAATGAATTTTCAAAACAACTTCTATGATTTCTTTAAGAAATTTAAGATTTTTAATTAAAATTTTCTCAAAGATTTATTAAACTAGAGAGTCTGATTGAATGTTTTGAATCCAAAGTTCAGTTTATAAGCTAAACCAGAGATAGACTGAAGCAGCTTTTATTTACTTTTGCAATTGCAAAGCAAAAGCAATTTCAAAGGCTACCTGGCTGATCTTCAGACTCTGTCTATAGCTTATAAATCAAACAATAGTATTAATAAAATGATTCAGATCCCCAGTATGGTCGCCACTATGTTATCACTCAGGTTTTCCTAGAAGTTGTGTAAGAGGAAAGTATACCCGAGGTAACCACAAACCAACCTTTTAGATGCAGAATCTAGCCAATCTGCATCCAGAGAGGGCTCTCTCTTTATGATTTATCTTTGTTCTTGAAAGGTTTTAGGCTATTTATAGATTCAAAGTTTGTTTTGGGAAAATGGTGGAATCCAAAAACTAAGGGCAAGGTTGAGAGCTTTCAGTCCATTGGGCTATGGAGTCAAAGGATGGCTTTACTAGATTTCTATTCTAAACACAAGATGGTATTACAGGGCAAGATAGTTAGACAGAGAACAATCCTTAAAATTTAAAGTGGATGGGATGATCCTGAAGGGATGAAAGGAAACTAAGAATCTTTCACCATGTTCAGAAGAAAGAAGTGAAATGACTACAAACAAAGAGCAATGAAGGATTCTTTATTATAGTAATCAACAATGTTTAAATTAGCAAAGCAGGAGCATTTAAGAATTCATGCTTATAGCTAATTTAGAAGAAAAAATTAAGAACAATCACATTTGAAAACAGAGTACAATTAAGCAAATTCTGTTTCAATCTTTTATGTAAATTATTCAGAAATGGATATGATGGTATTAAAACTAATATAAAATTTCAGACAAAAGGTAGAAACACTTATTGAACTGTAGTCCAACACATGAATCCTGCAACAAGTCCAGTGCTTTCAAATCGTCATCCAGCAAGCCACAAGTAAATTTCTCCAAAAGCTTTTATTCCGAAAATCTCAATGTTACAGCAGAGTAATAGAATCCACCCCAAATTCTTCCAAGAGTGGAGTATTTATACAAATTCTAAACTAAAATATCTTGAAAAAAATATCAAAATTGGTTCACAAATCTCTCCAACTATTTTACATAAATAGAACTTAATTAAAGGACACTCAAACTAATGCATCTATTTGGCACTATTTTTGATGGATAGGTGATGACAAAGAGGAGAATTCGAATTTGATCCAACTCTTAGTTGATGATGAGGCATCCAAGTCACTAACTGCTTCCTTTCTTTGTGCAATCTGCTCCAACAATTCTGCAAACTTAGGGTCCAATGATATCTTCGTATTTCTCAATCCGTAATAGATATGTAAAAATTGAAAGAGGTTATTGTGGATTAATATGTTGGTGAGATAAAAACTCTTTCAGTTTCCCAAAATTCCTCTCCAGCTGTACATAATATTCTCTGTAAAAAATATGTGTAAAACAGAGTTTTACAGAGTCTGAAAAATAGCCTCTAAAGATGTGCATGTATCTCTCATTCTGAAATCACTGTGCAAAAAGTGAGATAGGTTTTTGTATATGGGTCCCGTAGGAACAAAACCCTCCTTCAGTTTTGTAAAATGTATTTCTAATTGGCCACAATATTCTCTGCAAAATGATGACTTGACTGTAATTTTCTGCAAAAAGTGCTTTTCAACATTGTTTAATATTTCCAAAACCATAATAGCTGTTAGGAAAGTGAGAGAGGTTTTTGTAGATGGTCCTCTTAATAACATAAACCTCCTTCAGTTTTGTAAAATTCATCTTTTATTGATCACAATAGTTTCTGCAAAACTATGACTAAAATATGCAATTTCTGCAAAAATGTTCCTTCTTGTTGTATTTTCATCTTTTCACTTTTTTGTTCCTTTGACTGTTTTACTTTCACTTTAGATAAACTTCAATGTTGGTGAAAGTATTTTCATCTCTTTTTACCATTTTACTGCCTCTGTAATTACTTTTACTGTTTTACCTTTGACCGCTCTGTAACTTCATTTTTACTTTCACTCTGACTTTTACCTGATACACTTTAACCACTGATACTCTTTAATCCTGATACTCTTTGATTGTTCTTTACCGTGTTAGACTGAGCAGTAATTGGGAAAAGGACATTCTGGTTAGGGGACATTACTGCTCTTTGAGTTGGATCATAGTTAGAATGGCAATAGTGGACAATTTCTGGGAAAATAATGACTGAGGGGATGAGATACCTTGGGAGATTGGATTCCCACAACCCTATAAGATCTTTCCCCTTTGAGTATTCGTCTCTGCAGAGACAATAGCTCAATAGGGGACTTTCATCAAAACGCAGGTCTTTAATTTGGAAATCTTCATCTATCAAAGGTAAATAGTCCAATTCACGGTGAGGAGCATTCAATGGAGTGATATTAAGAGCTGCCGGGACCTCCATTTTGGTTCTTGTGGATTCAAAATGGAGGTTTTTGGTTTTCTTCACGAGCCGGGCAGGATTCTTGAAATGAAGGAAATTGGAACAATTTGCAGGTTCGGGGAGCAATTTCACAGGTTTAAAATCTCCAGGGAGGACTCAGTGATGATTTTTAACCACTTTTTCAGCGGAAAAAACAAAGGAAACTGAGTTTTACGTGCAGTCGGGGCGTAAAGGATAAATACCTGTTTTTAGACGGAAACTGGTTTTCTAACAGGTAACAGGCAATGGAGGAACTGTTCTTTAGCACGGGCGCAGCGGAATCTTGGAGTAAAATGATCAATTACAGTGAAAATTTGAAAATCGCAGCGAGAGCTCTGTCGTTTTCAGAATAACGAAAATAACAGGAAAAACGTGAAAAATGGCTTATTTACAAGTTAAAAGGGTTTTTTGTTTTTTCGAGGTGTGACGTCATGGTAGTACGGGATGACGTGTGCAGAGTCGGGCGGTAAGTGGTAAGCGGGAATTCCCCGCACCGCTTTTGGTCGAGGGTGGTTTTTATTGGAGGGGCAGCGATTCCATAGGATAATCGCCACGTGGATGGTTGACTATTTAGAAACCACCCATCCCCCGCTGGTTAAATTGCTGACAAGGGATGGGCAGCGGAATCAACGCTGGCCGTTGATCTGCGGGAGGCTGATCCAACGGTTGGGGCGATGGGAAGATGGGCGGAGGTTTCATGTGGGCCCCGTCGTACTTTTAAACACTTTTAAATGTTTTTAATCGCTCTGGGGGCTTTTTAACTGGTGGAAATAGTTATTAATTAGTCCAGGCGACTTAATTAATCCTGTATGCAAAAGAAAGGGGTTGCGGCGGAGTTGGCTAGGTGGAATGCCACGTGGACGGACCACGGTGGCACAAGACTTTCGCAAAGTTTTATTGATATGTTTTGGTATTAAACATACATATTGTATGTCTAAAGTTTTTATATATATTTTTTATTATATGATGAATGAATTAATCCAATTAATTCACCATAGGGGCGGGATTTATATTATAAAGGTATATTTAACCAAAGGGTATATAATGGGTTTTATTTTATATGCGCGGGGATATAAAACACTTTGGTTAAACTTTATACTAAGGGGGTTTTTTGGGTTATTTATAAAAAAGGGAGTTATATACTTAGGAAAGGGTATTTCACTAGGGATTTAATATAATAGAGTTAAATGTTAATATGGTAAAGGACAAGGAAAATCAAAACATTTTTGTACATCTAAGAAAGTGATAACTTGTGAAGTAAATTGCAACATTTTGTCTTCAACACTTAAACTTAGAATAACAAGTTATTTTGAGGAATTTTTATGGAATTTTGCATCACTTTCCTAAGTAAAATAGGATTTTATTTAGGAAAAAGTTAAAGATGGAAGATAACAATGATGAATTATCTCAAGTGCTTAGGTCTTTTTGATCATTAGGCCGAGGGTCCGGTCCCTCCAGAAGTCAAGGAAATGCCTTGAGCCCTTTTGATCTCCAAATACCTTAGTACTTTTCGGGGGAAATTAGTAAAACTCTTGAGGGGGAAAATGATGAGGGAGGTTAATGAATTTGACTTTTTCTTGCTGTGATTTTCCAGTGTATTTCCTGCCTTAGTACTTTTGATGAAAGTAAATGATTAACCAACATGTAGCAACACCATTCATCAGATAACACTTTGCAGCACCATCTACCTACCCTATCTACTTAACACTACCATTTTCTCTTCTTTATTAGGGTGCATTTAGACTTGCAAACCCTTTTCAATCTTTTTCTTTTTTACAAGGCAAATCTATCTAATTCTACCCTTATTACATCTAAGGGCTCAGATTAAAATGTTGAGCACCTTTTATTCACTCTACCTATCTACTTATCTGCCAAGATTAAACTGTTTGGTCAGATATTTATTCTCTAATCTACAACATGAAATTGAAATATGAGTAAGCCAAGTTTAAACAATTTGACTTATTCATGAATTGTGGCAAAGGTTTGACAAGCTGCACACAATTGCTTTATTACAAAAATGAAATAGTAGTGGCATTTGGATTTGCACACTTTCCTTGGTCTATTTTTTGCTTGGGGTTCATTTCTTTCATTTTCTTGACCAATTTATTTTTCTTACCCTTTGATTTTTCTTTTTAGGGTATACCCTCTTTACATTTTTTAAATTTTTTGATTTTTTGGTTTTTCAAGAATATGGAACACCTTTGCTCAAGAAAAAGGTTTGAACATATTCCATAGTTCAATCAAGACAATCATGAAAAATGACACCTATTGGTATAGGAGTCTAACATGTACCTTGTTGAAAAGACATTGATGAGGTACGATGTGAATTTATTTCAATTTATTTTGAATATAATGTAAATTATGTGCTTGGTACATGAAAAAATGGACATGCCCAATTGGGTATTTGAAACTGACTGCAATAATTAGAAGCAACAACAGAAGGAATTGAAACATGTAGTAGTATGTTGGTAAATAATTTTAGGAGGAGGGCCATTGTGGGACATTGGTACCGAATATTGTCCATTGATTTCCATGAGAATGCTATGACTAGTATGATGGTTTTGAGGTAGGGTTATGCCTTATTTTTTGGACCTATGATGCGAGAAAGCCTTAGGAAGGGAGGGGTCTCGTGAGGGATTGTTTAGCAGAGAAGGGGATTCTTGCAGAACTTGGAAGGTATGTGACTGCATGGAAGGGGGTGATCGGATTGCTCGAGGGATTATGTATCAGAGAAGGGAAGGTTGGGGATATTTTTTTTTTGGTCGTTATCATTTCTAGATGGGATCAGATGCACATCAGGAATGTGCCCTGGAATAACGAGTCAGTAATTTTTCACTGAGGGAATAAGTGGCACATGATTGCAACACTAGACATTGGATGCAAATTTGACTTTGGCATTTGATTTTGGACTTCCTAGGAAGGAGGTGAATCCTGGTATTACTTTAAGGGTGGAGGTGTGAGCCTCTAGATTCCCTTGTTGCAGATACATGCATCATATCATTTTATTTGATGGTTAGATAAAATGTGTTCATGTGTATATTATTGTAAATATTGTATCAAGTTGTATTTATAAAGCTTCATTTACAGTATGGTTAGTTGTTTGTTGATAAAATGTGGTTATTATTGAAAGTATCATTATGAGATCTGTTATAAACCTCCAATACATGGTATGATTGTCATGTTTTCAGCGGTATGTCATTGTAAACACTACAACGAGCTATGTTATAAAGCTCAATGAGAAGTATCTTTTTCTTTCAATAATCTTCTTGGTTGTAGGTATCACTGAACACCAAGGATGGTGTTCCCCTAAGGGAGAGGGTTCTCTAACAACCCTGGTTAAAAATCAATGTAATATATATATATGTGTGTGTGTGTGTAAGGCCGCAGTCGTGGGATACATATTCCTAGGTGAATGGTTGGAAATGTTGCTTGGAATCACCAACATACCTTCAGATTAAGGGGAGGAAATTTGGCACCTTATCTTTTGGATTAGGGAAATTATGTAGATATTGTAAATAATAAAATAAGGATGGTGAAGAGACACTGGAAACTGAATTCCAATAGTCTCCCTTCAATGTATTTATCAATAATATCTTAATGCAAATGAAAAATCACATTCATGGAGTTACTTCTAGTTGTTCAACCTCATTGATGATATATTGTTCACTAGATGTATTTTATATTGTAACTATGTCTAGTTTCTTTTGTTTCTGCTATTCGATGATTATGCTCTAGATGTATATGCAAAACATGGTGGTTGTTGGTAGTTATTATGATTTTACTACAAAGAGTTCATTATTGGTGTTGATGAGAGCTTCATACATGTTTCTCACAAGATCCTTGTTTATGGGCGAGGTTTGGAGAATAGACATGTGCTATCATATTCCTTGTATTGTACTCCTATTGTTATTTCTACATAGAGCACATATTAATTCACATTGATGCCTTGCATTTATTTTATATAATTATATTGAGTAGCCATACAAGAGATCATACTTGTGTGGAGTTGTAAAATCCATGTATCATCATTGTCTCATCTTTGGTGCATTTTCATGGAGATACCCAGGGTGTCTACCATATATTGTAATAATTTTCAAATTCAATGATATATGGGATATTGGGTGTCAATTTCATGTCTTTTATTGTATATTATCGATATAGCCTTGTGGAATTGGATGAATGATGTAAAATTGGATCCACAGAGTCATTGGTTGGTGATAGGTATACTTATAGAGGATAAATATAACAATATTATGTACTTACCACAACCATGTGTTTGCTCCATGAGGCCTTGTATTTTTATTTCACTTCATTGTATATCTTTTATCAAATTCTTTTGGCATCCTAGTCCACGAGGAGTAGTCTCTTGAACTTGGAAATGAGGCTGATTGTAGAGAAGCAATAGCATTTCTACAGTATCAAAGAGAGTATGATTTCAACTCCATTGCATGATTAGGGGGAGCATGATTGGCATGAGAGGATGCATGGTATTATATAGATACATGGTTGATAGTTTATTTCATTTTTTCACAAGTTTATATTGCGATAGATTCCATTCGTTCTTATCAGAAGAACCATTTTGTATCATCGTTGTAGTCATCATGGTGTTGAGTATGAAAGGGGGAGTAATTCTCTCAACCCTCACATTTTTGGCATTGTTATTTAGTGTTGGTATTTCCTTTTTCCATTGATTTCAAAGGGGGTGAGAAAATAAAAATAGTATGGATATCAACTTTAGAATATGGAGATCATCTTTGGAGGTTATTTCAATTCATTGAAATCAAGTTGAGGTTGACGTCAATGCCAAAGGGGGAGCATGTTAGAATTTTAGTGTTGGAATTGATGTCAACAAGAACTTATCTATACTTGTATTATGAATAATTCAACCTAGATCATACCATACTCTTGGTGATTTATATCAGAGTTGTAGGAGGATGCATAGGCAATAGAAACATGGAATGTTATGATGATGTCTTGATGCTTACATAGGAATTTGAATATGTTTCAAGGATTTCACATGATGATCATTTGAACAAGTTTGGATAGTTTGACATTATTTTAAAATGTTTTATTGAGTATTTTCAAGGCTTGGATAGGTCCTATAGGTGTTTAAGAAGGTGTGCCAAAAGCTGAAAGTAATTTGATGAAGGTTTCACTGAGTTTTGGGCTGAAAATAGGGTACTTAGGTCATATTGGAGAAACTTGCATGATAACTCACTTTTCGAATGGAAAACCTACATTACACCCTATAGGTGATATTTATTGGATTATGTGTGTACTCAATTAAATTTTAGGGGAATATAATTTGGCTTTGCACTTCATAATTGGTCAAGGGTTTCAAGGAAGTCTTCTAGAAGATTGTTAAAGTTGATAACATTTCTCATTCAATGAAGATCATGGAGGACTACGTCAAAGAGCAAAAATGTCAAGTACTAGAACAATCATAAGTGTGTGAACAAATATTATTCACTCTCCATTACTATGATTGTAATTATTGTTTCAATCATTATATAAATTATATAGTGGAGATTCACTTTAGGATTTTAGGTTGGTTGTAATGTTGGTGGAATGAGTGTGAGAGAAAATAATAGTGTGAAAGTTGTGAGGAACATAATGCATAAAATATGAAGTAGGTTGAATTACTAGTAGAAGGTATCATAAGCATATTTCAACCAACATCTGATGCAGATAACAAGGAGATGAATTAAGGAATGATTGAATATCATTTGGTGTATGGTTGTTGATAGTACATTCAATGATTGTTTGTATCCAATGTTTGTTTTTAGACATATTTATTTATTGCAAAGAGGATTAACTGCATGTTGATGTTGATTTATGAAGTTCTCTTGGAATTCTAGTTTGAAAATGAGTGAAAGCATGGCTCTGAGATTTTAAGTAGGTTGTGGCCTTTGTTTAATAGTGGTTGAAAAAAATAAGGGTCGTGGCACCTTGCTGGTAGTGTCTAGAAAAATGACATATTGGGAGTGGTATCTCCCTATAGTGGTATCTAGATAGTCTAGTGGTGGCTAGGCTTACTAGGAGTTGTGGCCTGCAAATTTGTGTCGGTAGAGACATCCTAGTTGTTGATGGCCAACAATACTATTGAAAGGGGTAGTGGCTCCTAGTTAGTAGTGTCTAGCTGAACTATGTAAAATAAGGTATTCATATAATAATAAGAGAACAAGAAGAAACACAACAACGGATGGCTATTGTCCCTTCGAGGTTTCCACAAGAAATCATTGGTGTCTCAGGCGTTGAGTTTTTTTTTTATGTTTTTGTGTTTATTTTTTATGATTTTATCTCTAGTTATATGTCTCAGATTTTAATTTATTAAAATATTAATGAATTGGCAAAAAAATTACAAGTTTCACCACTACTGATTCACACCCCCCCCCCCCCCCACGCACACTCTTGGTAGTGATCTATATTTCTAACAACAATGTGGGTTAACATGGCATTTATGCTTGGAATTTTTCCTCTTAAAATAGTATGTCAATGGTCATGTTCCTCATGTCTTATAGTTATAGACTTATTTTGTATGACTGTGTTCATCTACAAAATCTACATAATAATTTGGTGCTAACTCCTCTATGATAGGTAGGACCTACTCCTCCTCTTGATCCAACATGGAAGGCTCATACAGTTTTAAATTTTCCACATACATGACTGATTATATGTGTATGTATGGGGGTAAACTAAGTGTCTAGGTATCATCTCCCATATTCTCCAATTCCTCAAAATCGGCATACCATAGAACTTTAATCTTCTTATTGGGACCTTGTAGTTTATATTTATTCATTTATAACCAAAATTTGTCTCACACTTTGAATGAATTCTCAGTTATTTATTGAACATGTATGTCCCTATAATTTTCCTATAATTCCTTTAGTTCCTCTTGCACATAAAAAGGGATCCAAGTAATATTTTAAATAAAAATTATATAATTTCAATGATTATCCTATATTATCTTCCTTAGCACATCCTCGTTATCCATATATAACATCTAAGAGTGAAGGAAATAAATACCTAAAGAATGTTCCAAAAGGGGACTTGCCAGTAGAAGTGTGGATTGTTATGCTATAAGAGTTTTGAATCATTTCATCCCAGTTTTTCAGAATGTTTTTATTGTAACCTCACAAATTTCACCAAAGTCCTATTAAATACTCATATATTTGTATATATTTGTGTATGGAATGATATATAACTCTTCAACTTAGTTCCTCTAATATTTCCATATATAAAATATCGATATGAATAAAAAATTATTGATGATCAAATCCAAATCACACCACACCATTTAGGGACAATTTTGGTCAGCAAAATATTTACTATATGAAGTGAGGAAAATATTGCTCTGCCTTCTCCCTAGAGTACCACTTTTATATGCTTGTAATTTTTCCTTTCAATGAATTCTATCAATGTTCATGTTCCTCATGTCTTGTACTTCTAGACTTATTTTCTATGACTAAGTTCATCTACAAACTCTACCTAATCCTTTGGTGATAAGTCATATATGATAGGTAGGACCTACTCTTCTTGATCCAACATTGACGGCTCATAGAATGTCAAATTTTCCACACACACCACTTAGTAAATGTGAATGTATGGGGGTAAACTAAGTGTTAGGTATTATCTACCATATTATCCAATACCTCAAAATGGTCATACCATAGAACTTTAATCTTTTTATCATGACCTTGTAATTTATATTTATTTATCTATAAGAAAAAATTGTCCCACACTTTTAATTAATTATCAGTTATTTATTGATCGTGTATGTCCTTAAAATTTTCCTATAATTCCTTTATTGCCTCTTGTACTTACAAAGGGATCCAACAAATATTTTATATAAAATTCTATAATTTCAATGACTATCCTATATTATCTTCCTTGGTACATCCTTGTTATCCATATATAACATCCAAGAGTGAAGGAAACGAATACCTAAATAAGGTTTGAAAAGGGGAATTACCAGTAGAAGTGTGTACTACTATGTTACAAGAGTTTAGAATCATTTCATCCTCTAAGTTATTCAACATTTTTTTATTGTAACCTCACAAATTGCTCCAAAGTCTTGTTAAATACTTCTATCTTACCATATAATTGTGTATGGAATGATATAAAAATCTTCATATTATTTTTCACCTTCTCCCAAAGCATAGTCAAAAATTAATTGAGAAATATAGCATCATTATATAAGATGATTCCCCTTAGTATACCAAACTGGACCTAGACCTATTCAACGAAAATTTTCACCACCTTTTTTTCATTGATGGTCTTTTTATAGGGCATAGAAATACACATACAATTGAACCTACCACTATAAAAAAACATATAGTTATGTCCCTTCTATGTGTTTTCTAAACCACCCACTAAATTCATGGAACTTCTTTCCCAAGATCAAGAAAGTATATTTAAGGAATGGTATAGAACTTGTTGTAATAGATTTTACGGATTTATCCCATTCATTTTGATTGGAGATAAGGGTTTTGAACCCATAACTAAATTTCATCATCACTTATCTGTCCTGATGATGAACATTAGTTGTGGGTTTGAAACGTTGATCTATAAATAAAAATGAATAGGATAAATATGGAGAATCTATTACAACATGCTAACAATCCCAGAAACCTCAAATCCATAATAGGTATAGAACTAGTTTTCCAATACAACAAAGTATGCATTCTCTAATGTATCGTGTTACCTCTTCATAAATTTATGCTAATATGCACAAATTAATAAGTTAGCAACTATTTTCCCAAAACAAAAATTTCTTGCAACCTTATATTTGTAAGCCTCTTTGATAGGATAGGTTATTTCACCTTTTGAAAACATAGAACTTGTATAGCTTGTAAAGTAACCCATTATACAAATAATAATCAACCTTACCATCACTTTATTATACATGAATTTTTATTTGTACCAAAAACATGAAACATATCCTTGAAGTCCTCATATCTTGTGTATGCCTCTTTGTGTGCATCATGAGTAAAAGGTTCCATCTACATAAGATTTCCTAAATTTGTAATCATAGATGTGTGTGTCCTTCACAGCATTTCTACTAACTTATAAACATTTCCCTTATTATATGATGAATAATTAAATGCTACAAAATAGCATCCACTTGTAATGTTAGTTTTGTTGAATGTTATAGGAATATAGATATTTTAGTGGCTATTGATCTATGTCGATGATGGTTTCCTTATCCATCAGAAAGTGCTTCCACTTCTTAATAGTTTGAACCAAGGCATAGAGTTCCCTATCATATATAGGATAGTTTCATACTCCCTCATGAGACATTTTAGAATTATGGAATGCCAATTTACCTCTTTTAATCAAGACTACTCCCATAGCATTCCCACTTGAATCTACCTCACATTCAAAAGGATTCTGCAAGTTTGAAAATGTGATAACTAGTGCTTCATTGATCATTCATTTTAGCTTGGTGAAAACCTTCTCATGATTATTTACCTATTTAAAACTCTTACTACTTATTTTTATGGCACAAAGTAGTAAAAATACCACTAAAAACATGCTATGAACTTGTATACATACTATCCTACTCAAAATGAGCTCCTAAATTTAGTGACAATAGTAAGAACTGGACATTTCATGATGACCTCCATCTTTCTAGGATGTATTTTGAGTTACCCTACACTCATTGCGTACACCAAATACAAAAAATATTCTTGATAAAAATCACATCTCTTGAATTTACGTAGTAGGTAATGATTCTTTAGAGACTTTAATAGTCATGTGACATGTGAAATGGGATCCTCCTCGGTAGATATATAAAAAAATATATCATCCAAATAAACAAATATAAATATGGTAAAATACACTATTCATGTCTCTTATAAATGTAGTCGATGCAATGCGCAAAATGAATTCCATGACCAACAATTGATACAGACCTTGCCTCTTTTAAAATAAAATCTTCTAGTTGTCTTGTTTTTTTGACAGAATTGGTGGTATCTTGATTTTAGATCAAACTTGGTGAAGTAATTGACATGCTAAAACTATTCTAATGAATCATAAATCCTAGGTAGATGGTGTTATCACTAGGCTGGAACAAGTTGGGCTATGTCAACCATCAGCCTAGAATAACTATTTCAAACCATATTTTAACTGGAAGTCAGCCCTTCCAGTCTGAGAGGGCTCTCTCAAATTAATTATAAATTTCTGTATAAACCTTAAAACACCATATGGATAACTATGTACTTTTCATGTGATTATGCAGGTGAGAGAATGTGTTGACAACCACCATTGGGCATGGTATCAGCTAAGTAAATTCAATTACAAACAAATTGTGTTTCATGGAAGCTGAGGAAAATTCTCTTAAACATAAAATTTTACAGAAAAACAAAACAAATTAAGGAAGTTGGAGAATCTAACATGAATTCAAAATGATCAAATTGTCATGAAACTGATAATAATAAACACAACATGTAGATAAAAAAACACATAATCCAATAAGAATCTCAAGTTAAAAGACAATTTTCTACAAAATGTAAATTAGCTCATGAAGAAAAGATTACAAAAGTGGCTCTCATAACACTCCTCTACCCCTAAGTGAAACGGCTACACATATATAAAGTGAGGCCTTAATTACAATAGTTTGCCACCTAGGCTAGACTCGATGCACATTAAAGAGTCCTATTTCTAATTGATTTATAATATAGTGGAGTCTTTTTAGGGATATTTCAGTTTTAAAATAATTTGAATACAAAGAGGACTCTTCAATCATTAAATAGCTCAACAAAATCTATTAATAACCCTTATCGAATGCAACCAACTGATTTTATGAATGTGCTGGATTTCTTATGTGTGATGATTCCACATGTATGTTTTGGAAATATTGTCATTGATGGTGAAGGAACATAAAGGAGTAACACCAGAATTATCATTGATGGTAAAGGAGTAGAGAAGTATCAAGAATAAGGTAAAGGAGAAAATTAATCAATGATGCAGTGAGAAAGTATAAAAGAGAGGAAGAGGAGCATCAGAGAGGTAAGGAGAAGCATTATATCATTATCTAAAGCAAAGGAGAACAGAGGAGAAACATTTGAATCTTTATCAAGGAGAAAACGTAGCAAAGGAACAAAGTCAGCAAAGGAAACAGGTTTGGGTCTAGTTGTGAACACATTGGGTCAAGTCGTGGACGAGTGGGCAGAGTCGTGAACATGCCTAAGTAAAGTAATAAATGCGTTCAACAATGAAGAAGATATGTGAACAATAGGTCGTGTCGTGATATTTTAAGTTTAGAAAATATCAAGAGTCAGGCTATTGAATACGTTCAAAAAAGTGCATAGGTCAGGGTTGAGTCATGCAAATATCCATAAAAAATAGTGTTCGAAGGCTTCACCACAAATCATAATCACAAAAAAAGACCTGACCCCAGAGATCGCAAATAAATCTTAATATGCATGTTCAAATGGATGGTCGTAAACTTATCGCAGAAATAAAGGTTGAGAGATGGATGGTAAAGATCTCATTGCATATTAAATTGTGAAAATGTTTAAGTGGATACGTGTCAGGAGGAGGTCCTTGCACATATTGCATAGTGCATGCAATATGGTATTACAGTTAATGACAGAGATGTAAACTTGCGAAGTTGCGATAATGTGCAAAGTTTGCGATGTGATGCAATCGCATATCGCTATCGGTGTTTTTCTATATATATTTACATGTTAAGTTATCGCAAGTTAATTTCTTTAAGTTGCGATGTGATAAGACATAGAAATTTTGAAATCCAAATTACGGGAGATGACATGGAAATATGAAGTTGCAGTTACGTGACGATGATGTGGCAGTGATATGTAGATGACGAGGGAGTGACATGGTGATGTCGTGGTAGTGACGTGGCAATGATGTGGCAATGACGTGGTGATTATCTGGCAATGACATGGAAAGGTGATGTGGCATGATGAAATAGAGATGATGAGGACTCGGCCCATATATCGTACATCGCAAGCTCAGGAGGATAAGCACTCAATAATCATGTTAAAATGTTCAAGTGCAAAATGCAATAAGAGTATGGGATGCCATATGCTTCAAAGCTAAAGCCTAGAGGATTTAAAGTCCGACATGGCCCCCCATTCTCATACTGCACATCACTATCAGTGATTCTTATATTTATATGTTAATTCATCGAAAGTTAATTGTTTTAAGTTGCGATGCGATAAGAAGTGCGTTTTGCAATGCGATGCGATTGCATATCACATATGATAAGAGGAAACTTGTTATTTCTATGAGCTAAATCTTGTGACATGCAATAAGGGGTGGATGCGATGTAGCTTTAGAGTTAAATTGCAAAGGATTTAAAATATGGAATAAGGCCCTTTTGTGAATAAATCACACCAGTCAATGAAAAGGAGGATTATAACATAAAACCTATGGAACATCGAAATGTGATAGATGTGATCGGACACGATATCATTCGGAGGTAAATATTAACATATTTCATGTCTAGGTTTAATGTGCTTTCGTTGTTTTTATGAAGAAAACATTGGAAGCGAAGGTCGACTTAGGTTACAAAGAAAATTCTTGAACGCATGGAAAATGGACTCGGGTAGAGAGGCCCGAAAATGCCTGCAAGAAGGTTTAATGTTGTAGCTATAAATGAAAGGGTTAATATTACAGTAAGGAGGAGAGAGAAACCATGGGTTGACTCGGGCCCAAAAACACTCCGAGAAGAGTCGGTTATTGAGACAAAGATTAAGGCTGAATGATGCGAGCACAAGAAGAAGAGACAGAGTCGAGAAAAAGGAGATATGGTGGCACTGTTGGGAATGTGTCAACTCGCTCAAGTCAGGAAAAAAGCATTTGTGCAGATATTTTATGATATAACTATAGAAACATAAAATATAGTGACAGCAACAGAAAGGAAAAATGCATAGCGCGCCAAGAGCTGAAAGGGCTGATTGAAATATATTTTTTGTAACTGAAAATGTAAATGAATTAATTATTTTTTATTATATGTGGTGAAAAATCAAGTCTCCATAGTCATAGGCAAAACTCCATGAGTTTTGTAATGATTATTTGTTATGTAATAACCTAAGCTGGAGAATAAGGAATCGAATGGGTGGAAGGCATAGGGTCAGGCTTCTTCACTTCGTATTCCCTGTAGAATGCAAATAGTCATGTAGTTATCTGTATAAGAGATGTAATATCATTGTGAAGAAGGAGGTTACAAAGCAAAATAATTGAAGAGAGTTGAAAGGTGAGATAGCTGCAGAATGGAAGAGAGCCAAAGAGTGTAAGAGAGTTGCAAAATGTTGTAGAGTGGAAGAGTTAGAGAGAGCTGATAGATATTTTGTGCATATTACAAACTGATATGAAGCAGATATGAAGGTTGAAGAGGAAGTAATGGAGAAGACGTATAATAGAGTTCATATCCAGGTAAATCAGCATTATAGTTTCATGTTGAGTAAGGATATTTTAGTCTCCTTTCAAGTTGTATCTTGATAAATTTCCAGTTGGAGCTGGTTGAGGTAGGAGCCTCTTGTGTTTTGTAGTATGTAGAAAATACATGGGATTTGGTGCGTCCGTTTCAAGTTGTATCTTGATATATGTCCAATTGGAGCTCGTTGAGGTAGGAGCCTCCTGTGGGTTGTAGCCTATAGAAAATACATGGGATTTGGTGCTTCCGTTTCAAGTTGTAGCTTTATATATTTCCAATTGGAGCTAGTTGAGGTAGGAGCCTCCTATGGGTTGTAGCCTGCTGAAAATACATGGGAGTTGGTACTTCCGTTTCAAGTTATAGCTTGATAGATGTCCAGTTGGAGTTCGTTGAGGTAGGAGCTTGCTGTGGGTTGTAGCCTGTAGAAAATATATGGGAATTGGTGATTCTGTTTCAAGTTGTAGCTTGATAGATGGCCAGTTGTAGTTGGTTGAGGTAGGATCCTCCTGTGGGTTGTAGCTTGCAGAGAATAGATGGGAGTTGGAGCTTCCTTGCAAGTTGTAGCTTGCAGAATTTGAGGTAGTAGCCTCCTGTATGTTGGAGCCTACATAAAATAAGTGGTGTGAGGTATTCTGACCTTGCCTTTGCATCGCAACAGTAATAAGATGTAGTTTTCTTCCTTATGGGTTCCCACTTATGTCTGATGTCTATGTGCTTGATGATTATGATTTGATGTGATATATTATTCTGCTTAATTACTTGTTGTCCACACATTCAGTTTGCTGATTCATTATGTATTAAGTTGCTTATAAAATGAACTAGTTAATGAGTTGAATGAAAAGAGTATTAATGGCCAGGAATGTACTAAATTGATTCACCCCCCCTCTCAGTTTAGTTAAGGGTTCATCAATTGGTATCTGAGCTAGTTCCTTCAGTAACAGTTTAACAACTCAAAGGAGGTCCTAGGTCCCCAAAATGGCTAGCCTAGAAGGATGTTCAACAAATAAAGCCCCATTGTTTATTGGCACAAACTTTACCTTCTAGAAAATAAGAATGAAATCCTACTTGATGTCTCTTTGAGTAGAAGTCTCGATTGTTGTGGAAGAAAAATATGCACCAAAGGAAACAAACACTAAGAAAGAAGCCAAAAAATATTTCATAGCTGATGCAAAAGAAATGAATGCATTCTTGAGCGGTCTAAGTGAGTCAAAATTTATCAAAGTAATGCACAATAATACTGCCAAAGAAACCTGGGATACATTATAAAATATCCATGAGGGAGATAAAAAGGTGAAGATGGCCAAGCTGCAAGCTTATAGAACTAAATTTGAAAATTTAAAAATGAATGAAGATGAAGATGTAGCCAGTTTCTTCTTAAAGGTTGCGGAAGTTGTGAATGAAATGATAGCTCTAAGAGAAACCATTAAAGAATGTGTAATAGTAAAAAATATATTGAGATCTTTACCACCATGTTTAACCCTAAGTTTTATGCCATAGAAGAAATAACAGACTGGGAAACCTTGAGCATGAACCAATTTCTTGGAAAATTGACGGCTTATGAGATGAGACTTCCAAAGGGGAAGTCCAATGTGAGGGAGGAAACCTTCAAGGCAGACAAGTGCATAGAAGAGAAGGAAACTCCATGATTATGCTCTGATGAAGAATGTTAGGTCTCTATATTACTAGTTTAGTCCCTTATGTTATTAGTGTAGCCCCCTTATTGTTATTGTTGTACCCCTATAACCCCAATATTGTTATTATTGTGCCCTTAAATTATTATTGTTAGGTTGACTAGGATTATATTGTGGGCCTATGGACTATGATTATATATAGAAGGAGGTTTTGGTCATTTGTATCATCGAAGAATTGTTCATTTATGTAATGTATTGGAGGTATCCCCCTCGAAGTGGCTATTTCTAAGGCATTGATCTCTCTCTTCTTCTATTTTTGGAGCTGGTTTCATAACATTTGGTATTAGAGCTTAGGATTCTAGGGTTTCTCTCCTCCAAACAGTTCATTGTGGAATTTTCACTATAAATTTTTTTCTACGAAGGTTCAAAAGCTGAAATGTTTACAGAGTGAAGCTGAAATCCTAAGGAATGTCGTGGAAAAATATCAGAGCTTGATTCACAATATTTTTGGAGATAGGATCTATGGAAGTTAGGGATTTTTCCAGACCCAGAATTTCATCTCAAAGAGATGACCGTGGAAAAATCATCATAACTCTTTCTCTGAACATTGGATTGGAATTTTGTAACAAGTGGTCGCAAGTACATGGACTATCGTTTCTTATGTACCAATTTTAGAGTCGAAGGAGGAGACAGTGATACATGGCACATAATACAAGGTCGCTCTACTGAATTAATCCATAATTAGGTCATTGTGGGATATTTGGCATAACTTTGTCTTGAAGAATCCAAATCAAGTTAGACCTCTAGATTTTGAAAGAAGATGATATACACGAGGAACCAACCCTAGAAGAGGAAGAAATGAGTCTGACCATATCGTGTAATGCATTGGCAGGAATTACCACTCCTCAAACTCTCAAGATATAAGGACATATCAAGAAGAAAAAGGTAATAGTGTTGAGTTATTCAGGTAGTACCCATAATTTTATTCATTGTAAGGTAGCCAAGGAATTGAACTCTTTCCTATACCCAACACCAAAATTTCAAGTGATGGTTGCAAATGGAGGAACTATAAATTGCTCTGGAAAATGCCATAATATCAAGCTAACCATGGGGAAATATGTATTGAATAGTCCAATTCCTTCCATTCCTATGGGAGGTGTTGATGTTGTACTAGGAGTATAATGGGTACAATCTTTGGGGACGGTAGCTCTTAATTTTCAAGAAATTTTCTTGAATTTTTTTCAGAAGGAAAGGAAGTTAAATGACAAGGTATTGCAGGGAAGTTGGGAAAGATAATAAGCTCTAATGTCATGACAAAGCTTCTAAAGAAAGAACAACGAGGCGTAATTCCAAGATTATTCTCACTAGAAGTTCCAACATCAAAATCATCTACTTCTGTGGATCTCCAAAAAGTGTTGGACAATCCATCCAAGGTGTTTGAAACTCCCAAAGGACTCCCACCTATTCGTGATCATGATCATGCTATTCATTTGATTCCAGGAAGTTTTCCTTTAAACATTAGGCCTTATAGATATCCTTATGTCCATAAGAGAAAAATTGAATGTATGATTGCAGAGATGTTAGAGGCTGGTATAATTCAACTGAGTCAAAGTTCTTTCTCTACTCCAGTAGTATCGGTGCACAAGAAGGATGGATCATGGAGCATGTGTCCAGATCATAGGGAGCTCAACAAGCTCACCATTAAAGATAAATTTCCCATTCTTGTGATTGATGAGTTATTGGATGAATTACATGGAGCAATTTATTTTACCAAGTTGGATCTTCATTTAGGATATCATCAAATTAGAATGAAGACTGAAGATATTCTAAAAACATAATTTTGAACTCATGAGGGTCATTATGAATTTTTGGTCATGCCTTTTGGCCTTACCAATGCACCTTCTACATTTCAAGGGTTGATGAATTCCATTTTCAAACCCTTCCTTAGAAAATTTGTGCTAGTATTTTTTGATGATATACTAATCTATACCAGGTCTTGGAAGGACCATGTTCAACATGTTGACGAGGTGATTAAACTATTGCAAGAGAACAATTATATGAAAAAACATCCAAATGTTTATTTGGAGTACAATAGGTGGAATATCTGGGTCATATTTTATCTCACGAGGGTATTAAGGTAGACCCTAAAAAAACTAAATCCATTAAGGAATGGAAAGTACCCACAACCATAAAGCAGTTGAGATGATTTCTAGGGTTAACAGGGTATTATTGCAAGTTTGTTAATAATTATGGGAGAATAGCAGCACCTCTAACAACATTATTGAAGAAAGATGCATTTTCATGGACTCCTGAAGCAACTAAGGCCTTTGAACATGTTAAAGAGGCAATGTGACTAGCACCAGTCTTTGCTATGCCAGACTTCACAAAAACCTTTATTGTGTATTATGATGCCTCAGGAAATAGAATTGATGTTGTTTTAATGCAAGAAGGAACACCCATTGCTTTTTAAAGTCTTCCAATCAAAGGAAAGTATTTACAGAAAGCTATTTATGAGAAGGAAATGTTAGCAATACTACATGCACTAAACAAATGGTGACCTTACCGAATGGGAAGACACTTCAAGGTAAAAATGAACATGATAGTCTTAAACACTTTTTGGAACAAAGACTATCTTCAGAAGAGTAGTAAAAATGGGTCACAAAGATGTTGGGTTACGACTTTGAAATAATCTACAAAAAAGGGAAGCTAAATGTTGCTGCAGATGCACTCTCAAGGAAGAATGAAGAAGAAGTGTGGACAGTCATTCAAAAGTTGCAGCAAGATCGTAGTACATATGATACATTTATTTGGAAAAATGATTCCTTATGGTACAAATATCACTTATATCTTTTTAATAATAACCAACTAAAACAAAATATTATTTTGGAATTGCACACTTCTCCTTTAGGAGAAAACTCAAGATTTTTAAAAACATACCACAGGGTGAAGAAATAATTTTTTTGGGATGGCCTTATATCTGATATTCAAATGTTTGTGGAGAAATTTTTGGTTTCCCAACAATATAAAGTTGAGACAATTAAGACCCCGGGTCTTCTACAACCTTTATCCATTACAAGTCAACATTGCGAGGATATTTCAATGGATTTTATCACAGGTTTACCTAAGTCCAAAGGAAAGAGTGTCATCATGGTTGTAGTTGATAGACTTACCAAGTATGTACACTTTTGTGCATTATCTCATCCATTTAAAGCAAGTACAATTTCTACTACATTTATGGACACAATTCAAAATATACATGGACACCCAAAGATTATTGTGAGTGACAGAGATCCCATTTTTACTGAAAATTTTTGGACGGAGTTATTTTCTTGTTTGGGTAATCAAGTAGCTCATAGCTCATCTTATCATCCTCAATCCGATGGTCAAAATGAGACAGTGAATAAATGTTTGGAAGGATATCATCATTTTTTTGTATCTAATAAACAAACACAATGGGTCAAGTGATTACCTCTCGCTTAATGGTGGTATAACATTTCCTTCCATACTGCAGCAAAAATGACCCCATTTGTGGCACTTTATGGATATAATCCACCATCCATCACATCATATTTACGAGAAATTCTAAGGTTCAAGCAGTGGAATATCACATCAAGAATCAACAAGAAGTTCTCCAACTCCTAAAGGATAACCTAAATTTGGCACAAAATCAAATGAAACAGTAGGAAGATCAACATCACAACGAGAGAAGTTTTGATGTAGGAGACTGGGTATTTTTACGACTACAACCATAAAAAAAAATGTCACTCAAGCAAGCTAAGAAGGATAATAAATTATCGCCAAAGTACAATGTTCCTTACAAGGTGTTGCAAAATATTAGTACTATGGCATACAAATTAGATCTTCCTGCTTCTTCGCGAGTGCATCCAGTTTTCCATGTTTCATGCTTCAAGAAGGTTATAGGTGAAAATATTCCAGTTCAAACAATATTTCCAGAAGTTGATGAGGAAGGAAAAATCATATTATAAACTAAAGCGGTCATGGAAATAAGAACTCGACAGCTACGAAGTCAATCAATTTCAGAGTATCACATCAAGTGGAAGAACCTACCCATTGAAGATTCTACATGGGAGGATGAGAATTTTATACAAAAGCACCCAGAGCTACTCAAGCATTGAGGACAACACTTTTTTGAAGGAGAGGGGCACATTAGGTCCCTATATTACTAGTTTAGTCCCTTATAGTTATTAGTGTAACCCCCTTATTGTTAATGTTGTACCCCTGTAACCCCAATATTGTTATTATTGTGCCCTTAAATTATTATTGTTAGGTCAGATAGGATTATATTGTGGGCCCATGGACTCCTATATATAGAATGAGGTTTTGGTCATTTGTATCATCCAAGAGTTGTTCATTTATGTAATTTATTGGAGGTTTCTCATTCGAAGTGGCTATTTCTAAGGCGTTGATCTCTGTTTTCTTCTATTTTTGAAGCTTGTTTCATAACAAAGAAGAATCCAAATTTGTCAGAATATTGGATAGATGCATAGGTAAGTACAAAGGTAAAATTCCATTTAAGTTACTTAATTGTGTAAGAGTGGACCACTATGCTTCAAAATGTCACCATAAGAGAGCAGGGAATTAGCCACAAGAGACAGAGAAAAAAATATATATATCTGGCAGAAAGGGAAGAGATTTAATAGAAAATAATTTTATGCTTAACAAGATATCATTGCATTTGAAATCTCATATGAATCCCCCAATGAAGAAGGGAGAATTTGTTTTTATGATCAATGAATAACTTGAAGGATACCTTTTGGAAGATGAAGAAGAAGGTGAGGTTGATCTTGAGGGGGAGGTAATTAGTGCCCTGAAGGAAATGGACATACTTAAACTAAAGAGCAGAAAGTAGAAACACATTCTCCTGAAATATGCAAAGGAAGAGCCAAGATCACAAAACCTCATTCAGTTGAAAGTAGAACTTGAAGAAGCTAAGAAGGTAGAGGACATCGTGATAAATAGAATAAAAGATAAAAATCAGTAGCAAGAGAAGTTGGAAGAAGTAGTAGGTCTGAGAAAGAAATTAGAAAAGGCCCAAAGGGAATTGACTATAAATATTACATGAATGAAAAGCTCTCAAAAGTTGTACAAAATACTAAATTCTCAAATATATCCTCTTATAAAGGCTGAGATAGGCTATGAAGGAGAAAAAAATAAGTCCAAGGTTGAAGATAACAAGGATATCACTTTTGAGAAAGCTGTAAAAGAAAAAGATAACTCTCAGAAATATGATATTATTGCAGCTAGAGGACTGATAGAAGAAAGGAGCAGGTTTTTTTAAGTAGCTCAAAGACGAGATTACCTCCATGGAGAAATCATAGAAGGAAAACATTGAGAGAGATGATGAAGCAGCCCAAAATAGATCCAAAGAGTTATAAGCCATCAAGATCATGATGGGTAATGAAGCAGACAGAAACAAATAGCAACCTCAAGTGACAAAGAAAGAAATGAAGAAACAGTCAACTGGAAAATGCTCATATGCTCCTAAGGATGAACTTAAAAAATTTGGAATATGTCAAAGGATGTTCCTTCCTCCTGTGAGAAGTATCACATGCTTTTCTTGCCACAAACCAAGACATATTGCAACATACTGTAAGACAAAGCCAATCCAATCCAATCAGAAAAAAATTAAGATAATAAGAGGAATTCCTCAAGCAAGCAGATGGAAAGGAAAACCTTCCACCAGGTACACAAGTCATTTCCAAGGCTATTTTTATTCATGCAATGAATTTTGACATAAATTTGTTGAATGTAAACTATGTTAAAAAGGAGCACAAAATTCTATACATCAGCTCAAACGTACCTTGGTAAAATAAGATGTTATGTGTGTCACAAGCTTGGAAACAAAGCAAAATATTGTAGGCTACCATATAAATTAAATAACTCCAGATAGATGATGGAGCCAAATCGTATCATACCAAACTATGAATCAAAAGGAGATGCATACATTATGAGGAACCCCAAAAAAGTATGGAAGAAGAAGAAAAAGGGGGAGTCTGTTACTTTAATGACATTTTGAATCCATCATAGACTTAGGGGAGCTACTCTAGGAAGCTATTGTCACTCATTTAGTTGTGAAAATTTTCTTGATAGGGTCATACAGGTCATTCACCAAATGAATAAGGTCTCCTAAGCCATTTCAATGTGGTATATGATTTTTTTTGCATTTTTAAGCCTATCCTAAGTTTTATTATCACCTCCATTTATGCCATTTCATTCAAATCAGTCTCATGTCATGTCATTAGTCATTCCCCACACATTTAAACTAAAGAGTGCACACCTGTCAGTTTTTTTAGGTTTTCATAGCAATTTACATAGGAAATCCACAGATTTCGCTATGAAATTTCCGAATAGTTTCGTAGCGAATATGTCAGAATCATAACTGTTCTCACTATGAAACTGTGTTTTTTAACCATGTTTTTCAGAGTTGTATGAGGTGTAATTTTGTGATCAGAGCATTAAAGGTGGAGGTCATTCAAGGTCATTATGGAAAAATTCAAATGTACATGGTCATGTTTGATGTCATCATGATCGTTTTTGCTTGTATGTGTTATGATTGAAACCCAAGTTATTAGTTATACGTTTAAACCCCACCTAAAATAGAATCTTGTCATATTCTAGTTTATCATTTCATGTGAGTCGATCCATGGAGAGCTGCTTCATCAAGCCAAGCAGGTTGTTGTCAAATTTAAAGTCTGCTAGTGTCATCAGCAAGCGAGGCAGTGAAGACTATAAAGCTTCCATGGTTGCAAGAAAGAAAATGAATAAGGGTGGCCATTTTCATAGGTATGAGCCCATGGATTTGAAATTACTCAATGAAGACCCTACTTCTATGGAGGTTTTCAGAAGGAATGGCTGCTTGCAATTCTTCCAGAGGTTGCAGGGTTTTCACACACAGGTTTCAAAGGACTTTTCCATCAACTTCACAAGAACAATATCAAAGGTTTGGATTCTAAATCTCACAGTAACAACAAAGAGCATATCATTAGCTACGGGAATCCCTAGAGGCGGTGAAGAGTGGTTTAGAGGCATAAAATTCACAATGCACGATTTCAAGGAGTTTCTCAAGCAAGATCATAGTGAAGTTGATTTGAACAATGTTATCCCTAGGAGCTTCATGAAGGAGAATTATGCAAAAATGTTGATAGTCATTCAAAGTTATTTCACCTGTGAAGGAATATTTCAAATGGTCTACTCATAACATCTCAGATTTATTCGGCATTTTGTAGGTTAGAGACCACTTGAATTACCTTTCTATTTATACGGAAGCTTGGGGAAAATGTCAGATAAGGTTCAAATCAAGAAAAAATGAAGTGAGACATCTCTTTTTCATCATGGTATAATAAATTTGTTAGTGTTGGAAGAATTGAGAAGGTTAGACAGTGATTGGAATTCTTTCTTGTTTATGAGTGGTTTTGAAATTGATGTGGTTACTCCAAAGAAAACCTCAAAACCTAGAACCACTACATCACCAACTATGGTAGAAGAAATTGAAGGAGAAAAAAAGAGCATCCCCTACAGAGCCAATGGACACAAGAGCAAAACCCCTGTAAGAGACTGATCCCCGTCAAGAAACACCTACAAAAGAGAAACATAAAGTCAGCAAACAAAGTAGCAAGAGGGTCACTAGAAGCCAAAAATTGGCTAAAGGAAATCTGGAGGATATCCCTCATGTAATTGATATTGAAGAGTTACCTAGTTTGTAAGCCGTAGACATTGAAGATGGAGGAAGAAAACTAAATAAAGGTAAGACTGCTAAGAAACTAGATTTTGTAGGTGATGATGCTGGTTTTATATTCCAGCCAAGGAAGCCAATGACCATACATGCAAAGAAGGCCATGGAGAGAAAAATGACAGAGAAAATCAATGAAGCTACTCAACCAATAAGCATTATAGATTTGTCTCCATCAACAAAGGAATAAGTGATTATAAAGAAGAGAAAGGGAAAAAAGTAAATAGTTGAAAAATCAGAGATAGAATCCCTGAAATAATAGTTGAAGGAAGCAAATAAAGAGATATAATATTTGAAGCTAGAGGAAAGGAAGCAAAAAATTGAGAAGGTTCAATTTGAACAGATGAGAAAAATATGGGAGGAAAAAGTCTCAAGTGTTTCAAAATCTTTGGAAAATGCAGAAATGTTGTTGAAATGGACTCAGCCATTAAGAGGGGAGGTAAAAAATCTTCTAAAGATGAAATTACACCTAAAATATAAGAAAAATAAAATAAAATATCAATTGGAAGACCTTCACGAATAGCTCGACTTGATCTAGATTGAGCTAGAGAAGAGATGGATGAAGATGAGAGTGGTAGAAGAACCCATCAACCAATTAATTGTAAATGAATAAAAAATACCTAAAGAGTGAAAAATTGAGCTGAAATATGTTTGATGAGGTTCATGAATACTGAAGAACCTGAATTTTTCCCTTGGAGATAAATTTTTGAAGGCATTCTAAGACCCATCAAATTCTGGTTTTTTAAACAGTTATGTAGTGTGCTTCAGGCTTGAAGCTAGAAAAACGCTACGAAAATTCTAAAGGGGCAAAGTTTTCTTTGGAACTCGGTTTTGTCAAGTTTTAAGGAAGGAAATTAATTTTTTTGGCATACTAAAGGTTTTTAACGAACAAAGGTGGCGAAGAGAAAGGTGAAAAGGCAGGATTTTACACGCTACGAAAACTTGGTATGAAACTGCCTAAACTACCATCTATCTTTTGAAGATTTTTGATCGTTCCAAAAACAAACCAGAAATATGGAAACCTCCAGCTCATTAGTGGGCCATATTAGCATAAACTTATGAATCAAAATGAATGTTACACATCCAGCTCATAAGGCAGAACATCGATTAAAGTGAATATTATCCATTCCTGAAAAGTAGGATTGCATTCCCTAGATCTAGGAGTATTTTAAATATGTAATGTGATGGTCAAATGTCTCTCAAACATGTGACCTCTATTATGTAACTATTTTACTGTTAGAAAACCAAATTTAATAAATAGGAGGTAGAGTCCTATTAGGAGTATGACTTCTTAAAGGATAGTTGTCCTTTTTCTGTTTCAAGTAAGTTGTTTCAGTTATGATAGGTATCAAAGTTAGATTTTGAAGATCTAGCTAGCTGGGTGGATCATTTACATTGTAAATAATGTCTATTTATAGACTGGACATCGAAGAGAAAAAGGTTGGAGAATATTGTACCAAATTGTTGCTTGTATATTCTTTCCATTATCAGTAATATACCATGACATTCTACTTCCAAACCTGAGATTCTTATGAGGTATTTAATGTGTTGTTTCTATGTATCTTTATGTCTCATAACTTACAGTGAATGTTATCTCTAATTAATCAGAATTCATGCTGTCATGATCTTACTTCCTTTAGGTGTGAGATTATTGTGTTTTCCTTTTGTTGTGTGTATGAATCATCTTTATTAAAAACCTCTATCTGCCTCAATTTCCATGTGAAGAATTACTGTCAGTAAGTACACTGATGTTGATGTAGAAATTTGCTGAATAAATCACTTATTCACCGAGATTATCCTGATCACATATCAATTCGAATTCATATGCAACACATAATCTCTTCTACTCAGATCATCACACATGCAGAAATAAAACAAGCGGTATGCGATCAAAAGATCATCAAAACATCACACACATTACACAGTATGTATGGGGAAAGCTTATAGCTGAAAACCCCCAGCTATAGTATATTATAAATGGAAGAGAAACATGTAACAATCTCAGTACAATACTCCTCACAAGTACTCAGTACTGTCTCCAATAGTTACACACAAACTAGCTTGGTTTTGAACAAGTCACAGGCTCAAAACACATCCACTAATTGTCTGCCTCTATTGTGCAATCAAGGCTGGTCTAATGAGAGATCCAAGGATCGAATCTCCTTCGCTTGATAGTGCAATCATCATTGGCAATTCCTCCAAGTGTGGTGCAAATCTCATGCATAACTAATGTCACAACTGATAGCTATCTCAACCCTTTCATCTACCTCTTTCACTGGTCTCCACTGAACTGTCCATGCACTGTAGTGAACTGATGTGTTCTTGAGTTGAATAATGAGTTACTAATTAATGAATTAAATAATATTTAATTCACTCCAATCATTACTAGTTGATTAGCTAGTTAAACTAATCTCAACCAGTTCAACTAAGTTAAACCGAACACAACTCCACCAACTGTCTCATCAACTCCACCAAACTTCTGCCACTGAAGTCCTAACTGAAGTCAACCATGCATGAGCTCACCAAACCCCTAAGAATAGCATAATTCCTCTGTCAGATGCATGAGCCACTTCTGTAGCTCGAACTGAAGTGCTCCAAGAGAGTAAACTGAAGTTTAGAGTCCAAATATTATTAAGGGTAAATAATATTTGACTTCCCTATTTTTAGGATAGGCAGTCTAAAAATAGACTTCGACCTAAATGTCTAAAAATAAAGGTCCATCTATTTTTACCAACATGACCAATACTCCAAGAATAGCATACTGCAACTCCCAGACCATGCTCCATATGTCTAAAAATAGACATAGTCTAAAAATAGACTTTGCGCCAAAAATAGCCTGCGGGCCCACTTAGTGAAGGTGACTTCATTTCACTAAGCTCCATCATCTTGCTGCATTTTCAACACTCCCTCTTAGCAAGATATGGATTATCTGCAACCCCTATCCTGCCTCTGTGGAATTCTAACTTGCTCTTGGTGAGCGCCTTCGTCAGGATGTCGGCATCCTGATCCTCCGTGGGAACATATGAAAGCATCATGATTCTCCGCTGAACACAATCTCTGATATGATGGTACCTGATGTCGATGTGTTTGGATCTATCATGAAATATTGGATTAGCTGAGAGTTTAATGCAACTCTGGTTATCACAATAAATCACAGTAGGCTCCAAGTGCGACCCGAACAATCCGACGAGGATCTTTCTCATCCAAATAGCCTCGCATGCAGCCAAGCTTGCTGCCATGTACTCGGCCTCTGCTGAACTGAGTGCCACGGATCTCTGCTTCCTGCTGTACCAGGAAACTGCTGTCGAACCAATGCTGAAAACTCCTCCAGAAGTGCTCTTCCGGTCCGTTGGGCTCCCTGCCCAATCTGCATCAGTGAAGCCAGAAAGCTTCGCTCCATCCTCCTGTCTGTACCATAGACCATATCCCGATGTGCCACTAAGATAACACAATACATGCTTTCCTGCCTTCCAGAAGAGCTTGGTAGGCTTAACCATAGCTTGCGAAAGCTGGTTAACAGCATAGCATATATCGGGTCGTGTATTGACCAGATACATAAGCGACCCCACCAACTGTTGATAAACAGTGGCATCCACTACCTCCACCGAAGTAGCATCCTCCTTCCTCCAACCTTCAGGAAGAGGAGTATCAACAGGCTTGCAGCCATGCATGTTGAACTTCTCCAGTATCTCCCGGGCATACTTACCCTGAGAAACAAACAGTCCATCACTGCGCTGCCAAATTTCCAATCCCATGAAATAATGAAGGAGGCCCAAGTCCTTCATCTCAAACTCTCTAGCAAGATCCTCCTTGCATGAAAGTATCAACAGCTCATCACCCGTCAAAATCAGATCATCTACATACAGTACAATGATCAGCAGCTTCCCCTCCACCACAATCTGGTACAGGTTAGGATCCGCCTCACTCTTGGAAAATCCAAGCCCGGTGAAATAACTATCAATCCGTGTGTACCAAGCGCGAGGTGCTTGCTTCAACCCGCATGCTTCCTTGAGCCCAAGACACATGTGACTCATTTGGCCGAAGATCTCGAAAATTTTAGGCTGCTCTATGTACACTTCCTCCCTCAATGACTCGCTTGGTGAACACGGGGGCCATATCCATCCGAGGATGTGCTATCCCATCCGCACCGAGAGCAAGGATCGGCTCCATGGAAGAGTACCTTGCGACAGTGCAAAGGTCTCCTCATAATCGATCCCCGATCTGTGAGAAGCCACGGGCGAAAAATCTCGCCTTGTACTTCTCCACACTCCCGTCAGCCGCCCGCTTCACTTTGTAGATCCATCGCGAACCCACCACTGATTTCCCCTCCGGTCTTGGGACAATCTCCCATGCACTGTTTCTGACGATCGAATCATACTCTTCGATCATGGCATCTACCCATGCGAGTTCCTCCACAGCTTCCTCAGAAGAGGATGGCTCCGTCACAACACATTGACTCATAAGAGCCATGTATCCAGTGTACCGATCCGGTGACTGCCTCTGTCTGCGCTGTGCTGTAGGTGGTCCTACAACCTTCTCTGCATCTCGAGCCAGTCGCTCAGCTTCTGTAGTGCACATGCGCCCTCTGATGGTTGGCGTTGCATGGGTGGTTTCTTCCACCTCCTGAACTTCCTCTTGTGGCTGATCCACATCCGGAAGCTCCTCCTTAGGAACTAACAGCTCCTCATCTGCATGCAAGTGTCGCTCCCTCTCAAGCGAACACTGCATGGCTTTCTCCTCCTGAAACTTGATATCCCGTCGCACAACAGTCTTGCGACTGTCTGGAAAATACACCCGGTAGTTGTGAGGTGTATCAGTGTACCCCACAAATATTCTAACCTCTGCGGTCAGATCCAGCTTCCTTCTAGCGTCCTTCGTCACATGCATGTAGACAGGAGAGCCAAAAATTCTCAAATGAGAAATATCAGGCCTCTTTCCAGAAAATTCCTCCTCCGGTGTACTCATGCCAAGAATCTTGTGAGGACAACGGTTCTGCACATACACTACTGTATTGCATGCCTCAACCCACAAGTGAATGGGTAGGCCCTGATCATGCAACATCGCCCGTGCAGCACCCACGATCGTTCTGTTCTTCCGCTCAGCCACCCCATTCTGCTGTGGGTTATGGGGTGCGATGAGCTCTCTCCAAATCCCTTCTACACTGCAAAAGTCTTTGAATTCAGCCGAGATGAATTCACCACCATTGTCACTCCTAAGAGCCTTCACATGCTTCCCCAATTCCTTCTCTACGAGCGCCTTGAATTCACAGAACTTATAAAATTTCTCGCTCTTCTTCTGCATGAAGAAGATCCAGCACTTTCGAGAGAAATCATCAACAAAGATCAGGTAGTACTTGTGCTTTGCTATCGAAGCTACTGAGAAAGGACCACACACGTCTGTGTGAACTCTCTCAAGGATCGTCGTGGCGCGACTATCCTTCTCGTGAAAGGTGGCTTTCACATACTTCCCCAAGGTACACCCCTTGCACTGATTTGACTGCGCAAGAGTGCCCTTAGGAAGCCCAGTAGAAATCTGCTACAGTATTTTCAAAGCTCAATGGTGAAGGTGGCCCAATCTCCGGTGCCACAGTTCGCCCTCATCATCCCGGCTCACCACTTCTCCTGCCTTGCATGCCATTGCTGCGCAGCCATCTACTTGCAACTGATAAAGGTTCTTGACTCGAACCCCTATCTTCCGGGTCTCTCCAGTTGTCTTACTACGCAGGAAAGCTTTTCCTTCGCTGAAGACCACATCATACCCCTTGTCTTCCAACATCGCCACAGAGATCAGGTTCTTCATCAATCCTAGAACATGCAAAACTTCCTTCAATATGAAAGGTTTACCAGACTCCCTCTCAAAGGAAATGGTACCGATACCAATCGCACTGTATCTACCATCATCGCCCATCTTGATGTGCACTCCAAGATCTTTTTCCTCCAGATCTGAAAACAGATCTCGATCTCCGGTCATGTGAAATGACGCACCACTGTCCAAGAACCAAACTGATCCCGCCACACTTGAAACCAAGCATGCGATCAGTGAAAAATCCAGTTCGAATTGAGAAGCCAATGCTTCTCCCGCTGCAGATCCAGCAGCCTTCTTATTTTTCTTCTTCTGCGGACAATTTGTGGCATAGTGTCCGTGTTGGTGACAGTGAAAACACTTCACCTTGGACATGTCTTGCTTCTTGCCTTTCGCACCAGACCGAGAAGCCTTCTTGCTCTTCCCCTTCTTTGCTTTGGCAGCCAAAGCGCAATTTTCTTCATCAGATACCTTGGATGAAGATCCATCCCTGGTAGTCCTCCTTATCTCCTCCTGCATGAGATCCGCCCAAAGCTGCTCCCATCCCGGCAACTTCTCCCGACCATTGACACTATCTTGATATGAATTCCAAGCCTTCAGAAGACCAAGGAGAGCCAGGTCCACCATATCCTCTTCTTCGACAGTCACCCCCACACTTCCCAGCTCATCTCTGCATTGAGTGAACTTCGTGAGGTATTTGGCGATACTGTCGCCTTTCTCCATCTTGATGTTTCTGAGCTTATCTTTGAGCGCCAGCTTCCTTTGGTCGCTCTTACTCTGGAATAGATCTGTCAATGCTTTCCACATTAAATATGGAGAAGATTTTCCATGCAGGCTGGATACAATGTGATCCTTAACGCCCTCCAACAGAATCCTTCGACATTTCGCCATCTTCTTTTTCCAAGCTTCGACTTCAGCAGGATCAGTGGGATTTTGGACATCCGTATCTACGAACTCCTTCAGTACATTATCTTCTAATATTGCCTCCATGCGATCTTTCCATGCAACATAATTCAAACTGCCTTCAAGAGCATATTCGAGTCGCAAACCATTGAAAGACATTTTCAACTCTGGCACCAAGAAAACAAACTGCTGCAAAATTCGAATTCCAAACTCAAAGCTCAACCGCTCTTGATCTATGAGAACAAATTATTTCTAGCACAAAGATCGAGTGCAGGGGCATTTACTGGATGTATCACCTTTCAAAGGAAAGGATGGATCCAGAGGCTACCTGGCCCGCATGCAAACTCTGTCTACCGAAATAAGTTTGTAATCACTGTGATGATCAATCTTTTCTCCGATAGCTCCAATAGCTCTGATACCATGTAGAAATTTTCTGAATAGATCACTTATTCACCGATATTATCCTGATCACATATCAATTCGAATTCATATGCAACACATAATCTCTTCTACTCATATCATCACACATGCGGAAATAAAACAAGCGGTATGCGATCAAAAGATCATCAAAACATCACACACATTACACAGTATGTATGGGGAAAGCTTATAGCTGAAAACCCCCAGCTATAGTATATTATAAATGGAAGAGAAACATGTAACAATCTTAGTACAATACTCCTCACAAGTACTCAGTACTGTCTCCAATAGTTACACACAAACTAGCTTGGTTTTGAACAAGTCACAGGTTCAAAACTCATCCACTAATTGCCTGCCTCTATTGCGCAATCAAGGCTGGTCTAATGAGATATCCAAAGTTAAAATCTCCTTGGCTTGACAGCGCAATCATCATGGGCAATTCCTCCAAGTGTGGTGCAAATCTCATGCACAACTGATGTCACAACTGATAGCTATCTCAACCCTTTCATCTACCTCTTTCACTGGTCTCCACTGAACTGTCCATGCACTGTAGTGAATTGATGTGTTCTTGAGTTGAATAATGAGTTAATAATTATTGAATTAAATAATATTTAATTCACTCCACTCATTACTAGTTGATTAGCTAGTTAAACTAATCTCAACTAGTTCAACTAAGTTAAATCGAACACAACTCCACCAACTGTCTCATCAACTCCACCAAACTTATGTCACTGAAGTCCTAACTGAATTCAACCATGCATGAGCTCACCAAACCCCTAGGAATAGCGTAATTCCTCTGTCAGATGCATGAGCCACTTCCATAGCTCGAACTGAAGTGCTCCAAGAGAGTAAACTGAAGTTTAGAGTCCAAATATTATTAAGGGTAAATAATATTTGACTTTTCTATTTTTAGCTAGGCAGTCTAAAAATAGAATTCGACCTAAATGTATAAAAATAGAGGTCCATATATTTTTACCAACATGACCAATACTCCAAGAATAGCATACTGCAACTCCCAGACCATGCTCCATATGTCTAAAAATAGACATAGTCTAAAAATAGACTTTGTGCCAAAAATAGCCTGCGGGCCCACTTAGTGAAGGCGACTTCATTTCACTAAGCTCCATCATCTTGCTGCATTTTCAACAGTTGACTCCATAGCCCAACGGTATAAAGCCTTCATTTTTCAACCTAGAATCATACAAAATCATGTCACAATTCATAGAGTTAGCCATCTAGTATTATTTCAATTGAAAATCATAAATCCACTTTGAGAGAGCCCTCTAAACTGAAGAGGCTAATCTTCAATTGGAAGTGGTTTGAAAGAGTTACATTGAGTTGATTGATGAGCATCCAATCAAGATAAACTTGGTGATAACAAAAGAAATGCAGATATCAAGTCAGTGATAGAAAATAAGAAACATCCCAGGGTGAGAGTAGTTCATAAAATGTCCCCATAAGAGTTGTCAAAGAAGAGCTGCTTCGAATAAGAACAGCTAAAATTTCAGGAAGGGAAAGGACAATTCCTCTGGTAGAGAACTGTATAGGAAGAAGCACACCTGAATCATTAATACCCAATAGGTTGATGGAAGAAGAGAAAGTAACAATCATCCATGGTGGTAAAGGGAACATCATTCATGAACTTGGAAACTAAAAGGATGCTTACACTTTGTGTCTCACTGCAAGTGTTGATAATGAAAAAAAAATGTTTTAAGAATGATGAATAAGAAAAGTGTTATTATCTTTATATCATTACAAATATCCATCCTGAGTGTTATTATTGGACCAGTGGTATGATACAGGTCCTTGGGATGAAAATATTATGGTATACATCATGATGGTGGTATGGCAGAAATACATCGAGGAAGTAGTCCCAACGTTATCAACATTTTAATATGTGTGGATTAAGTTCTGGTTGCTCTGATTATTGCAAAGTATTTTCTAATATTAAATGTTGGAGAATATCGAGTTGCATTATTAAAACATGCAAAGTTCATTAAAAGTTTCAAAGGATCATTATCTTGTTTGCATTTGAAGTGTTATATTTAGCTTTGAAGCGATATCTATTCTTGGATATAATTGCATGCCTTCCTCAAGTCAGTATGGATATATATTCAAGGCATCTTTCTTAAGATCATTCATAAACTTGTGCGAAGTCTATTTCCTAAGATTTCAATTAAACAACTTGAATATGTTTTGCTGAAGATAATTATGATAGAACAGTTGAAGTATCTGAAGTATGATAGGCTAGTTGTGTTAATCTTACTATTGAAGCTCAAGATTATTTTATTGATTCATCTAAAGCCTACTTCAGTAGAAAGGAAATGTTGGTATTTCACCATTGCAGAGAGTGATTATATCTTTAGAATTCTAGCACATATCACCACTATCAAGAAGTAAGGGACAAAAGTACATAACATTATATGGTGACACGCCTTCCAACATTCTCATGAGTTTGGGATAGCATCAATTTGTTGTGTATATTCATGCAATCTCAATGATTTTCAAAGTGTTCTCCAAAAAACGCTTATACATCGGTCTGGAGTAGCAAGGTATAAAGGCAGAATGAAGAAGACATATATACAACTCAGAGAGAAGTAATGTAAAGATGGAAAATACACTAGAAAAAATGTGCAACCCTTTTCCATTGATGTCAAAAGGGGGAGGAAAAGCAAGCAAAATAAGAAATTACTTCTGAAAAACAAGAAGAGGAAGAAATACACTTCTCAGAATGAAAGGGGGAGGAAGTCATGGAGGAAGTATTGGAGTATTGGTGGATGTGTTGCCATCAATGCCAAAGGGGGGACTGTTGGAAATATTTCCATTGATGGCAAGGGAATGAAAAGGAGTAACACCAGAATTATCATTGATGGCAAAGGAGTAGAGAAGCAACATTAATAAGGCAAAGGAGAAAATCATGGGATGATGCAGTGAGAAAGCATAAAAGAGAGGTAGAGAAGCAACAGAGAGGCAAGGAGTAGCATTTGATCATTATCTAAGGCAAAGGAGTAGAGAGGAGAAAAATTATAATCTTTATCAAGGATCAAATGCAGGAAAGGGGAAAATAATGAAAGTTTGGGTGGAGTCATGAACGTGTTGGGCCAAGTCATGCACGATTGGGAAGAGTCGTGAACATGCCTAAGTAAATTAATAAACACGTGTAGCAATGAAGAAAAGTTGTGAAGAGCAAGTCGAGTCGTGTGATTTATTTTCAGAAAAGCTCAAGAGTCGGGCTATTGAATACGTTCAGAATCATGCACAGGTCATGGTCGAGTCATGAAAATATCTGTAAATAATAGTGTTCAGAGGCTTCACCGCAAATCACAATCACAATAGAAGGCCTGATGCCAAAAATCACAAATAAATCTTAATATGAATGTTGAGATGGACGGTTAGAATATGATCGCAGAAATAAAGGTTGAGAGATGGATGGTTAAGATCTCATCGCAAATTAAATTGTGAAAATGCCGAAGTGGAGATGTGTTGGGTGGATGTCCTTGCACATGTAAACTTGCGAAGTTGTGATAATGTGTAGAGTTTGCGATGCGATGTGATTGCATATCTATATAAGTGTTTTTTTTATATCCTTATATGTTAAGTTATCACAAGTTAATTGTTTCAAGTTGTGATGTGATAAGACACATAAATTGTGAAATGCGAAGTACGAGAGATGACATGGCAGTGACATGGAAATGACATGGCAGTGATCTTGCCATGATGCATCAGTGACATGGAGATGACGTGGCAGTGATGTGGCAATGATGTGGTAGTTATGTGGAAATTGTTGGGCCAAGAAGAAGGTACATTTCACCCCCATCTTTACCATGATTTTGTCATTTAATTTTATATATTTTCCCTTCATATTAGCAATAATGTAATGGAAAATAATGCAAAAATAAGGTAGAGTGAATTAGTGATAAAATTTGTGCTTAATAACGTAAAAAATGATTTTTCGCTGTCTTTATTGATAGGGAAGCAAAACAACCAAACTGCTGACTAGGATCACCAAAAGACAACAGACAAGGAAGGAAAACGGAACCATATCGGCTCCTATGAATCAACATAAGATGTAGGGGCATGCCTACTCTTGGAGTGCTCAGTCGATAGCCACGAAGCAGCAAGGTCTCATAATGAGAAGGATCTGTTACTAATTTTGAATTCTTCATTAAGCTATAAAAGGTTGAAGGTGAACAAGACAAGGGAAAATAACTGTATTATAATATTCCTATAATAAACATATTCAGACATAATCGTCAAGTTTTTGCTAATGTATTGCTATTCATACTAATGAATAATCTGGTGTTTTTAGAATTAAAAACTTCTGAGTATTCCTTGGCAGTAGGCTTCTAGAGGCTTTAGGTCTAGCCCTAGGGGTTCTCCTACTACTTTTGTGCTATACTTTTAATTATATAAATTTCATTTCCAGTTATCCATTGCATTTCATAACATTATCATTTAATCGGTTAATCACAAGCGTGAGATGTTATAGCTTCCTTTTCACTAGACTAGATTTATCATTCCTGTCCTCTTATTTGGAATTGATGCTTTTTCATTTGTTAGACTAGTTTCAACATGGTTTCTGTTTAATTCTATGTATAGTTAATGTTTGGATCTTTTCATTAGAATTATGAGCATTTGGTTGATATTTAATTTTGAAGGATGCTATTAGTTGATTAAAAGATAATTCCATTGCAAAATCGAGAATAATTTATTGTTGTTCAATTTATCAGGATTGTTGTTCAATTCATTAAGGTAGCTCTTCAATTCATCAAATCATGTTTCTCAATTGCAATATATTCTTTTCAGTCTTGAGTGGTTATTTTTGCATAATCTTAGAGTAGAATTAGCTCCTTTGAATAGTCCGAAGTATTTCATAATTCACTTTCAAGTTGGTTTGATTGAACTTTGAGAATTAACAATATTCCTTATAATGATTTATAGTAGTTAACCTCCGATGTCACTTGCATATATTTTTCTTACACTCTTGAAATAAAAAGGCTTACCTTGGGTTGATAATTAATGAAAAGCATTAAGGTTACCTTTAAACAGTCACCTTCATGACTCAACATTTTAGCGTCGTTTCTAGGGAGAGTGTTTAAGAGTGATGTCTCTTATTTCTTTTTCCTTTTGTTGTGAAGGAATTGGGTACTGAAAATGAGAGGTAAGGATCTGCGTACTAGCAAGAAAAATGCTTTCTCTTCAGCCCACTTCTCAGCAATTGTGCTGAGTTTAATAAGATACATGTTCTTATTTTTTATGACTAGGAAGAAAAAGATAGAATTAGATCAAAATCCCCCAATTAAATCCAAAAAACCCAAAGGATTGGTGATCCTTGGCAGAACAACATATATAGACGAAATCATTAAGAAGTATGAATCCCAGGCATCCATAGGACCCAGAACCATTCCTACTCAGATTCCTACTATATTCTCATAAGAAGCAGCCTCACCATCTGCATCCCACACCAAGATTCATAGTGAAACAAAAGGGTCTGAACAAAGCCTTCAGATTGTTGGGAACGTAAGTCCCAACCCTTCGAGAGAGGGAAATTATTGCAATTTGCAGGAAGGAGAGGGAGAAACCAGTAGTGCAGTACAAGTAAAAACTCTAGAACCTGGATCCCCTGAGAAAGTGATTAAGACAGAGACACCTAGTATCCCAGATCGAAGAAGTGCTGTAAGGCCTCCTCCAAATCCTCTCCATAATCCCACTCAAATTATTCCTCCAGAACAAGAAATCCTTGAATATTACCGGCACATCTTTTATCAAATGGCGAACAACCAAAACCAGAGGCAAACATCAACATTGGAGTATCCCATTGTTGAACCAGCTGCAAATACCCCTATGAAAGCTATTCCATTAAAAAACATCCCCACCGTCCATGGGTTGACCTCGGAAGATCTAGATGCATTCTTATTTGAATTTGATGTGTTATGTAGGGGATATTACTACACCATTGACCCTCAGAAAGTGAAATTATTTCCCTCTAATTTGAAGGGGACAACATTACATTGGTTTATGGGGCTCGGTGGAGGAACCATTAATATTTGGGATCAGATGAAAAACTCTTTTCTTAACAAATATCAAGACTACTTCTAGACTCAAGAACTAAAAGAAAAAATCTTCAATATTTCTACAAGAGACAATGAGACATTAGAAGAATACGTTGAAATATATCAATATAATTTGCAAAGATCTCCATATAATACACTGTCTAAATATGTTTTAAAAGCAACAATGATTAAAGGAATGAAAGAAGAATGGGTCGAAACACTTAATATAATGGGAAAAGGGGACATCCATCAAGATTAAATGATGAAATTATCGCATTTTGCATCAGGTGACCTCAAGGTAGTACGTGAAGTAGGCCAACTAGGTGGGATTTAGCTACAGGAAATTATAAACAGTCTGGTGGCAACGTGTCCAGAGCAAAATCTGGTAATATTTTAGAATATTTTAAGACTGATATCTTGGGCACCCTCAAAACGCAGCTACATGTTCTACAAGCCAAGAAGAAGCAAGCTATTGTAGAACATAACTTGGTTGTCTTTTTTCCACGCTATCGGAAGAAGGACAACCAGCGGGAATGTTAATTATACATGGTCCATACATGTGCTATATGTACCAAGGACCATGCCACTGGCCATTTCCCTTCACTTCTACAGTTGAAAGTGGTTTTTAAAGAGGCAAAAGAAGAAACAGAACCAATGTATCTAATGAATCAACGTTGGCAACGATAAGCATGACCAGGTATGCTACAAGAACCACCTCAGTTCTTTTCTCCCCCACAATTTAATGAATAGAACCCTGAAAAATCATGGTAGAGCCAATCACCTTTTTCTACCCATCCATCCCAATCATTTTCCATGCCTCCTTGACCAACACAACCCTCTTTAGGTAATAATTGGGCAAGTTTTCCTTTTTATCCCCTTTACTGGCAAAACAATCCATATCAATCCAAGTGACCTACCTCCACTTCACAGAATAAAAATTGATCTCAAAACTTGCAGCGACCCCTGGGAATGACCAATTTACTGATGGGAACAAGGGCTCAGAATCAACCCACTTTACCAGCTCCATACCTAGTCCAACACAATCCTCAACCTATTATATGTACTCAACTGCCAGCTCAACCCAATCTGAATCCCAATAACAAATTGGTTGAGCTAATCCAGATTGTTGAAAACCCAAACCTTGAAACTAAACAGAAGCAATGCAATGAACTTAGGCTTAGATTAGGGCATGTTATTTCACCTAAGGAAGACATGATGCCACAACTTGAGTCTGAAAATCCAATAGTAAACAATCAACTATGACAGAAATAGAGATAGAGTAGGGGAGGGACATAGTTGATAAAAAAGACCCTGAAAACCTTATTATTTCCCCCCCTCCATTTCCTAAGAGATTAACACTTCCTAAAACAATAGTATCTTCATATTTTGATCTCCTAGGGGAATTAAAAAATATTTGCATTAAATTTCCTCTTATGCAGGCTATACAAGACATTCCTATCCATGACAAGAGAATTAAAGAGTTGTGTGGGAAAAAATAGGTAAGGAAAGAAAAAACTTTACCAAGTGTTCATGCAGTGGGAGCACTATCAAACTTACTCTTCGGAAAAGAAACACCAGTAAAATACGAGGATCCAGGAAACCCCATAGTTACAGTACAAATCTCTAGCCACTCATTTTCCTACACATTAGTTGATTTGTGGGCAGCCATCAACATCTTAACTACAAAAACCTGCGAGAAGTTAGGTATAATAATGTTGGAACCCACATATACCTTGATGGAACTTGCTGACAGATCTGTTATCAAACCAGAAGGTATATTACAGGACATCTTGGTTTCTATGGACTCGTGGGAGTACCTGACAGAATTTTTAGTTATTAACCCAAAAAGTAGTTTAGATGGACACCCCCTAATACTGGGACGATCTTGGTTAGTAATAGTTGATGCTTACATAGGCTATCGAACAGGAAACATGACGATTTCTAGAGGTGATGCCATAAAGAATATTTTCATATACCCCCCTGCCAAACTAAGTCTTCCCACTGTAAATATTCCAAAACAGCCACATACATACTGGGAACAAAACATTCATTCACCACTGACAATAGTTGAAGCACTCAAATTCAAAGATCAAACTAAAGATGATGTAATCAATAACTTCATAAATCAGCCATATACTTCATAAAATTTAAAGTTCCAAATGTTAAAATCAGTTCTTTATAATGAAGCATAGGAGGACCCCTTAACAGGTATTGATAACCAGCACATACCCACGATGGTTTTTCGCAATAGCAAGCCAATTGAAATTGAGACAGGAAAGGTTTTAAATATTAATGGTAGTCTGAATAGTAACCAACAACAAAATCTTGTTAAGGTTTTACAAAAATATAAGGGAGAATTTTCTTGGGACTACCCAGACATGAAGGGTATAGATCCTCAACTATCCACACATCACATTTATACTAACAAATATTCTCGACCTATTTGGAAGCCTCAGTGGAGGTTAAACCTACATCTGAAATTCATTTTAAAATATGAATTGCAAAATCTATTAGATGTAAAGTTCATTTATCCTATTTCAGACAACAAATGGGTCTCTCCTTTAGTAGCCATTCCTAAGAAGAATGGTAAGTGGAAAATTTGTGTGGATTACAGATAAATGAATACAGAAACATAGAAAGACCACTTCCCCCTCCCTTTTATTGATCAGGTCCTTGATACATTAGCAAGAAAGCAGTTATTCTCTTTCCTTAATTGTTTCAGTGGTTACAATCAAATTGAGATAGCCCCTGAAGACCAGGATAAAATGACCTTTACCTACCCCTGGGGTACATTTACCTATAGGGTATTTCAATTTGAATCATGAAATGCCCCAACAACATTTCAAAGGGTCATACTCAACATTATTTCTGATTTAATAAATGAAGGGCTCGAGATTTACATCGACGACTTTACTCCATATGGAGATGACTTTGATCAAGCACTGCAAATACTAGAAAAAGTATTGGAACGATGAATTGTGACCAGATTGTGTTTGAGCAATGAAAAATGTCACATGATCATGATCAAAGGAGTAATCCTAGGACGCTACATCTCTAAAGCTAGAATACAGGCAGATCCTGCAAAAATAGAGGTAATTCTCTTATTAGCCACACCTTGTACTTAGACAGAGGTACATAGTTTCCTTGGGTATGCAGGGTAATACCATAGGTTTATAAAGAATTCCATTAACTAGAAATGTATGCATTAACTGGAAATTTTGAATTCCATTGGTCTGACAAGTGTGACATTTCCTTCTCAGATTTGAAGAAACTGGTCTCGACTGCACCAATATTACGCGGCCCCAATTGGGACTACCTTTTCACATTTCCTCAGATGCATCCGACACAACAATAGGGGAAGTTCTCGATGAAGAAGAAGAAAAATTTCCCTATGATATTTACTATATCACCAAGAATCTCACTCCTTCCAAATTAAACTATACAGTGACCGAAAACGAGTTCTTGGCTGTCATTTATGCTATTAATAAATTTAGACATTATATAACTGACTATCAAGTATTCCTATATACCGATCACTCCGACATTATATACTTAGTTAATAAACCTATTACAAATGGAAGAGTGACTCGTTGGTTGTTGATTTTACAAGAGTTTGACATAAATATCAAGGACCGCCCAGGGAAAGAGAACGTAGTTGTAGATTTCCTGTCTAAAGTTCTGTTGGGCTGTGAAATTGTCATTTACTTCCATTACATTTTCACTTATATTTCCATATTATCACCTTCACTCCACCTCCATTTCATTACATTTACCTTACCATTACCACTATTGGGTTACATTTATGTTTTTTCCAAGTGGAATGAGTTTGTTGCCATGTTTAGGTCAAAAAGAAGCTTCCAAAAGATTCTTATGTGTCTTATTTCCTATTTGTATTGTAACTCTAAGAAGAAATGTGCCTTATCACTTCTTATTTGGATTGTAACTCTAGAGATATAGAGAGAGATTCATCGACTCTCATTAATGAGATAGCTTCTCATATTTTGTATAAATATGGGAACCTTTCTCCTATCAAATCATGTGTAAAATTGGAGTTATTCTCAAGCTCTAAATACAGAATTAGATTGTGGCACATTACTCATGAATGTTCCTTCATTTTGACTTGGTTTTGCTTACATATGGAGCATATCGATCTACCATCTCTCATAATTTTCGATCAAATACCTAAAATGTCTGATATTCACTTGCTTTTATAGATTACAATTTATTTTGTTTCTTAGTATTAGTTTTAGAATGACTATGTAATCTTTTCTTTTCTAAGAACATTTGAAGAGGAAAGATTTATCTATTTTCCAATTGGATTACGTTTGAGGCAATAGAGCTCATAGTTATTTAGTTTACTTTCATGTTCTGTTATTTAATTTCTTAGATCAAACTATCAATTCATTATATAATTGAATGTTCCTAAAAGATTAGGCTAAGGTGTTCCAAACTGGGTGATTGAATGTTCAACCTATACAATCATTGAGCTTTACTTTTACATGATTTTACATTGATTTTTAGATCCTCATTCAATTGTATAATTGGGTGTTATTAAACATCATTTCAAGAAGATGATTTCATCATACATCTAAATGCTCGAATATCTAACCTATGCAATTATTGAGTTTTCCCTTTGCATGCTTTAATTGCTTTCCTATATTTAAATAATAAAGTATAATCGCTTGCCTGTACATCATCTCAAGAGGGTGATTATATCATATTTGATGTTGAAGTGATTGAACGTACCTTATTTGTTTTTCTTTACATTCTTTGAAATTCTTTCTTAGATTAAAATTTCAATTCCTACAAGTGTGATTGCACACACTATATTTTATTTTGAATTTGTTTTATTTCTTTTTGTTACTTGATTTCATAGGTTATTTGAATTTCATTTCCATTATTTGATTTCATAGAATAGATAAATTGGTTTTCGTTATTTTGTAGTTAGATTGATCTAAACTAAAAGACAATTTCTAGCACATATAGTGCATGCATGCTTCACAAGTTTATGAAACCCACGAGTTGACAAATTAAATGACAGGCAATTATTTTTCCCCAACATTTTGGCATCGTTGTCGGGGAAGTGTGCATAGGAACTAGCTTTTAGTCTAGAGTGTATTTTATTTTATTTTTTAGTTTTTACTAACCATTTATGGAAATAGGATCTAGAATGCAGCGCAAAGACTACATTGAGGAATCATGGTATCAAAAATCGATTGCACCACATCATTCATCAATTATTAAAGTGATCATTGTGGCAAATCGAAAGATCAAGACGATTTTTCATATCCTTACAAACAATAAAGTACATTTTTCAATTTTGGATATGAATATTTCAAATATTATAATCTGTAAATGGCTTCATTGGAAGCATCCATATACTTAAAAATAAAAATAAAAATAGTTTTTAGATAGATAGGAAAAATAAAAATAAAACCAAGCTTGGTTAGAATTTCAGAATTTTTAATTTTCTTTTCAAAAAAATAATAATCAACGTTGATTAATTTATTTTGAATAAATTTAAGTGATGCAGTAAGAATGACTTCATTTTTATCACCATCAGAAATAAAACTTGTGTGTGGAAATATGAATTTGTTTGATGACGCTAACTAGTATGCTCTCTTCCCGTGCTTCGTTGTGACATGGAAGGTCATAAAATCAGATCAGTCAATTTAAAAATTAAAATTCAAAAATTCATTAAAATTTTTGTTGGAAATTGATCTACAATTCTATTGAAAATCGTTGTTTGGGTCATGATCCTTTTTTTTTATTGGTTCTACAAATTTTAATGTTTTGCACCCTCTCAATATTTTTCTAGTTTATTGAATTGCATGTGCACAATTTTTCTTTAAAAAAAATAATTTTTTTGTTTAAATTTTATATATATATATATATATATATATATCAATTTAAAAAAAAAAAAATCAAAAACATTTTTATATGAAAACAAATACAAAAAAAAAATAATATAATTTTTTTTTCAAAACAACGAATGGCCCATGGAAAGGAGGCCCGCGCATATGCATGAGGTGAGCCTTTGGTTTGGCCTTATGCATATGTACAGGCCTCCAATCCACGCAAAATAACCATGCACTGCAATAAAAAAGGAACCTTCTCTTTTCCATATTCGGTCTTCCTCAAGCAACAGTTATTAGAAATATATTTCAAAAGTTTCAGAGACAGACAATGAAGGTGTATCAAATGAAGTAACTGTTGATGAAGAGAAGATTGCAGATTCAATTGCAGAGACGGGCAATGAATGTGTGTCAGATGAAGAAACTTCTGATGAAGAGAAGATTGTAGATTCCATTGCAGGTAATTGGAAGGAGGGCGTTCAATATGAAATTCTCTGTGAGCGAGAAGCCATTACACATCAAAACCTACAAATAAAAAAAAACAAACCACAAAAATTTTAGATTGTTGCAGAAGTAATTGATAGAAAATGAAATTTCCAGAAATGTGTAACTGTTAAAAACACATGATTTTAAAATGCATTTTCTGAGCAAATCAAGGCGAATTAGGAAAAAAATAAAACATGGGTGTTTTTGGGAATAGAGGCAATTAGGTATCTCATGAGAAATTTTCTAGATTTCGTAGCCACTTGGGAGAAAATCAGGATTCTTTGAAGCTCTGTTTTGTAGATTGCGTGAGGAAAAAATGATTTTTTTTAAACTCTTTAAACATGGCAAGTTGAAAGCAGAACAATCCAAGCTAATAACAAACTCTGCTCCACATGGCATGTGGCCTAAGTGTCCAATTTGATTTAATAAATTTGATTTTAGACACATATGTGTCTCATCATTAAAAAATTAAATTATATATATATATATATATATATATATATATATATATATATATATATATATATATATATATATATATATATATATATATATATATAATGAGATAAAAAAAATCAGATATACAATTGATTTATCAAGCAAAATTTATAAGGCAAAAACTACTTGAAAATTTTGATTGAAATAATTTTCAGGTAAAAGTACTTTTTTATCACTTCAAATATTTTCGACAACATGCTTTGTAGTACCCGATGATGATTCAATTGGATGAAGGATCACAGAACAATTGGAAGAATATTTAGATGATTGAATATTTGGCATTAAAAACTTATAATATTGTTGTTGTGAAGCTTTAACTTCACAGGACACAACAATCTTTGTGATGCTAATCATATTACTGAGAATATCGCATGAAGTCATCTGACAATAGGGAGTTGATTTATTTTTCATGGTTATTTCTTAAAAATGGATTATTATCAATATCATGAATTGGACTGAATATAGCAGTTTTTATTTTCCTTGATCTGTTTCATTTGACATTTCATAATTATCAGAGAGGAATTGGCCATTTATTTTTTAACAAACTTATGTTCTTTATGTCATGTTTTTTTTCTAGGCTTGGGATAATCGAATGATCATTGAAGGAAACCAATTTTCCAGCACAATTGGTCTTCAAAAGACCACTTTCATAAGAATCATAAGAACAAGTCCATGTCCATATCCATCAAGACCATTACCTTTCCTCCCTTTTGAATTATAAATCCAACCAAGCAATTCAAAGCAAGCCAAAATTATTTTCCCAGCAAGATTCAGTTGTTCATTTTTATTCACATACACTTTCCATTACTCTTTGTCTACTCCTAACCCACAAATAAAAGCTAGAAGCTCACTTACATGCTTATTGCCCATTGTCATTTTCCATTTTCATCTTCCATTTCCATTTTCCTTCTCCTATCGTTTTCATTTCGCAAATAAAACTTGTTCCAATGCAAATTATTGAGTCCATAGTCCTTTCAGTCTAAAATCCTTACAAAAACACCTTGAGGCTTGCATGCCTTAATGACAAGACTTCTTGCTGATGAACAATGGGAATATGTTAATTTCCCTTGTTCATCGAATCTTCTAGGTACTCGACAATAGAAAAATTATTCGTACCTAGCAAGATTTGTTTGGGCATCTTGACTCTCATTGTCATCAATGGCGAGAGCTCTCGTGTTGACTAGTGGCATCCATTAATGGCCACTAAGTCAACAATTTCTTGCTATGTTCGACATTAGAACATCTATTAACATAGCAATAATTATTCCAACGAGTTTTGAAGACATGAAGACTATCATTTTCAACATTTTGAAGCAAATGAAGAATATATGCAATTTAATTACAACATATCAAGACCTTTCTCATAGCTTGTGACGATGGCGCTTGCAGACCGATGACAAAGAATGTAATCCAAATGCAGCTTGTAGAATTAGATGATGCAATTAGAATCATATGTATAAATTCACATAATCATAGGAAAATTGTAGAATCATCATCATTTTGTAGCAAATTCAAATAAATTCTTTAGTAGAAGCAATAAAAAGTCATCTTGATTCTTTTATCCATAACTTTTACAGCCACATGAAGAAGACAATGATCAGAATTTTGCAGCCATCACACATGCAGCTCATCCATTTTCAAAGGGTAAGTTAAGGTATGTCATTTTCTAACTTTTTACCATAGAATTCCTTGAAAAGCTAGAATGATAATTTTTGAAAAAAAACACTTATTTTCCTCGTTTCACAAAATTTCTAATACCATCAGTTGGAGGGGGTACATTCATATTCACATTTTTCCACATTCATATCACATTCAAAAGCCCACATACTTTCAAAATATATTAACTATTACATTATTATTATGAGCATACAATGGCTTTTCAAAAGTACTTAAAAGATAATTGGATGCAAACAAAATCATGGTTGTCAGACAAGAACCAACCATGATGCAATCCAATAAAGATATACTTTGAAACAATAATAAAATTATCATTATGCAAAGTTCAAAGATAAAAATTGAATGCAACAACAAAATATGGTTGAAACACAAGAACTAACCATGTTGCAGTTCAACTAAAAAGACTTTACCGAAGTATGAAGTTATCAAATGATATCATGGAAATTTATGCCAAAGCTCAAGGATAAAAAAGAATTAATGTAATAGGTTGCATGAGGACATGCTATAGCTTCAGTTGGGGGGTATTTTGAGCCTTGAAATTTTCATTTACTTCCATTACATTTTCACTTATATTTTCATATTATCACTTTCACTCCACCTCCATTTCATTACATTTACCTTACCATTACCACTATTGGGTTACATTTATGTTTTTCCAAACTTTATTAATTTCTAGTATTTTTAAGTGAATTTGTCATTAAAAATTAGAAACTAATATTCACATACTTATACCTGACAAGTGGAATGAGTTTGTTGTCATGTGTAGGTCAAAAAGAAGCTTCCAAAAGACTCTTATGTGGCCTCCTAAGGCCAAATTCGAATTTGGATGGAGAAGATAATGGGATCATAAGGATATGCGTCTCATTTGCTATTTATATTGCAACTCTAAGAAATGTGCCTTATCACTTCCTGTTTGGATTGTAACTCTAGATATATAGGGAGAGATTCATGGACTCTCATTAATGAGATAGCTTCTCATCTTTTGTATAAGAAGGGAAATATTTCTCCTATCAAATCATGTGTAAAATTGAAGTTATGCTCAAGCTTGAATATAGAATTAGATTGTGGCACCTTACTCATGAATGATCCTTCATTGTGACTCGGTTTTCTTACATATGGAGCATCTCGATTTACCATCTCTCATACTTTTATATCAACTACCTAAAATGTGTGAGATTCACTTGATTTTATAGATTAAAGTTTATTGCTTTCTTAGTATTAGTTTTAGAATGACTGTGTAATATTTTCTTTTCTAAGAACATTTCAAGATGAAAAATTTATATATTTTCCAATTGGATTAAGTTTGAGGAAATAAAGCTCATATTTATTTAGTTTCCTTTCATGTTCTGTGATTTACTTTCTTAGATAAAACTATCAATTCATTGTATAATTGAATGTTCCTAAAAGGTCAGGCTAAGAAGATGTTCCAAATTGGGTGATTGAATGTTCAACCTATACAATCATTGAGCTTTAATTTTACATGCTTTTACATTTCTTTTTAGATCCTCATTCGATTGTATAATTGGGTGTTCTTAAACATCGTTTCAAGAAGGTGATTTTATCCTACTTCTAAATGCTCGAATATCTAACCTATGCATTTATTGAGTTTTATCTTTGCATGATTTAATTTCTTTCCTAGATTTAAAGACTAAAGTATAATTGGTTGCTTATACACCATCTCATGAGGGTGATTCTATCATATTGGATGCTGAAGTGATTGAACGTACCTTAGTTGATTTTCTTTACATGATTTGAAATGCTTTCTTAGATTAAAATTTCAATTCCTGCAAGTGTGATTGTGCGTGCTATATTTTATTTCAAATTTGTTTTCTTTATTTTCGTTACTTTATTTCATAGTTTAGTTGAATTTCACTTCCATTATTTGATTTCATAGATTATATGAATTGGTTTTCGTTATTTTGTAGTTAGATTGATCTAAAATGAAATACAATTTCTAGCACATATAGTGCACGCATGCTTCACAAGTTTACAAAACCCCTCGGTTGAAAAATTAAATGACAGGGAATTATTTTTCCTCAACAATTTCCAAAGTCAGATGAACCACTAGTAGTGGAATATCAGTTCCCTGATGATCGTTTTTTCATTTTAGTAGTAAGAACGCCATGGTACACATATGTAACGAATTATCAGGAAGTAGGAAAGCTGTCAAGACACTTGAAATCAAAGGAACAGAAGCTGATTATTCAGCGTAGTGCTATATTCTCCTGGATCGGCAGATATATTTTCCATAAAGGATCTAATATGCATATATGCAGATGCATTCGAGAAGACGATATTTATGACATCCTAAAGGCCTGTCACGATTAACCATGTGGTGGTCATTTTGCAGATCACGGGATGGGGCACAAAATGTTGCAAATGGGATATTATTGGCCTACAATTTTTAAATATCCCAAGAAATATTTCCAAGCCTACGATAGTTGCCAAAGGATGGGCCGCCCTGTCCAATTTGACGAAATTCCATTACAGTCATAGTTATTAGTAGAACCTTTCGAACGGTGGGCACTAGAATTTGTTGGACCATTCAACCCGCCATCCAATTAGAAGACCTACATACTGGTTGCCACAGATTATGTGATGACGTGGGTAGAAACATTTTATTTATCGAGAGCTACAGAATAATTTGTGATCAATTTCCTTTTTGAGCTTTTTGTGCAATATGGCTTACCTTGGGAAGTGATAACTGATGGAGGGGCACAGTTTGTGGGAAATAAAATCACGGCCACTCTGAAAAACCACCATGTCACCCATAGAGTCACCTCTCCCTACCAACCGCAGGCGAATGGGTAGGTCGAAAGCACCAACAAAGTCCTTGAGGTAATTCTCACTAAAACAGTCTCAACACATCGTCAGGATTGGGCTACTAGACTACCAGAGACCTTGTGGGCTTACCGCACAACATGGTGAAACACCACTGGATATTCACTGTACCATCTGGTAGTTGGAAGGTAACCAATTTTTCCTATTGAATTTGAAATGAAGACTCTGAGAACAACCTAGGAAGTGGGGTCGGATTTGATGGAGGCCCAAATTAGAAGACTCCAGCAAATAAATGAATTATATGAAGCATGGCTACTTTCTTTACAACACAATGCAATTATTTAACAACAATGAGCTAAGTGGAATGACAACCTCATTAAAAAAAATACATTCCAGAAAGGAGATTGGGCACTCCTCTACGACTCCAGATTCCAATACTTCCCGGGTAAGTTACAAACAAGGTGGCTTGGTCCATATGAAATTCAGGAAGTACACAACAATGGTACCATTACCTTGACCACCATGGATGGATTTGGCTCTGCCTTTCAATTCAATGGACATCGGGTGCACCTCTATTATAAACCATTTACAAAATATTCTTTCTTCCAACAAGTGCATGACAACCCCAGAATCCAAATTTTAGTTGCAGGGGGTGATGGCCCAGGAGCTTTAAGTTCATAAAAATTTGTCATTCCCTCTTGTAAATATTGTTTATATGTTCCCTACAATTTATAGTTTTTTTTCATTGTTGTACATTCCATCTCTTCTTCATGCTCACAACAAAACATTTATTTTTATTGTTCAATCAAATTGAACAGTTTTTGTTCTATTCAAATGAACATTTTTGTTTTTAGTGTGTTTATTTTTGCTGTTCAATTGAATTCAACAATTGTTGTTCAATTCAATTAAACGCTGTGTTTTTTAGTGTGTTTATTTTTTGTTGTTCAATTCAATTGAACGACTGTGTTTTTTAGTGTGTTTATTTTTTGTTATTCAATCGAATTGAACAGCTACTGTTCAGTTCAATTGAATGACTATGTTTTTAGTTTGTTTATTTTTTCTGTTCAATCAAATTGAACAAATGTTGTTCAATTGAATTGAAATATTGTGTTTTTAGTGTGTTTATTTTTTGTGTTAATGTTCAATTCAATTGAACGATTGTGTTTCTTAGTGTGTTTATTTTTGTTGTTCAAACATTTGAACAACTTCTATTCAATCCAATTAAACAACTGTTTTTCAATCGAATTAAATAATTGTTGTGCAATTCAATTGAACGACTGCTTTTTAGTGTGCTTATTGTTTGTTGTTCAAACCTTTGAACAGTTTTTGTTCAATCGAATGGAACAACTGATTTCATTTCTAAGCATGTTTTTTGTATTTTGATGAATTATTTTCGAATACCCACTCTTCCTTTGCAAGTCATTGCCATAAAAGCCATTTTTTTGGAAAAGAATTGGCACCTGAAGAGAAGAAAAGCAGTGATATTACTAATATTATGATCTTTTGAAAATTTTATGGAAATATCTACTCTGAAAGCTGACATGGTTTATCTATATAATGAAGGGCTAGATATCTCCTGTTCAGACATATTATTACATAATTAATTTCCATAGTCTTATGTTGGTATATCTTTCTACACTCTCAAGTAGTAATTCTTCTTGACACGAGGACATAGGAATAAAGAGTATTAATTGTTTTGCATTTTTTTTACTTCTCACACCATCCCTAACTCTTTAGGAGTTAATGAGCCTCCCTCCATGTATAAATAAAAAGAAAAATATTATTTCTATGTGAATTTTTTTTTAAAGAGAGAATGGGGGGTCTCATCACGATCCAAATTACCATGATCATAAGGGCTTAATAGTTGAAATTCCCATAATGGCCAACACACCAGGGTAGTGACCTTCTCGATAGCTAAAATTTCTTAAAGGACAGGAGGTCTCATCACAAGCTACCCTGATCACTCTGTTACAATCCCCTTGAATGGTACTAAGACTATCTGGACATAACACCAGCACAGTGGTCTCTCCTTAAAACAAGAAAAATGCCTAATTCTCAAAAAGAAAAATATTATGTTTATGTTATTATTTTTAAGAGAGAATAGAAGTCTCATCCTGAGCTAACCTACTTGATCATAAGGGTTTAACAGGGGACATTCCCAGAATCTCCAACACACCAGGGTAGTGACCTTCTTGACAACTAAAACTACTTGAAGGATAGGAGGTCTCAACACGAGTCAGGCTGATCGCTCTGTTACAATCCCCGTGAATAGCACTATGACTATCTGGCCACCACGCCAACACAATGGTATCTCCATAGAATAAGCAAAATGTATACTTTTAAATAGAGGATTCTAGCTCATTTTCCGGTTAAAATAGGAACCCTGTCGAGGCTATGAATGCTTGTTGGCAGCAATGGCTCTACTTGTGGTATTGAAGTATTTTTCTAACAATAGGAAATTAATTTTATATGCTGTATTTCTTGTTGATCCATTCCTAATAAATTCACTACTTGAATAATTGTTATCACTACCTACCCGCATAATTAACTATGAGTGAATTATCTTTTCATGTTGAATTACGGGATGATAGCACCAATCATAATATGTTACATGTCATGCTTCCATCATGCTATACCATCAAAATAAGACATCTTTTCATAATAATTTCTACTCCACTTTTCTCCCCTTCTTCGGTCATTTCCACCTGATGTACAATTGTGATGGTTATCAACTTTTGAACTTTTCTTCGTGTGCATTCATGATTGTTAAAATATTTCCTCTTTTCTTGAGCTTCAAGGCTATGGACACCCTTCTCTCATACATTTGTGATGATTATCAACTTTTGACCTTTCCTTCATGCACATTCATGATTATTACAATAATTTTGCTTCTCTTGAGCTTAAGGCAATGGATGCCCTTCTCCTGATGGAGGGGGTACAAATATTCATAATGAAAGAGAATGTGAATTACCCATGCGACTTCCTTTGGATATGCTGATTGGACTAAAATATCATTTTATTTACGTCATGAAGTTGAATTTTTATTATATATATGTGTGTGTGTGTGTGTGTGTGTATATATATATATATATATATATATATCTGTGTGTGTGTGTGTGTGTGTGTGTGTGTGTATGTATATATGTATATTTATTTATTTATTTTTAAAAAGGCACATGCAATGTTTATAATGTTTTAACCAACAGAGCCGAAAGGAGCATATACAAAAGAAGAAACAAATTCTGATAGCACAATAGCTATGGGTGGAAATTCTCCCTGAAATGAACCCACAACTTTCCAAGTCTCAAAATCAGCTCGCACCATTCTCCAACAAGCTGGATGGATTCCATATCTACACAGACTACAAGGGTTTAATACAGAGATAGTAGTTGAATTATTGCAAAACATATGGGAAGGACATTCCATAATTAAAGGAAGAATCATACCCGTCACAGAGGAAACCATCGCTGTGGTCTCAGGACTACCAATAGAAGGAGAAATATGGGCTGAAAAACATGTCATTCTACAAGAAGCAATATCAGTGTACCAGGACCTAGGAAAACCACTGGAATGAAAAGGGAAAGGTATTAATCATGCTTCCTTGCAACAACTGTGGCAATAATTGGCAGTATTCATTCAAATATATATCACATGCGATAGATTCCAGGATGTAGTAAAGTCCCGCCAACTTAAACTATTAGTTGTTCTCAAGCAAAAAATTTCAGTTAATTTTCCCTTTTTCCTAAATTTTGTATTGCACAATATTGTTGTTCGAATTAGAAAATCCAAAAACCCCAAAGTAGTTTTTAGTCACCATGGCTTGATTAAATTGATAATCATTCATGATTTAAGTAAACATCAGATAACTTGGGACAACTTTGTTAATCCTACCCTACCTACTCCTGAAGAAAACCCTGACGGAGTAGAGATTAAACTTCCCAGAATAACCATACCTAGGAAAGCAAGAGCGAAGAGAACCCATGTTTCTACCATCGAACCATGAAAATGGAGACGGTCTGAAAGGTTACAACTACAGAAACACACCTCTGAATTGCCAGATGAAGTAGGGACATCCCATACACCACCTTAAAGCCCTCAAAATATGTCCTTACAATACTACAAAGAAGAAATGGCTCAAGTCCTTGAGAAAATGAAATAATCTCATGAAATTGGAAGCCCATCTAAAAAATCCAAGGAACAGAGGCACCTGTTGAACTAGTTTGTCGCTACTAGTAACTCTAGCCATACTAAAATCCTACCTCACCATGATGAATTTTAGGCTTTGAGGGTTTTATCTCCCTCTGATCATGAATGGGTGAGTAGGGAAGAACGTACAGAGAGAATATCTGAACCTGGAAACCAGTCAGGGGACACTATTCTATTAGAACAAAACAAAAGTATTGAGATAGTTCCCCTGACGCCTGAAGGAAATATTATTCACCTAGTCATGACATTAATGCTGAAATAACCTCTTGGACGCTTGAAGAAAAAAACTTTGTTGATAACCTTAGAACTGGCACAACCATTTCTGAAATCAAAGCCACTGCTCCTCCTTCTCCTTCCAAAACCCTGCTAAAAGAAAAATCAACTAAGATTAAGTTAAGGAAAATGAGCAGGAAGTGTAAGAAATTGAGAAAAATGGTTAAACAACTAAGGAAACAATTGGAAGAAGAAAATAAGGCTTGGAAGCCTGAGAAGGAATTGGCTACCATGGGAAACCAAATAGATTTTGTTACGCAAACAATAGATACTTCTGAAGCCTCTGTACAAACTCATTTAATAGATACCACTGATGTTTCTGTACAGACTGATTTGATGGATAATGTTGAAGCCTATGTAAAAATGGATTTGATACACACTGCTGAAGTTTTTGTGCATACTAATATGAAACTTATAGGAGATAAGGGGACTCAAACAGAGGTAACACCTGCCTACACTCCCCTAGTAGAAAAAGCTACCAATCAGAAGCTTCACAGTTAATTAATTCAACTCCAGCATGAATTGGCTCAATGTAAAAAGGAGTTAGTACCCTTACAGGAACATTAGACACTACTAAAGAAATTCAAATACCTTTTTGCAACTAAGGACGAAACCTTTGCCCAACTCAGGGAAGAAAAGATAAAAGTGAAGAAAGCATAGGTTCAAGTGGAAAAAGCTAAGAAGAAAACATGTACAATTTTCTCTCTTTACTCAGATGTATTGACTTACAGGGCACCAGCCACTGATTATGCTTTATTCTTAGTGGAAAGATATTTGTTGTTGAAAATCAAAATTTTTGGGGTAGTGAAGCCCGCCACTTTTAAAACAATTGAGGAATTTTTCCAGTGTTGCAATGAGGAGGATGAGTAGTTCCAACATCTTTTGTGTGAATTTTATTTACACAATTTATTTCTAGAGGAAGATAGGAATGGTAAACCCAACCCCTTCATAGGGGACATTTAGTTCCAGGCTTTTCTGTCCTTTTCCAAAAACCAGACCAGATGGGCTAAGGCCTACAACATCTTTAAGAAATGAAAGCATGGCCTAGATCTGTGGGTCATAGGGGAACCTACTCAACCCCTATACTTGTTTACCCAACATAATAACTTCATGCAATGAAAAGGAGTGATATCCAAATGAGGATCTATTCACAAGGATATTGTGTAGAATGGGAAGGCGTACTTCTATGACATTAAGGAAGAAGCATTAATAGCAGCCAAATAGAGATGGATAGCCTCTACAAATAATTTGAAGAACAAAGAACCATTTGGGTATAGGAACTTCAAACTCATTGCTTCCAGGTTCCTTCTGTGCAAAAACCTCATTTTGAACATGGGTCCTACATGGATAGAGTGCAGATACATATGCCCCATCATCTGGTACCCCCCTGAAGACTATCATCATGATTATGAGTTACCAGAGGGGCACACAAACTCATCATTTAAAATATAAAACATATACATGGCTTCATACTTTACAAGGAAGAGGCATATCCTGCATATTCTTTAACCCAGCTAAACCTCAACCATTTTTTGCATGAGGACCTACAAAAAGGTAAGCAGCGGTGTATGTTGGGCCAAGAAGAAGGTACCTTTCACCCCCCATATTTACCACGATTTGTCATTTACTTTTATATATTTTCCCTTCATCTTAGAAATAAACTAAAGGAAAATAATGAAAAAATAAGGTAGAGTGAATTAGTGATAAAAGGTGTGTTTAATAATTTAAAAACTGATTTTTCATTGTCTTTATTGATATGGAAGAAAAACAACCTAACTACTGACTAGGATGACCAAAAGACAATATACAAGGAAGGTGAACAAGATAGTATCGGCTCCTATGAATCAACGGAAGATGTAGGGGCATGCCTACTCTTAGAGTGCTCAGTCTATAACCACGAAGCAGTAGGGTCTCATAATGAGAAGGATCCATTACTACTTTTGAATTTTTCGTTAAGCTATAAAAGGCCGAAGGTGAACAAGACAAGGGATACTGACTGTATTATAATCTTCCTGTAATAAACGTATTCAGACAGAATCGTCAAATTTGTGCTAATGTATTGTTATGTGGATTAATGAAGAATTTGGTGTTTCTAGCAGGAGGCTTTTAGAGGCTTTGGGCCTAGCCCTGGGGGTTCTCCTGCTACTTATGTGTTGTACTTTTATTTATAGAATTTTCATTTGCAGTTATCCATTTCGTTTCATAACATTATCATTTAATCGATTAATCGCAAGAGTGAGATGTTATAGCTTCCTTTTCACTAGACTATATTTATCATTCATGTCCTCTTATCTGGAATTTATGATTTTTCATTTGTTAGACTAGTTTCAGCACTGTTGTTGTTCAATTCTACATATAGTTAATGTTTGGATCTTTTCATGATAATTATGAGCATTTGGTTGATATTTAATTCTGAAGGATGCTATTAGTTGATTAAAAGAGAATCCCATTGCAAAATCGAGAATAATTTATTGTTGTTCAATTTATCAAGATTGTTGTTCAATTCATTAAGGTAGTTGTTCAATTCATCAAAGCATGTTGTTCAATTGCAATCTATTCTTTTCATTCCTAAGTGGTTATTTCTGCATAAGCTTAGAGCAGAATTAACTCCTTTGAATAGTCTGAAGTATTTCATAATCCACTTTCAAGTTGGTTTGTTTGAACTTCAATAATTAACAATATTACTTATAATAATTTAGAGTAGTTAACCTACGATGTCACTTGCATATATTTTTCTTACACTCTTGAAATAACAAGGTTTACCCTGGGTTGATAAGCAATGAAAAGAATTAAGGTTACCTTTAAACAGTCATCTTCATGACTCAAGAACAATGATTTTGCAATGATATGGCAATGACGTGGTAGTGACGTGGCATGATGATGTAGAGATGACGAGGACCTCACCCGCATATCGCACATCGCAAGCTTAGGAGGATAAGCACTCGAGAATCATGTTAAAATGTCGAAGTATGAAATGCGATAACAATATCAGATGTGATATGCTTCAAAGCTAAATTATATAGGATTTAATGTCTGGCATGGGACCCATTCGCATACCGCACATCGCTATTGACGATTCTTATATTTATATGTTAAGTCATCGAAAGTTAATTGTTATAATTTGTGATGCAATAAGAAGAGCGATTTGCGATGCGATGCGATCTCATATCGCATATGATAAGGGGAAATTTGTTATTTATATGAGTTAACTCTTGTGACATACGATAAGGGGTGGATTCGATGTAGCTTCAGAGTTAAATTTCAAAGAATTTCAAATCTGGAATAAGGCCTTTTTGTGAATAAATCACATCGGAGGACGAAAAGGAGAATTATAACGTAAAACCTATGGAACGCCAAAATGAGATGGATGTGATTGGACGCGATATCATTCAGAGGTAAATATTAAATATTTCATGTCCAATCTTAATGTGTTTGCGGTTTTTTATGAAGAAAACATTGGAAGTGGAGGTCGACTTGGGTTACAAATGAAAGGCCTGAACACATGGAAAATGGACTCGGGTAGAGAGACCCGACAGTGCGTGCAAGAAGTTTGAACGTTGTAGCTATAAACGAAACACTGAACATCGCGGTAAAGAGGAGATAAACACCATGGGTTGAGTCGGTCCCAACAACACTCCGGGAAGAGTCGGGTGTTGAGACAAAGGTGAAGGCTCAACACTGCAGACATGATCCGAAGAGGCAGAGTCATGAAAAAGGAGATATGGTGGCACTGTTGAAAACGTACCAGCTGAGTCGAGTCAGGAAAAAAAATGTTTGTGCAGATCTGTTATGATATAACTACAGAAACATAAATGAAAGTGACAGTAGCAGAAAGGAAAAATGCACAGCAAGCCAAGAGCTGAAAGGGATGAGTGAAATATACTTGCTGTAACTGAAAATGTAAATGAATTAATTATTTTTTATTGTATGTGATGCAAAGGAAAGTCTCCATAGGAAGAGGAAAAACTGCATGAGTGTTGTAATGATTATTTTTGATGTAATAAACTCAACTGAATAATGAGGAATCAAATGGGTGGAAGGCATAGGATCAGGCATGTTCACCTTGTATTCCATGTAGAATGAAAATTGTAATGTAGTTATCTATATAAGATATGTAATATCGGTGTGGAGAAGGAGGTTAGGAATTAGAATAATTGAAGAGAGTTGAAAGGTGAGATAGCTGCAGAATTAGAGAGAGAAGAAGAATATAAGAGGGAGCAGTGGAGAAGGAGTATAATAGAGCTAAATATCCAGGTAAATCAAAATTATTGTTTCATGTTGAGTAAGGGGATTGTAGTCTCCTTTGAAGTTGTAGCTTGATAAATTTCTAGGTGGAGCTGTTAGGGTCTCGTGATTTGGCAGATTGGTAGACCAAATGACAGGGTAACATGGAACCAGTATTTAGAGTCCTAGGACCTGGCCTTCCTAGACTCAGAGAGGGATCTCTCTATTGGGTGCAAAGGATGTGTTATTTTTTCTCTAGGGTTTTTATTTTAGGCTAGTTGTTAAGTGTAGGGTTTGTTGATTGTTTTGGTTGGGTAAGATGGTCAAGTGGAACAGGTGGAGTGAGAGCCTGTCAAAGCCATTCGGCTATGGAGTCAAATGAATTTAAGGGTGTCTAAATGATGAAACATAGTGTGTTGCAGGGCCAATTTAGTAAGGTTAATGGATCCTTAAGGTGATGTATGAGGTGTAGTGAAAATCAAGTTTGGGAAAGACAATGAGGTCTTAAATATGTATAGTTAAAAGTAACAACTCATGAGGTAGGGAAAGCCATTAAGCTCAATGAACAATACTTAAACTAATAAATATCCAAGTCAAACATTCCAGTGAAACATAGAAAGCATAAGAGCTTCTAACTTTAGAAATTCACCTTCAGAGTTTGGGAAAACATATAAGATAAAACAAATAACGCAATTTATGAAGAGGGAACTCATAAACATCATATATCAAGCTATTGAGAACTCTGAAACAATTTGGTAAGCATGGACAAAGGGCAAGATCGAACGAGACCTCTTTGACTTAACCTAGCAATCAATATTCCACAGAAAGGCTTCAACGTAGGGTTTTTAAAACTTCAAATAAGCAGGGCATAACATGAATCATACTTGTAAAATAGCATACTAACCATATATGAAACAAAAAAAAGTTTTGGTGGACCTAAGGAGCAATCAAGAATTCCTTAAGATGACCAAAAGAAGAAAACATCAAAGCTATAACAAACATGAGGACTGAGGTGCTTCAAAGAGTATGTCTCAACCTATACTTTCTGATTTATAGCAACTAAGAAGCATGAAACATAATGTGAACAAGAAAACATTAACAATTTAATAAGACATCACCATTCACCAAGCTAAGGAATCTTGCAAACAAGCTTCTCCATCATCAAGCCAAACAAGCCAGTCATCCACTTCACAAAACCAATTTCTTCTCCAAGCTCATAAAACCATGTATATTGCTCTTCAAGCTCATCAAATTCCAACAAAATACATAGGGGCCTCATGCTATATTTATGGAGAAAAGGAGGACTAAAACCATAAATGTGGTAGGAAAATGTCAAATATAACCATAAATGTCATTTATGGCCAAGACACCATGCAAGGCCCAAGGCACATAATATCCTAAGAAATAAATGCCAAAATAACTATTTGCACCTAATTCTAGAGAATTTTTCTTCAAAAAAATCAAATATATCTATTTGCAATAAATGAGTGTGTTTTGTTGACTTTTGGTCGAAAACACACTAGGCAGCCTCTCTGCATAGCGCCACTTTAGCAGAAAATAGGGTCTCTTGTGGCTGAGTTTTCGACATCTTGCCGATATCAGATGTGGCTCTGTGATGGATCGTTGGAAAGCCTGATGAGTATACTTTCCAAAAATTCTTGTGTTGTTCTGAGTGGATTACATTTACCTATTCAAAAAAAAAAATTCCCAACACTGCTCTGTGTGCAGCACCTGGTCTGAAAATGAGGCAGAAATGTGAAAATTTTGATGTTTTTTGACCTTTTGGGGGTAAAAAATGCTCCAAATGATCTAAAATTTGGTGACAAGATTCCTGGTGAAGAGAAGAATCCAAAAATGCAAATTTTTCAAGATGAGGATGCACCAAATTTGTGCGTAGCGCCTAGGGCGTTGCGCACAGAGGACTCAAAAATACAAAAAGACAAAATTTGCTCAGAATTCCCTCAAATTTGGTGGAAAATTTCTTCACAGGTTTTTAGAAGCTTATGGAAAATCTTGAGCCATGTCTCAAAGTTTTTCTTGGTCTTTACCTTCTTTGAGTGCTTAAATGTCAATGAGAAGGTGTGATGGTGGTTTTGTAGGTGTCTTGACCTTTGGTGTTGTCATAAGCCTTTTCATTCTTGTCATGGCTTCCATGAGTCACCCCATGCCTCATTGGGTCACTTCTTTGTTGATATTTATCATCATCATCATCATTTTCTTCCTCACTATTTTCCATGCTACCACTTTGGCCTTCAAATTGATCATTACCTTCTTCGCTTGGCTCATATTGACTCTGCCCTTCATAAATGTCCTCCTCTTTTTCATTCCCTGCACTGTCACTTTGATTTTCTTTGTCATTTAGAGGTTGATTAGTGTCATGACAGTCAAGACAGCTATCATGACTATCATCACTATTTCCTTGGCTGACTTGCTCATCATTGACTGTCTTATTAGTGCTATTTCCTTGGTCACTGTTTGCTTCTTCAAAATCTATTTCAACATCATCATTTCCTTGTCCTTGATCTTCTATTTCCTCATAATCTCCCTGTTGGGAAAAATACTGAGAGGGGGGGGTGAATCAGTATTTAGGGCATACTCAAAACTTTTTACTTTTCCTTAATTCAAACCCATACGCTACTTTGTTGAAGCCAAATAGCGTATACACGTGGATATCCTTCATAAAAATTGCGTATACACAAAGATCTAATTATGTCATTAATTCTTCACTTATATCATTCAATCATTCATTCATTAGATGTTCAATAAACAGTAAGCATGTATAGTAAGAACAGAGGAAGTCATCACACATAAGCAACACACATGAACACCAGGATTTTAGGTGGAAACCCAAGTCAGGAGAAAACCACCGCTGCCATTGTCTCAGCCTTCAATATTTTATTATAGAGAAAACATCTTACAACATATGTGTTGGCGCAGCCTCCTACTAGCACACAGGCACCCACCTACGCTCGTTTACCAGCCTCTCCTGGAAGGGAGCTACAACCCCCTGACTCGTTTACCAGCCTCTCCTGGAAGGGAGCTACGACCCCCTACTCTCATTTACCAGCCTCTCCTAGAAGGGAGCTACGACCCCCTGCTCTCGTTTACCAGCATCACCTGGAAGGGAGCTACAGCCCCCTGACTGAAGGCTACAACCCTCAGCACCTCTATGGACCACGTTTCATCAATTTTCACACTGGATCCAAATCTTCCTTTAGAGCACAACTTGCAGGCCACGTTTCATCATATTTTCAGACTGGACCCACTCCACATATTTAAGCTCAATCAAACATCAAACTGATACATAGACAGATAGCAGTAAACCAACAGAGTAGATCAGACATCTCATACCACAAACTTCAGCAAACCCTAGTTTTGCATACGCGCTTTCCTTTCACTGATACCGCATATACACGCGCTTCCGTTCACATCAACCAGCGTATACATCGGTTTATACTTTAGGTCAGATACGCGCTTTCGCTTTACCAAACCCGCGTATATACGCGCTTCCATTGTTCTGAACTAGCGTATACATATTTAGTCATTATAGAGCAGCATACTTCTTCAGATCAGATATTCAGTTCAGATTTAACCCTTTTACTTCAGACAGATGTTCGCCTCATCTCAGATCTAATCATTCCATAAACATATCTAGCAAATACAAATACATTCCAGATCTAGATTCCCTTATTCATCATTTCTTCATTGGTGCATCATACATTCAGATCTTTCATTCAACTGTAACCCTTTACATTCAAATATACTTCAGGGAGAAGTATTCATTCAAGCTCAGACATCTTGCACCCACACTCATGATTTGCATAATGAATTTCTTCTCTTTATATTGGTTTACCCTTTTTCAATACCATGAGCCGAAACTACATTACTTCCGATGGTATTCCTGGATGGGGTCATATAGACGAATCATTACTCAATACAATGGGTCAATACCATGGTGGTTACCCCTGGTTTTGCACTTTATGAGCACTTTTGCCCATACGCGACTTGGAACGTTATTTCCCGCGTGCATACGCGACTTCTCCTAGAAATATCCGCGTATGCCTTGAGACATACTCTTTTCAACATAGATCTAGCACATATTGAATTCCTTTCTTCATTACCTTCTGTACTCTCTGTAGATACATTAGATTTACAACATTTAACAAGTTCATCAAGTAGGCTGCCATCATCTTCATCAAGTGGGTTGCCATTCAAGGAAAACACTCTATCAAGTGGGTTGTCATCAAGGACAACACTCAGCATCATATTGCCAACAAACATCATATCACATCAGATTTACATCATTTACCAAGTCCATCAAGTCGAGAATAACTTCATCAGGTGGATTGCGATCAAGGAAAACACATGTCAACAATCTCATGTCTTCATCTTCATTCAGTGGGTTGCCATCAAGGACAACACTCTACATCATATTGCCAACAATCTCCGCCTTTGGACTTGATGGCAACCACGATGGTGTTTGATCACCACAACAGATAGACACCATGTCACTCTCCCCATTCTTTGACACCATTCTTTCTCTTCATTCAAACACCATGTCACTCTCCCCCTTTCACATCAAGGGCAAAGGGCGGATCAAAACCAACACACTCTCCCCCTTTTCTCCTCATGTAGATCTAATGTATACTGAAGTGACCAAGCTCCCTCTGAGTTCATGCGGAATCTTCAACCATATTTTTCAATGAAGTACATGACTCTATGAACTTCCTATCACAAAAGACTCATACTTACATCAAAGATCCAACCAAGTGGATTTACATATGAGACCCAAATACCCAACCAAGTGGGTTTACACATCTCAACTCAACTACCCAACCAAGTGGGTTTACAAATTTGAAAAGTCCTTACATGACTGAATATTACAATTTTACATCATGGGTCTCAATAAGACCTTTTCATCAAATTACAAATATGACTTTTATGACCAATACCAGAAAGACTTCAAGAAAAAGAACATATTTCAGAACCATCATAATGCCAACAATGCATTATACTCAGCAAGGCTAATGCTCCCCCTGAATCTGTGCATCCAAGCATCCTTTCCATATGACTAAGGCTCCCCCTTAGTTTATGCATCCTGAACACTTTCAACCAATCAACAAGGCATCTTTATAAAACATCAAAGATTGACACAATATTATAAGAACTGGAACACCACCAGAGATACCAGAGATACCAATCAGTACTGCAACTGTGCTGAAGAAAGCTGACCCTAAACAGAAATTTGTCAGCAATCAGACATACGCGGTTTTATGTGCATGAACTCGCGTATATATGCGACTGTGTTTAAGGAAATCCGCGTATCCAATACCATCTTCTATATTTTAATTAGATCTGATCCTCTGTGAGAAAAAGACAGTGTTCAGCTTCTTTCTGAGATATTTGAATGCTTCCCTCGAATACAAATAGATAGAACAATGTAGTTGTGTCTTCAAGCGTCATCCAATGGTTGTAGCATAAGCACATTAGTAACCAAGCCTTCAGATTCTTTGCAGCATCAATACATTCTTTCCAAGAGAAATTATCAATCCAGAACAATATCTTCAAATATGTGTCAAGCAATCATCCATGTGGTCCAATATCATCAAGATCTTCAAGATTTAACATGATGTAACATATGTAGGGAAAAGGTCTCAACCATAGTAACAAACTCTGCATGATCTATTCTTATCTCTGAATCATAAGACTTCCAATCTCATTCAACAGATAAACTTCAGCAAACAGTAAATAGGGCTCATTTACATTCTCATCATAATAAACCATGTATCAAGCCATCATCATTTGAGCATGAGTATCACAATAACCAAAGAATAAGCAGTCATAGTGCCAACAATGCAATCATTAGTATTCAAACTGCTGCTCCCCTTGAACCAGTGCTCCTCCTTAACTTGTGCAACCTGAATACCTTCATCAGCAAGTCATCGGAAACAATCTCTTCATCAAAAAGTAAACAGGACTCATCCATAATCTTCAACATAAGAAACCAAGTATCATATCATCATTATTTAAAACTGAGAAACTAAGCTGATACAGAGTCAATAATATAGTTATTAACAGTCAAACTGATGCTCCCCCTGAACCTCTGCTTCTGATCTTCAGCTGTCATCCCAATTCTCTTATCCTTAATGCATACGCGACTGTGTCTGCTGTAACTCGCGTGGATACGCGATTTTTGTTCATATAACCCGCGTATGGAAAGTGAAGCATAGAAATTTTCACATTCCTTCATCTCCCCCTGAACTTGTCCTTCCTGTACCTGTCTTCTTCATATCAGATGCTCAGTCAGAAATACATATACCCAGAATAATTAAATCAACCATGAGAATCATCATACATTTCTCCCCCTGTGATGATACATCCCCATAATGTATCTCACATTACTTCTGCAGTCATTCAGAGAAGTAAGCTTCAGAAGCGGATGACTGTAGTAGGGTCAATATTCCCTACGTTTCTGATCGGTCCTCCATCTTTTTCCAGATTTGTTTGAACTTTCTATTTGTGTGTTGGAAGTTATCCAATTTCTCATATCTGTTCATCCTGCATTCCTTCTCCACATGACCATACTTATTACAAGCATAACATCTGATGTGACCAGAGAAGTAAGCATAAGGATCATAGTGTGTTTCTCTGTTCTTCCTCCTATTGCAATCAGCTGCTTTGTGACCATACTTGTTGCATGAAAAACAATATCCCTTGAAGCTACCAGAGTACCTTTCTGAGTAGAATCTGTTTGTTTGTGGCTGAATTGTTCTGCTTCTGCAATTTGCTGCAACATGCCCATAATTATGACATTTAAAACATTCAACGTTATTGAATGAATTCCTTTGAGAATTCATGATTTATGGTTGACCTTTTCCTTCTTTCAACTCTTCAGGTTTTGCATTGACTTTCTTTGAATCTTTAGCACTTTATTGTGAAATAGATTCTCCTTTAACAATTTCATGAAAACCAAGACCAAGTTTGATAGCAGGAGAGCTTTGATTCCTCAGAATATTGTCCAAAATCTTAGTACTATCTTGAAACCTCAAAAGTTTAACCTTTTCTTCTAATTTACCTTTGAGAATGTTTACCTCCACCTCCAAGACTTGGCATTGCTTTTTCATGCTTTCTTCTTTCCTTCTTCCATATTCTACTTGATCATTCAGATTTAGAATCTCTTCTTTCAACCCATTTCCTTGTTCTTCAAAAGTTTGTAAGAGTTCTTCATTCTTCTTCTTCGACGCTTCGAGATTTACTTTCAGAGATATATTTCCTGCTTCAAGTCCTGCATTCTTCTTATTTGATTTATCCAGATCTTCTTTGAGGGAGATGATTTATGCTTCAATACCTTCCTTTTCAAATGATTGTAGGGGTTCCTCATTCCTCTTATTTGATGTTTCGAGATCTGCTTTCAGAGAGATGATTTCTGCTTCAATTTTTTCACCTTGATTGGTTGCATAAGCGTACAACCCTTGATACTTATCTATCTGTCCATTTAGTGTTTCTATCTTTTCATTCATCCTAGAGATCACATCTTTGTAGATAGATTCCTTCCTTTCAAATTGATACCAATCATTACTTTCATTATTTGCTTCTAGACTTTCACTCTCTTTAGATGATTTTTGCTGATCTTCAACTTTAATATTAACAGCTTCTTCTAGATCCATACTGTTACTTTCACTATATTTTCATATACAGGTAAGTGAAATACAAGAACAACGATCAATACCTATTTCATCTCCTTCAATTTCTGCTATACATGATTTCTGAGGTATCTCCTTTCCTTGAGTAACCTTCTTCTTTTGCTTCTTTGCCATGAGCACTTGTAGAGCTTGGTCAGAATCTTCTTCATCTTCACTGGACACTTCATCATCATCTTCATTTGCATAATAACTTTTCCTCTTTTCAAATTGTTTCCCTTTACCATGTTTTTCTCTATAAGGACATTTAGCAGCATAGTGACCAACTCTTCCACAATCAAAACATTTGAAGGGAAGCTTACCTTTGAATCTTCCAGTACCTAGTTGGAGTTTTCTCACAAAATTCGCTTCTTCTTCTTCGGATATATAGCTGGATTCTTTGAAAACTTTCTTTTATTTTCCTTTTGCAGATGCCTTAAAAGAAACTTCTTTGATTTGAGAAGGACCTCCTTGTCTCATTTCAAAAGCAATTAGAATACCATGTAATTGAACAATAGTAAGAGTTTTCAGATCTTGCCTTTCTTCAATAACTGAAACTTTAGAGTCAAATTTTGAAGTCAAGGATCTTAAGACTTTTTCCACCAGAGTAGTATCGGTTATGGTTTCACCCAAATTTCTCATTCAATTTACAATATCATCTAGACAAAGAAAGAAACTGGCAACACTTTCATCACTATGCATCCTTAAATTTTCATATTCAATTCTGAGAGTTTGGAGTTTTGCACTTCTTACCTTTGTATCTCCTTCATAGCTCAGAATTATTTTGTCCCATATTTATTTTGCTGAATTTAGCTGCATCACCTTAGAAAATTCTGGTCCAGACATGCTTCCTAATAAGACATTCACTGCTTTGGCATTGATTTCATACTTCTTCCTTTCAGCAGCATCAGTAGGAATACTTGCCGGATATTGATAGCCTTCTTCCACGATTGCCCATACTTCTGCACCAAGACTTTGCAGATATTCTTTTGTTCATACCTTCCAGAATCTCAGATTGCTTCCATTGAATAGAGGTGGCTTTAGAGACATTACTCCTTCACAACTTCCCATTGCTACGGATCTCCTTCAAGCGATCAAGCTTCTGCAGAAGAACCTGCTCCGATACCAATTGTTGGGAAAAATACTGAGAGGGGGGGGTGAATCAATATTTAGGGCATACTCAAAACTTTTTAATTTTCCTTACTTAAAACCCATACGCTACTTTGCTAAAGCCAAATAGCATATACACGCAGATATCCTTCATAAAACTTGCGTATACACAGAGATCTAATTATGTCATTAATTCTTCACTTATATCATTCCATCATTCATTCATTAGATGTTCAATAAATAGTAAGCATGTATAGTAAGAACAGAGGAAGTCATCATACATAAGAAACACACATGAACACCAGGATTTTAGGTGGAAACCCAAGTTGGGAGAAAACCACCGCTGCCGTTGTCTCAGCCTTCAATATTTTATTATAGAGAAAACATCTTACAACATATGTGCTGGCGCAGACTTGACCAGCACGCAGGCACCCACCTGCGCTCGTTTACCAGCCTCTCCCGGAAGGGAGCTACGACCCCCTGACTCGTTTACCAGCCTCTCCTGGAAGGGAGCTACTACCGGCTTCTCATTTACTACCTCTCCCTAGAAGGGGAGCTTTATGACTTTTCAAGCCCTCATTTACCAAACCCTCACTGGGAAGGGAGTTACACTTCGACCGAAGTCTACAACTCCTCAAGACTCTATGGACCACGTTTCTCATCAATTTTCACACTGATCCAAAGCTTCCTTAGAATACAACTCATAGCCACGTTTCATCATATTTTCAGACTGGACCCACTCCACATATTTAAGCTCAATCATACAACCAAACTGATACAATTTCGTATAGTAGTAAACCAACAAAGAGGTAAATCAGGGGAGCATCTCATACCACAAAACTTCGAAAGAAACCCTAGCTTTTCATACGCGCATTCCTTTCACTGATACCGCGTATACACGCGCTTCCGTTCACATCAACCAGCGTATACATCCGTTTATACTTCAGGGTAGATACGCGCTTTCTCTTTACCAAACCCGCGTATATACGCGCTTCCACTGTTCCGAACTAGCATATACATCTTCAGTCATTATAGAGCAGCATACTTCTTCAGATCATATTTTCAGTTCAGATTTAACCCTTTTACTTCAGACAGATGTTCGCCTCATCTCAGATCTAATCATTCCATAAGAAAATACAAATACATTCCAGATCTAGATTCCCTTCTTCATCATTTCTTCATTGGTGCATCATACATTCAGATCTTTCATTCAAATGTAACCCTTTCCATTCAAATATACTTCAGGGAGAAGTATTCATTCAAGCTCAGACATCTTGCACCCACACTCATGATTTGCACAATGAATTTCTTCTCTTTATATAGGTTTACCCTTTTTCAATACCATGAGCCGAAACTACATTACTTCTGATGGTATTCTCGGACGGGGTCACATAGACGAATCATTACTCAATACAATGGGTCAATACCATGGTGGTTACCCCTGGTTTTTCACTTTATGAGCGCTTTTTCCCATACGCGACTTGGCACGTTATTTCCCGCGTGCATACGTGACTTATCCTAGATAAATCCACGTATGCCTTGAGACATACTCTTTTCATCATAGATCTAGCACATATTGAATTCCTTCATTGCCTTCTGTACTCTCTGTGGATACATCAGATTTACATCATTTAACAGGTTCATCAAGACATATTCTATCAAGCACAACTTCATCAAGTAGGCTGCCATCAAGGACAACACTCTATCAAGTGGTTTGTCTTCAAGGACAATAATCAGCATCCTATTGCCAAAAAACATCATATCACATCAAATTTACATCATTTACCAAGTCCATCAAGTCAAGAATAACTTCATCAGGTGGATTTCATGTATCAAGTATAACACATGTTAACACCATGTCTTCATCTTCATTCAAGGCTATCAAGGATAAAACTGCATCATATTTGCAATACTCTATGTCTTCATATGCATCATCTTCATTTATATTTTCAGTGTTTGCACTAAGACTAGGCTCACTTTCATGCTCATGTACATTCTTCTCTTGGTTGTCTTGTGCACTTTCATGTTGACTGTCTTCTTCATTATTTCCTTCATTATCCTCTGTGTCTGCATCTTGCTCATCAGAAATACCTTTTTCTACACTTGGGAGTGATTCCTTTGTATCATCACCATCACTGCCTTGTTCCAAGTGTTCACTGTCTTTATCTTTGTGACGTCCATGTTTATCTCCCTCTTCCCTGTCATCATCATCCTAATGCTCTTCCTCATCAAATTTTGTGTTTGCCCCACTGTCTTCATCATTTCCACCATCATCTTCTTTTTATCAATATTCAATATCTTCATCCATATTGTCAGTGTTTTCACTAGGACTAGGCTCATTGTCATGCTTATGTACATTTTTCTCTTGGTCGTCATGTTCACTTTCTTGCTGATTGTGATCCTCATCATTTTCTTCATTGTTCTCTTGGTCTTCATCTTTCTCATTAGTACCACCCTTTTCTGTACTTGGGAGTGATTCATTGGTATCACTACCATCATTGTCTTCCTCCAAGTGCTTTGGCTTGATAGACCTTTGGCCTTCATCACTGCTGGTACTGATCTCTCCTCCAGAAATAGTGGCTGATCTAGAACAAATTGGTCAGAGCCTTTAGGTCTAGGTAGGAAAAATGAGTGATTTGAGGGAAACTTTTGGCAAATGAGGCAAAATGAATTAGGTCTAGGAATGCTTTCAGATTTTAGAAGGAGGCTTAGCTTGATTTGAGTGTCCTTATGCTAATGATCACTCTTCACTTGGTAATTCCTTGCCCTAGAGGGTTAAATGATAGTTGGCCATAAAGATTAGGGTTTTAGTAAATTTAGGTTTTTTGAAGTTATCCTTTGATTATGCATATAAAAATATCAATGGGAGGGAAAGAAAATTACCACTAACCTTGCTTCACTCATGCAGGAACTTGGGGCAACTTTGAGGAGGAGAAAATTTAGTTTTGGCAATTTTTGAGCAAATTTGACCAAGTCTCCTCTGTGCGTAGTGCCACTGTCTGTGTGCAATTCCAGTCGTTTTGTGCATAGCGCAGTGTTATTTAACACTACACCTTCCTCCTATGTGCGCAGCGCCAGTCTGTCTATGCGCAACGCCTAGAAATTTTGCCAAAAATGACCTTCAGCCAAGAGTTAATTTCAACTGTGCGCAACGCCAATTTGCAGAAGGCATTTGGAGGCCTTCCCGATGTCGGAATGAGCTTTGTGACAGCTTGTTGGAAATATTTTGGAGTATAATTTCCAAAAATTCTTTGTTTTTTACATTTGGTGTCCATTTACCTTTCCAAAAATCGATTTTCCAAAAACTGGTAAAAAAGTGTTGAATGATGGTGTAGAAATGCAAAGTGCTAGTGCAGACAACTTTTGGGGGCTTTCCTTAACTCCCAATTTAGATCATGATAGCTCATTGGAAATATATTCAATTCTAGGTGTCTTTTTATCCATCAAGCAAGTCATTTGGACACTCCAGCTGTGAGAAAACCTTATTTTCCCAAGGTCACTCCAGCAGTGTAGAAATTCTCCTAGGACACCTGTGTTTTTTATATTTCTCCCAAACCATGATACCTGTGTAAAAACTGAAGGAGTTTTTTTAACTTGGGCCTATATTGGACAAAGAACTCTCTCACTTTTGTCAAATTCCTCTCTGCTTGGTCAGAAACATAGTTTGAAGCAAAACTGGCCCTAGGTGTGACACATGGCTTGTCTCTTGGAATGAATTCTTGGAAAATGATGGAGGCATGATGTTTATGAGCTGGTATGGAATTATTCTTGCTGACATGATCTATCAAATGAATCATTTTCTCCTGTTCCTCTTTTTCATATCAAACCCTAGCTTACTTGGAAGAGGAAATTAGGGTTTGGCGTAGGGGATTTAGGACTGTCTTGCAGAGGGAGGGGAATGAAGGGGTTAAGAGTTGTCTAAATTCTTGTGGAAATTTTGGGGGATAGGGATAGATGTTAGAGAGTAGGGGAAAGTGGAATTTCAAGAATTGAGTGAGGGGAAAGGGTCCAAAAGGGAAAAACACAGGCCTAGTCTCGAAAAGTGTCAAATTGTAGTGAAAGGCTAGGTTTTGTAGAAAAATGATGCGTTTGAGGGATAGGAGTGATAGGAAGTGTTTATGAAGTTATATTAAGGATAGGAGGAGGTGTAAGAACATCAGGATACAAGCCTTGTTGATGTTTAACCATGGAGGTCATGAAACTAAGAAAAATGCCCTTAAAAACCCTGTAGAGGTAGATGGATAATGGAAGGAGGAGGATAGGGCAAAAAATAGACTTAGAGGGATGAGGCCAATTTGGAAAAACATAGTGATAATGAGTGGCATGAGCTCATGATAGGTCTTCTTGGGATGGGTGAGCTGAGCTTGACATGAAGGAATGATGAAATAGTGAAAATTTATCCTTAGGATAATGAAGGCCATGAGATTCTTAGAACTCACAATGTTCATGAACTTTGTTTCTAGAAATCTAGAACCGATACTTAGTCATCTTCAGATAGTGAAACTTATGGATGATTAACAGAAGCAAGTTCAGGTACAAGCCTCATGTGGGTTGTAGCCTGTAGAAAATACATCAGATTTGGTGTTTCCATTTCGAGTTGTAGCTTGATATATGTCCATTTGGATTTGGTTGAGGTAGGCACCTCCTGTGGGTCAGAAAGGTTTGGCTAACTTACATGGGAGTCAGGAACATATCAATTTGTAGCTTGATAGATGTCCAATTGTAGCTGGTTGAGGTAGGAGCCTCCTGTGGGTTGTAGCATACAGAAAATACATGGGATTTGGTGCTTCAATTTCAATTTGTAGCTTGATAGATGTCCAATTGTAGTTGATTGAGGTAGGAGCCTCTTGTGGGTTGTAGCCTATAGAAAATACATGGGATTTGGTGCTTCCATTTCAAGTTGTAGCTTGATAGATGTCCAGTTGTATTTGGTTGAGGTAGCAGCCTCCTGTGGGTTGTAGCCTGCAGAAAACAGATGGGAGGTGGAGCTTCCTTGCAATTTGTAAATCGGCGTAATTTGGAGGTAGCAGCCCCTATAGGTGGGAGCCTACAAAAAAATCAAAGGGGGTGAGAGGGGAGTTTTGCTTTGCCTTTACATCACAACAATAATAAAATGTGGTTTTCTCCCTTATGGGTTTCCACTTATATCTTATGTTTATGTGCTTGATGATTATGTGTTGATGTGATGTGGTATTCTTCTTAATTACCTGTTGTCCACATAGTCAATTTGCTAATTTATTATGTATGAATCTGCTTATAAAATTAATTAGATAATGATTTGAATGAAAAGAGTATTAATGACCAGGAATGTAGTAAACTGATTCATTCCCCCCCCTCTCGCCTTAGTTAAGGTTCATCAAAGATGCCGACCTGCTGAGCTGGATCTCCACCAAGTCGAATTTCAAATTTCTGCACAAATTTGGCTCGTAAAAATTCTGTAAAATAGGCCTCAAAGATAAGTGCATATTTTCCAAACCCTAATAGTTGTGAAAAAACTGACAGATTTTTTTGTATATGATCTTGTGCTGAACAAAAACCCCCTTCATATTTCTGAAATTATTTTTCATTTGGTCATAAACTGAGCTTGAAGTTGACTACTAAAACAATCATTTCAAAAATTTTCGTAGCAAACATTTGGTCACAAGTTACAAAAACATCTCTCTAGTAATTTTTTGACTGGAAATTTTGGGGTATTCATTGATGTTTATTAGCTAAACACATGCCTTTATCACTCCCTAGACTGAGGTTTAAACTTGATTTTTCCTCCATGAAATGCTACAAAAAATTTGTAGCAAATATTCACCTTCAATATGGGGAGTTGCTACGAAACTGCCAAATTTATGATATTTTTCCTTTTTATGGTTTCTTGCATATCCATCTCATTCCTAAAAACCCTCTAAAATCTTGTATACTACTAAAAATATTGATTAAAAATAGAGTGGGGAAAAAATATGATTTTATCATGTTCAAGGAGCATATACCTCGACAATGATTTTGAGATTTCTTTTTGCAAGCTCCATATTAATCATTTCAATTTGAGTCTCTAAGGCTTTGGGTTGTATTTCTAGATTATTCTTGTTTTCTTTCATCCATCTACTCCTTTTGTAGAAATTATTTAGCATCATGTGCAATGGTAGAGTTTTTCTTGTGAAAATTACAGCAAAATCCTTAGCAATCTATCCATGAAAACCTTGCAACTTCATTGATCTACCTTTGTATTGCTTCTTATGTGCCATGGCTGCAACACGTTGAGAGAAGCTTCTTGCTAACTGTAAGTTTACCTAATGACAGCTAGACCTCCCTATAATAGTAAAAGAATTTCTTATGAGATCAAGACCAAACTCAAAGTGAAAGGAACAAGGTAAGAATGAGCTTTATGGTGTGAGTGTTTGGGGATAATTGATAAAGGAAAGCTCTAACATATGTCCTTGATTTGTCATGAATCTTACCCACAATTTATTTTTTTAAAGTACTATTAGTAACCACTGCAGAGTTTCGTAGTGAAACAGGTGGCATATGGGACAAATTTGTTGTGAAAGTTTCAAGAACTTTCGTAGAAAATACTATGTTTTAGTAACTAAACTTGATAAGAATTTCTGCAAAACTTTCTAAACACTAATCATGGCCAAATAATGCCGACACATGAAAATTTTATTTTAACTTCCTTGGTAGACCCCATTTATACTCAAATTGACCCTACAAATTGACTATATGACCAAATTGACTTTTTTACATATGATTTTATTTTCAGAAAAAATAAGACCCTAGATAATTTGACCAATTGACTTAAAAAATATTTCTAAGTGTTATCATAGAAAACAGTGGATCCAATGGGGATGTTGCACCCCTGTGGTGTAGCAAAGAACGAAAAGCTACAATGCCAGACCATTGGTTTGATCCCAATTTTAAAACTACATTCAAACCCATTCCCCAAACTGAAAAGAAAACTGCAAACTAAGTGGAAACTAACTACTACTGATGCAATACGATATCAAACCGATGTACAAAATGAAACTAAAAACTGCAAAATGTAGCCTAAATCTGAAGGAAATACTTGCCCAACAAGATTATTTATGTACCAATAACCCTACTCTAATATATGAAAATATGCCTGCTTAACTCAAGCATTATGAAACCTCAAGTATAACCATTCAAAGAGTTGATCTAACACGTGGGCTTCTTGACTATTCTTAAGTGGACCATTTATTGGCAACTCAGAATAAAAATTGAATCCATAGCCTGAACTTATAAATGAAAGAAAGTCAACACTCAATTATGATTAGAATAGAATTACCAAAGGATTTTGATAATCATGAAAAATCACCTCTTCTTTATGATTAAAACCATGAGGTCTGAATTGATTCATAATTGATGGCTTCTTTTGTCATATGTCTTCAATTTCAAGAACATCATGAAATTAAAGGAAACAATATATTTGTCTTCCCTTTCGTGTAAATCAACAAAACCATCCATGCATCCTTGAACATATTCAAACATGACATCCATATTGTGTGTATCAAAACTAATCATTTTCTTATCAAAAAAATAAGATACAACCTTTCGTATTTTTTCTTGAGGACTATCATCTTGATTCTTAACACTAACATCTCCTACACAAACAACTTTATGCATATCATCCATTTAATTTCAATGCTCTCCAAATAGAATAGGTAAAACCTGTATATTCAGCTCTTCATGTAGCTCCAATTTACCTAAAAGTGAACTTTCATCACATGTTACCTCACTGTTCAAAATATTCATTCATGTATTTTCAACAATTTGATCGTGAGGAGTTTCTTCTTGACATAAAATCTCAGAAAAGGAATGGGTTGAAAAATAATTTAAAATATTTGTGTCATACCTCTGACTACTTATAGATTAACAAGGCTGAAGATCCTCATAACATTCATGTAGTATGACTTGGTTGTCAAATCGCTGATCTTTTTCATCTTCAACTAAAGAAGAGACATGTGCTTGTTGGAAAATTTCTTGATCATCTTGACAACTACCTTGTGAATAAAATTCATAAAGTGCCTCTAATATATCATCATCATCCATACATTCTACATCATCATCGATAAATTTAGTATAATGAATGAAACCTTTCCAAATATTACAACAATCTTGAAACAGTGGTGATGAAGTATGAGACTTCCCATAATCTCCAAAAAATATTCTATGAAAAATTTTATAAGAACAGAAGGTTCCTAATGTCAACCTTTCATACCATACTCTAGATTTTTCTTCTAGGGTAGCCATAAACATCTTCATGACACAATCCTCAGGAAATGCAACCCTCAATCTACATATATGTATATGGAATTTAACCAAATGCAAACTAGGATCATCCTTCTTTTCATCTTTGAACATGGCAAGATGAGTTGACCAATCAACACAAGGCATAGGATTTGGAAAACCATAGATGTGAGACCGATCCATAGGAGCATACCTGGAATTTATTTTCGGAGTGGAACTCATCTTGGAACTTCTTCAAGCAATGGTGTCACCATGAAGCTTTGATCTTCTATATATTTTGAGATTGGAGTCACCAGGGTAATATCAGAACCTTTAAAATAAGACTCATATTACAGGTTACCCGCAAGAATCATAATGAAGCGACTTAAAGAAAATCCAGGAAATGGAACTTTTCCACTCCCAGAAGATGCACCAAAATATTATCATTAGACTGGAAAAAGCTGGCTTGTGTCAACCATCAACCTAGCATAACTATTTGAAACCAGATTTTAACTGGAAGTTAGCCCTTCCAGTCTGAGAGGGCTCTCTCATATTACTTATAAATTTTATGTATAAGGCCTAAAACATCATATGGCTAACTATGTAATTTTCTTGTCATTATTCAAGTGAAATACTTTGTTGACAACCACCATTGGGCATGAGCTAAGGAAATTTAATTACAAAAAACTTTGTTTCATGGAAGCTAAGGAAAATTGGCTTAAACATAAACTTTTAGAGTAAAACACAACAAATGGAGGAAGTTGGAGCATATAACGTGAATTAAAAGTAATCAAATTTCCATGAAACTAATAACAATATACAAAATATGGAAATAAAAAAACACATAAGCCAAAAAAAATCTTGGGTTAAAAGACAATCTGCTGCAAAATGGATATTATTTCATGAAGCAAAGATTACGAAAGTGGCTCTTTATAACATTCCTCTACCCCAAAGTGAAAATTCTACACATATATAAAGTGAGGCCTCCATTACAATAGTCTGCCACCTGGGCTATACTCGATGCACAGTAAAGAATCATATTTCTAATTGATTTATAAAATAGTGGACTCTTTTTAGGGATATTTCAGTTTTAAAAGAGTTTGAATACAAAAAGGACTCTTCAATCATTAATTATCTCAAAAAATTATGTTAATAACCCTTATCGAATCAAACCAATATATTTTATCAATGCATTGGACCATTCATGTGTCATCATGTGACATGGATGCTGACCTTGCTGAGTTGGATCTCCATCAAGTCGAATTTCAATTTTTTTGCAAAAAATATGGCTTGGAGAAATTCGGTAAAATAGGCCTCAAAGATAAGTTTGTATTTTCAAAACCCTAATAGTTGTGAAAAAAATGAGAGTGTTTTTGTATATGAACTTCTTTTGAACAAAAACCTCCTTTATATTTCCAAAATTCCTTTCCATTTTGTGAGACCGTGAGCTTGAAGTTGACAACTAAAATAATCATTTCCATAATTTTCGTAGCAAAAACTCGGTAGCAAGTTACAAAAAAAATCCCTCTTGTACTTTTATGATTTTTCTTACTATTCTGGGGTCTTCATTGATTTTTATTAGCTAAATAAATTCCTTTATAACTCCCTAAACTATGTTTTAAACTTTATTTTTCCTCCATGAAAAGCTACAACAAATCTGTAGCAAATATGCACCTTCAATATGGGGAGTTATTATGAAACTGTCAAATTTCTGAGATTTTTCCTTTTTATGATTTATTCAATCTCCATGTGATTTATAGTAGCCTACACAATCCTGTCTACTACTAGAAATATTTATTAAACATAGAGTAGGAAAAATTTTAGGATTTTATCATGTTCAAGGAGCATCTACCTCAACAATTATTTTGAGATTTGTTTTGTAAACTCCACCTTAATCAATTCAATTTGAGTCTCTAAGGCTTTGAATTTTCTCTGTAACATACTCCTATTTTATTGCAGCCATCTATTCCTTTTGTTGACATGCTTTAGCATCCTATACAATGTAGAGTTGTTCTTGTGAAATTTACAAAAGAATCATTTGCAATTTTTCCATGAAATCCCTTCAACTTCACTGAGCCTCCTTTGTACTACTTATTTTATGCCATTGATAAAACACGTTGAGAGAAGCTTATTACCACCTATAATTTTACTTAATGAAAGCTAGACCTCCATATGATAGTAAAATACCTTCCTATTACAGCAAGACCAAAATCAAAGTGAAAGGAGCGAGGTAAGAATGAGCTTTCCGGTGTGAGTGTTTGGGGATAATAGAAAAAGGTAAGCTCTAACATACGTCCATGATCCATCATGAATCTTACCCACAATTTTTTTTTTAGATGTACTGTTAGTAACTGCTGCAGAGTTCCGTAGTGAAACAGGTGGCAAATGTGACATATATGCTACGAAAGTTTCAGGAACTTTCGTAGAATATACTCTGTTTTCGTAATTGAACTTGCTACAAATTTCTGCAAAACTGTCTAAATGCGAAGCATGACCAAATAATCATGACACGTGAAAATTTGGATTTTAACTTCCATGATAAACCCCATTTAAACTCAAATTGACCCTACAAACTTACTATATGACCAAATTGTCTTTTGTACATGTGATTTTATTTTGAGAAAATTTAAAACACTATCTAATTTGACCATTTGACTCAAAAACTATTTCTAAGTGTTATCATAGATAACAGATGGTAAAAATTATTGATTTTAATCTTCGTCAAAGTTTTTTAGTTGAAATTTTCCAAGTCCCAATATTCTTTGGTATGATGATGATAGATGACCTATAAGGTGGGGTGCTTTCTCATGTCACTCTTAGACCTAGTAACTCGTATAATTTCTTCTTTTTCCATATGCTTCTAGAACAATTTGTCTATAAAACCCAATATTTCGTAACGGTGATTCATGAAATAATTGTATCTCATGTTGCACTTATGCCTTAGGTGATGCCACTTTAGGATCCTATAACACTCGTATTCCTATAGCAACTCCTACACTAATTATTTTTTTATATTTAGTACAATCCTCCAAGGATTCCTTTTTGCTTAGTGATTCATTACCTATTTATTTTTCTCTTAATAAGAGAAACACATATTTATTTTTAAAACTAATCAAACTTTTATCTTGATTATAAATTAAGAGTGGTATCTTTAGTTTATCTTTGTGTGCATTTATGTTGTAGGAATTCTCAATCTTGAGAAGGTTGTACTAGTTTTCTCTCTACATGAATATTGCATCCATAATATACATTTAGGGGATTCCCAGCATAAATTTGATCTTGCAACATTTCATGACCTTGATTTCTACATCCTTGTTCACAAACATCAATGGGTATGACCTTATATGATCATGAATCTCCAACTCAAGGTTTCTAACTAGATTGGATGCTAGGGGATTGCCCTATGAACCTGAGTAAAATATAACATATGCCTTAGCATTCTTAACTTAGATCTTGATATGGATGATTTTCTTTTTGTCTCCTTATTTTCCTTGTGATTATGGATATTCAAATTCATCTCCTTCTACACTAAAATGTAGGACATTTTCTCATCCACACCTTATATGTTCTCTACCTAATTTATGTAATTCATTGCTATAATTTTATTCTTCTTAGCATCCTACTTATGGTTCTTAGGGTTTAACTATGGTTGTAGTTTCCAACACTTTTTCTCAGTGTGAACATCAATGTTACAATATTTATAATGGTCATTTCATCCTTGAACTAATTTTTAGTGATTATTGTCTTCTTTTCTTTCCCTTTCTACTTCTTCTTTCCCTCTTTCTAAGAATATTGATTCTCTATCTATTTGGAACCACTTAGATGTCATATTTTTCAACATATATTTTGTAGATATTGTGGTTGCACATAGGCCTCATCAATTTTCTTGGTATTAAATAAAATCACTTGTTTTCATAGATAACTATGCAGATAGCAATATTCCGATATTGAATTATGTACACTTGTACACATTTCCTTTTCCTTTGCTTGAATCAATTCCCACAAATACATTGGTCCTCTAGATACCCAATAGGGTATAATTGGAACTTAATTAGGGTTATAAAATCCTCCCACTCACTTACTAGTGAATCACCCTCTAATCTAAGTACCTTTGTATGAAATTCTCACCAGGTTAATGCATGGCCCTTTAATTTCAGTTTGGAAAGCAAGATATTCTGTTATTCATGTATATGGTGGAAATTACAACCAATGATTCAACTTTACTGCATTTATCTCACATTGGTATGCCTTAATAACCAATTTTGTTTCCATTTTAAATGAGGTCTATGAAGGGGTAATGGCACTAGAACTTGGATGATATTTCTTCATATTTTCGCTAAACTATTTTGAAGGAATTCATTATCTCCAATTTTTCCATCTTATCCAATATCAGAGTTAGAGCCTCTAACCTCCCTAAATTATTTAAGCTTTCTTATAAGAGAAACCATGAGTGGGGCCATATTGCAAGACATCCTAATGAATTTCTCCTCCATCCTCACAAATTATCTTCTACTAGGTCTTGAGGGTTGTTGTGAATAAACTAATCCATCATGACTACGGTTTTTTTTATTCATTAAATACCACATATATTCCACTAGAAAAATCGTCACAACAAATCTGATAAAATTATACTTAGAAATTTGAAATCTACACTATGAAAGTTTATTTCTCCTTACATTTATAGATATGTAAATTATGGTATATTGCATATGCATAAAAAATACAATTATGTAGAAAATACAGAAGGAAAAAAAGACGAAAAATCACATCCACAATTGACATAAGAGATAACCTAGGAAAACCTTTTAGGATAAAACCCAGCTAAAAGGTGAGGGTTATTTTCTCTTTTTCTTTGAATAAAAAATGGTTGCAAGTAAAAATAAGGAATGTGGCTCAAGGCTACTATGATGAAAATATTATATCTATATTATCTCTCCCTATCTCTCTTGACTACTTTGGTCGTTTATGAAAAAAATGCCCTTGAAAATAATGGAGCCCCCTTTTCCTTCTAGTGACCCAGTGATAACATAGTCTAATAGCTTACTAGTGGTTAGATTTAACTCCCTCAATTCTTAACCAAAGTTGCAATACATACTCTTCTATATTATTCTTTATCAAGATCATATGGCTATACCATTATCCTTGGGTAATGGGTTTTATGTGGTATCCTCTCAAATTACGGTGATGAGAATAGGAAGGTCACTTCCAAGTGGCATAAATTTTTCATACAAACATTGAATGAGGTGATTCTTGTGTTTTTGGAAATTTATTTGTGTGTATAATATGAAAAAAAGGTGTAATTCTAAAGCGAAAAAAAGGTTAATCCCCAAAAAACACCATTTGTTGCCTCAAAATGATTTGGGAAGGTTTTAAACCTCAGTTTTCCAAACTGAGCCCCACTGATAAAATGGACCTATAATTTGATCACTCCACTTTTTCCACTTTCAAAGCATTTATTTGGATGAAAAAATATATAATAATACAATCTAAATCATTGGACCCTGTAACCTATCACAAGGAGTCCAAATAAAATTTACCAATATGATATATAAATTACCACGTATATTCCACTAAAATAGTTCCTCAATATTTCGTATTATATTATGAAATTTTTGACCATGTAGACAAATATTACTTAGATCCAGATTACTTAAATCCTATATTTTCTTGAGTTTATGAAATAACTGAAGTAATAAAGGGAAAAAAATAGTCACATCAACAAACCCTCCACACAAATGAATAAAATATTTATCCTAGGAAACCCAATATAGGAAAAAACCCAGCTAGAAGGTGAGGTTGATGCTCTTCTCTCTTTTCTTTAGTTATAAAAATGAACATATAAAGGAATGGGAAATCACTATGCAGTTACCCTTTTACATGATGGTCTAAATTGCTATTTTAGAATCCTCCTCCTACTATGTTATCCTCTCAAAATACCACTCCTACATGTTTTTTATTAATTATGGAACAAGTAAAATGTTAAAGAATGGAAACCCGTTTCCTCCCATTGGCATGATATGTAACATATCCAAATAGCCATCTACATTTATAATTTTTACTTCCTCAATAATTAGTTAGTGATAATGTTTTTGACCTTATAGAATCTTCTTCGAAATCAACATGTCGTTAGGCCCCACATAAGTGAGTAACAAGGGTTTACATGGTATTTACTTGTGCCATGGTGGTCAAAAAGGTAAGTTAACTTGTAGGTGTAAATTTTGTATATAAGCTCTAATTGAGGTTATGTTTTCACCATTGGAAAGGTCTTGGAGTGCATAAATCAGTGTTGGAAAGGTTGGAAAGGTAGATTGATGCCTCAAAATGGTTATATAAGGTTCTAACCTCAACTTGCCAAAATAGGCCATGCCACTAGAATGGGCCCTAAAATCTAGTTCATCTAATATTTCCACCTAGAAATTAGTAATATAGATGTAAAATTATATGATGATATAATCTACATCATGCAACCAAATTGAGAAAAAGGAGGAGAATACTAAAGATATCTCCTAACATCTTTAAATATATAGATCCAACATTCAACAAGTAAACATACAATGGGAAAAGAATACATGTGATGAATAAAAGTGGTGTCCCCTAATTAGACACCCTTGTAACCTATAATGACACCCCTTTGAGTTATTTCATTAGAAAATATCTTCCATGAATTCAATCTCCACATACCCTGAGGTGTGTTGTAAGAATAAAACAGGCCTCTTGAGCATCATGTCCCTATAATACTTCAAGAACAACATTAATGAAGACCACTCAAGCATATCAGGTAATTTGGCATTACAGCTAGGGCTATTATATTCCCCCTTATTTTATTCCCTAAATTATTCCATCAAGTACTATTTTTTGGAACCTTAAAGGATATCACAAAATTATAGGAATTTATACTCTTTTATCCTTATGACCTTGCAAACGATAACATTTGTAGAATAGACAATTGAAGAAATGGTTTTGGTGGAATATCAAGAGACTAGGAGTTATAATAGTGCGATAATTCTTAGCTAGTAGTAATAATCCTATTATATTTTAAAATAATAAAAATAAAATTGAGTAATACTTATTAAATTAATATAAAAAAGGTCTTTGTACCACCAACATCATTATGGGATCTCTCTAGAAAATTCCTTTTCATGGACTTTTCCATACTATTATAAGTGGTCTATCTCAATAATATATCTACAAAGGGTTGGTGACAATAATATAACTATCAAACAACATTTTTGAGGAACCCCGAGGCCAGTGGAATCAATTAGGGACCCTAACCTAGAGAGTTGGATCTATAAAGCCTAAAAATGAAATGTAAGCATTAATTTCACACATTATATTCCATAGATATAAATGAACAATAGCATGCCATATAGAAAACCAACACAACCATTGTTTTAATGCATCAATCCAAGTATTAGAATTTAAATTACATCTAAGACAATCACACAAACTCTAATTTAAACATAAATCTATTTTTTAATCAAAAAACATAAATTTTGTTGCACATGAGAGAAGCTAAGCTAATCAATATTGTTAAACTAAAAAAATATGTAACTCAAAATTAAGTTGATTCCTTAATAATATCATTATAATATATGTAGTTTAAAAACATGCACATATTCAGTGGACCTTATAGTTAAGAACATGTATTTACCCTAAGAGATCATAGCTTCAAATCCAAAGGAGGGTAGTGTATGTACACCTTCATAGATTTTAAAATTATATTATTGCTATATCGTAAATTTATTGCGACGAATTTATCAATGTCAATTCTTTTATCCATTCAATTCGTTGTCATCATTAATGTTTGTGAAGATACATTCACAACCATGAAATAAATTTAACTAAAATTATATTTTTATTATATCTTAAATTCATTGTGAGTAATTTATCAATGCCATTGCTTTTATCCATTCAATTCCTTGTCATCACTAATGTTTATGCAGATACATTCACAACCATGAAATAAATACACTTTGTTCAACTAAATCTCTTGTACAAATTCTACAACTAAACCTAATAATCGATCCTTGTAGTCTAAGTCTATCATAACATTACATAAACACACCCACAATAGGTGTATCTTTTCTGGAACAGGGATTCAAAATTTTAATTTAATTATCAAGAATGATTAGGTAGACGTTATGGATTTAAACTGCGTAGAATATTCTAAAAAGTTCTTAATAATATTCACAAATAAAAGGTTGATATTTATCTCCAAATTAGTTATGTTCTTTTTTCCCTTCTAATTAAATAGACCAATTAAAAAAAGTCAATTGAGTAGATGTCAATTATAGTTTTTTTGACATGCAGTATTGATAATTCATGGTATTAGGTAATGTTATTGTAACAAATTCTATTTACAGATTAAGAATATCCATAGTAAAGTGAGAATGAATATATGTGGTTAAGCATCTTGTTACATATTTTTTTAAATGCTTATATGTTTAACTTATATACTAACATAGTCATATAAAATGGTTGCTAAATTCATATAGGAATCAATCCATGATAAATCTCAAAACACTTACCCCACAATACATCTCACATTACCTAGATTAGAAAAAATCATAGAAAAATAACTAAATTATAACTTTATTTTAAATTATTGTTATTATTAATTATAAAAGGAACTAATATATGAGTTAAACATGAACATTTTTAACGATGCAGATTCATCCTCACTTTACCATGGAAATTATTAACTTGTAAATAGATTTTGTTACAATGCAATGGCTTATGAATATCGGATACCAATATGATGTGTTAATGTGACATTTTCTTTAATTAACTAATTTGAGATAAATGAATTAAAGGAGCATAATTAATTTGGAGATAAATATTAGCCCTTGATCTATAAATATTACAATGAATATTCTTGCATATTCCATGGAATTTAAATCTCTACCATCCACTTAATAATTACTGATTAAATTAAAATTATAGAATACATATTCTAAAATAGACATTCTCATAGACATAATTAATTATTTTTATGTTTAATATTAAAATTTTAAGACACAATTATAATTTCATTAATTTTTCAAAATGTATTATGATTTTTTATTTTTTAATCAATGTCAATAACATTTAACAACCATTTAATTTATATTTAAGTAATAATTATGTAAATATGTTTAAATAATACCGAATCTAACGAAACCTTATAATTGTCGAAGTAAAAATAAACCTATCATGTGTGCATTTTTATTAGGTATAGATACTATCAATTAAGAGGTGAGTATAAAATTGATTAGTATATCAATATGAACATGGTTAACCTGAAAATTATTAATGATAGAAACTTTCATGATTGTTAGTTATACTGAAGTTTATTAATCAAAGATATTGTCATGATTTCTTATTCGAATTTAATTACGCCGAAGGTGTTCTGTAAGGGAGCGCTCACCCACGACCTTCATCTTTTATATAACGACATTTACATGCTACAAATTGTTGTGAGTCGTGCTTGAATGCGTATGATATAGGTTGGTTTTGTGTTCAATACGGATTGGATATGGTAATGACCACTTCAGTAATAGAAGGAGACGGTACCTGTAAAGAAGTCTCTTCTTTCGAGTTGACTTTGGAAATCTTGTATGATTTTATTTCCATTGGATTTCCACATATATTATTATTAAATTCCGTATTTAAGATAATATATTACCAATATAAATATACCTATATAATCACAACATGAAAAGGCAAGGATATTACAATAAATCGTTCATGTGCACTTGGTATTATGAGTTCATGATGATTTTTGGACATGTCCATTTTTTCTTCATTCATATCATTACAGAGCCTCCAGTTGAAATGGTGCAAGAGGTATTACATAGCATACTTGACAACAATTATTCCCAAATTTTGTTCAGGGCATCACCTCTACTTTGCTCTAAAGCAATCTATTCAAAATTTTCTACTTTTGTATCTAGAAAGTTAGCTTCCATGAATATCTCCAACTTGAAACCTTTAGCACGCCACCCCACCCCACCTCACCTCGACTTTGGGTTCCTTCGAATTACCCAAATTTTCACCAGAAGCCGAGTTCCACTCCCAACACATTGCTTGTTTCATTTGATATGTGGGGAAGTGATAAAGTCATTGATGAGTGGAATATAAGTGTTTATTGTACCACATATTATAATAAACGAGATGAGGTATATTCAATATATGTACCATACTCCCCATTCCAACTATGTGTTCCATCTCATCTCGAAGCTTCTTTATAACTAGTGGGTTTCTTATCAATTTTAACATTGCCCACTCTATGCTTAAAGATGAGGAAAATATGAACATCAGAAAGATATCAATACCCAGAGTAAACCTCAAGTGTGAACAACTCTGGAGTCTTCAAAATCAAGTAGAATACTTTCAAGTTGATCCATTTTCCTAATAGTAACGAGATTATTAGTAAATCCTTCTATACCTGGAAGAAATGCTTTTAGAATGAATTCTAAACCTCTAGTGAATCTCAAAATCTATCTCAAATAGGGCAAATATCTGTCCTTATCAAATCCATAGTCATCTCCACATAACACACAAAAAATGTGTATGGTTTACAAAATTTTCACTTGGAATTTATAATGATGTGTGTCAAATTTATCAACATGCACACAAATTTGGACATAAGAATAAACTCTATGTTAAATATCATGGACTTGTCCAAGCATCTGAAAATTTCAACTAGACAAAAATTTTCTCGATGGAATTTGGCAATTTGTTCTAAAAATATCTAAAATTGGGAGTATTTGATTCATTTTTTTAATGGTGGAAATGGATTCAACACCCTCAAGTACCCCTAAGGCACCCAAAATTTTGAAACCTAACAATTGTAACCTAGATTTCCAAATATTTCTGATGAGTTTCATCAAAATCATGATAGAAAAATAATTATTTTCTACGTGAAATTATCTCCTATTTAGACTATGCTAGACATCATTGCACATAGGAAACTATATATGTCTGCATAGACATTTCTACTAATGGGAACAAGAGAAAAGGAAATCAATGATTTATCGTTTTAGTGTTGGTTCATTCATTGATTTATTTAGCATGAGTTTGATGGTTAAGAAAGTCTATTTAGTTTAAAGATTCAATAGGTTCAAAAAACACAACTAAAGTGAATAGAGTATTTATATCTATGATTTTAGTTTTAATAATGAAATCACTAAAAAAAATTATGATATATTTTTAAAATTTTATAATAATTTATTAAATTAAATAGTTAATATAAATAATTGATTTTGTATAAGTTAAATATATTGATTTTTTCAAATTTAAAATTTCTTATAACATTAAATTTATTTATATATTTCAAATTATATTTATATTATAATAATAAGATTTCAATAAATTATTGATACAATCACATTAATAAATGTGGTTGATATGGGTAGATTGGAGTATATCAACCACATTTTCACTTGTTTAACGATAAATTAAGGACATGGCCACCACTATGACTGTAAATACGAAGAGTTGATATGTTCTCTGAAATAGATAATCACTTCGTTGACTCCCTCCATAGGTTGTTTCTTCTTTAAAAGTCATATTTTTAAAAGTAGTTCAAACATAGAGGAAGTGTGAGATTTGAAACGAATTCCATTCCCTGATAATTGGAATTGAAATGGAAACATTGAATGAAATTATGGTTCAATTGAAATGGCAACATTGAGTGAAATTATTGTTCACAACCATCAACCAGAATTGGAAACCAATAAATTCATATCTTATTGGCATTGGAATCAGAAAAAAATAAATTATTTATACATATATACTTGCTTTATAATAGATTCAACTAGGTGATGTGCATATATACTTGCTTTATAATAGATTCAACTAGGGGATGTGTGTTTATAAGAATTTTTTTTTAAATAGAGTTGTATAATTTTTTGCATTTTTTTTCTATTTTTATTGGAATTCGATGGCATTATTTTTACGAATATATTGAATTTTACTTTTTCAAGATGAATTTTAAATGTATAAATAGATTAAGTACATGAAAATTCTCAAACTTTTTGCAGATTACATATCCAAAATTAAGAGTTAAAAAAATCCTACCAAATTTGCAGAAAATAAAAAAAATTCTAACTATTAAACTACTAATTATAAAACTCCCAAGTTATAAATTTATTTTAAATAATAGATATTATTATACATTAAAAAAACATGTAATAAGACTATTAATCATGGATATTCGCATGCACTTTACCCTATCTGCAAATAGGCTTTGTTACAATACCATGGATTATCAATACCACATGCCCCCAAAACTCATAACACTTGTCAATATGAAATTTTATTTAATTATTCAATTTAATCAAAAGGAAAAAAAATCAAAGTTATTTTAGAGGTAAACATCAACTTTTTATTTTTTCATACTATTTATAGTATTGTACATTAGTCTTTGGAGATTAAATCCCTATCATCCATCTAATAATTCTTGATAATTAAACTATAATTATAAAATCCATATTGAAAAATACAAACATCTATAAACATAATTATTAATAATTTTTAGTTTATCTAATAATATATTTCAATGGGGAGGTAAGAGCAGGAGGGGTTATATATCACTGATGAATAAATTGATATTTAATACACTTTGGGTCTCGGGTTTGCTTCCAATAACCAAGAGGGGTTTTTGTCCTTGTGGAAAGGTGTGGAAATAGAATTATTAAAAGATAATCAATATATTTTGGTAGTCAGGGACTCAATGATAGTCATACAACAAGTGCTTAAATTAAGAGACAATCTCAACAGTTATCAAATTCCTATTTTTCAAAGGATCCACGTACAAATTGGAAAGTTTGAATAAATCTAGTTATTCCATGTTAAGCTACACCCTAATTCTAGAGAAAACAGCCTAGCAAATAAAGGATCCTCTTTCGAACAAGGAATGATTCTACAGAATAATGAAAAATTATTATACAAATATTTTCCATGAACAAAGCAATAAAAAATAAGGTCCCTAGAGAAATGGGCACTATAAGTGTAAGGGGAACAAATAAGGCCATTATGAAGTCTCGTCGAAACATTGATAGAGGTAAAACTATGTTGTGTAACCAGCTCCAAAAATAGAAGAAAAGAGATATCAACGCCTTAGAAATAAGCCACTTCGAGGGGGCAACCTCCAATAAATTACATAAATGAACAATTCTTGGATGATGCAATTTACAAAACCTCCTTTCTATATATAGGAGTCCATGTGGCCATAATGTAATCCTAGTGGGCCACAATGTAATCCTAGCCGACCTAACAATAATAATTTAAGGGCACAATAATAACAAAATGGGGGTTACAAGGGTACAATAATAACAATAAGGGGGTTACACTAACAACAATAAGGGACTATACTAGTAATATAGGCACCTAACATGCCCCTCTCCTTCAAAAAAGTGTTGTCCTCAACGCTTGAGTAGCTCTGGGTGCTTCTGTATAAAATTCTCATCCTCCCATGTAGAATCTTCGGTGGGTAAGTTCTTCCACTTGATGAGATACTCTGAAATTGATCGATTCCGTAGTTGTCGAGTTCTTGTTTCCATGACCGCTTCTGGTTCCAATATGATTTTTCCTTCCTCATCGAGTTCTGGCAATATTGTTTGAACTGGAAGATTTTCTCCTATAACCTTCTTTAAGCATGAAACATGGAAAACTGGATGTACTCGCGAAGAAGCAGGAAGCTCCAATTTGTATGCCATAGTACCAATCTTTTGCAACACCTTGTAAGGACCATAGCACTTTGGCGATAATTTATTATCCTTCTTTGCTTGCTTGAGGGACATTTGTTTGTATGGTTGTAGCCGTAAAAATACCCAATCTCCTACATCAAAACTTCTCTCGCTACGATGCTGATCTGCCTGTTGTTTCATTCGATTTTGTGCCAAATTCGGGTTATCCTTTAAGAGTTGGAGAACTTCTTGCTGATGCTCGATGTGATCTTCCACTGCTTGAACCTTCGAATTTTCCCTTAAAGATGATGTGATGGATGGTGGATGATATCCATAAAGTGCCATAAATGGGGTCATTTTTCCTGCAGTATGGAAGGAAGTGTTATACCACCATTCAGCGAGAGGTAACCACTTGACCCATTGTGTTTGTTTATCAGATACAAAACAATGAAGATATCCTTCCAAAAATGTATTTACTATCTCAGTTTGACCATCAGATTGAGGATGATAAGATGAGCTATGAGCTAATTGAGTACCCAAACAAGAAAATAACTCTGTCCAAAAATTTCTAGTAAAAATGGGATCTTTGTTGCTCACAATAACCTTTGGGCGTCCATGTAGCTTTTGAAATCTATCCATAAATGTAGTAGCAACTGTACTTTCTTTAAATGGATGAGATAATGCACAAAAGTGTGCATACTTGGTAAGTCTATCAACTACCACCATGATGACACTCTTTCCTTCGGACTTAGGTAAACCTGTGATAAAATCCATTGAAATCTCCTCCCAACGTTGACTTGGAATGGATAAAGGTTGTAGAAGTCCCAGGTTCTTAATTGTCTCAACTTTATTATGCTGGCAAACCAAACATTCCGCCACAAAATTTTGAATATCAGATTTAAGGCCATCCCAAAAAAAATCTTTCTTCACCCTGTGGTAAGTTTTTAAAAATCCTGAGTGTCCTCCTAAAGGAGAAGTGTGCAATTCCAGAAGAATCTTTTGTTTTAGTTGGGAATTTTTACAAAGATATAAGCGATCTTTGTACCATAAGGAATCATTTTTCCAATTAAATGTATCAGATGTACTAGGATCTTGCCGTAACTTTTGAATGAGTGTCCATACATCTTTTTCCTTCTTCCATTCATCTCTTGCTTCGGTTATCCAATCTGGTTGGATAATAGAAATGGCACAAAGCAATGCTTCCACCTCTTCATTCTTTCTTGAGAGTGCATCTGCAACAACATTAAGCTTTCCTTTTTGTATATTATTTCAAAGTCATAACCCAACATCTTTGTGACCCATTTTTGCTGCTCTTCTGAAGATAGTCTTTGTTCCAAAAAGTGTTTAAGACTATCTTGATCAGTTTTTACCTTGAAGTGTCTTCCCATTAGGTAAGTTCTCCATTTCTTTAGTGCATGCAGTATTGCTAACATTTCCTTATCATAAATAGGTTTATGTAAATACTTTCTTTTGATTGGACGACTTTCAAAAGCAATGGGTCTTCCTTCCTGCATTAAAACCGCACCAATTCCATTTCCTGAGGCATCACATTCCACAATAAAGGTTTTTGCGAAGTCTAGCATAGCTAAGACCGGTGCTAGGCACATTGCCTCTTTAAGATGTTCAAAGGCCTTAGTTGCTTCAGGAGTCCATGAAAATGCATCTTTCTTCAATAATGTTGTTAGAGGTGCCGCTATTCTCCCATAATTCTTAACAAACTTGCAATAATACCCTGTTAACCCAAGAAATCCTTGCAACTACTTTATGGTTGTGGGGACTTTCCATTCCTTAATGGCTTTAATTTTGTTAGGGTCTACTTTAACACCCTCGTGAGATACAATATGACCCAGATATTCCACCTCTTGTACTCCAAAGAAACATTTGGATGTTTTTTCATATAATTTTTTCTCCTGCAATAGTTTGAACACCCTGTCAACATGTTCAACATGATCCTTCCAAGGCCTTCTATAGATTAGTATATCATCAAAAAATACTAGCACAAATTTTCTAAGGAAGCGTTTGAAAATGGAATTCATCAACCCTTGAAATGTAGAAGGTGCATTGGTAAGGCCAAAAGGCATGACCAAAAATTCATAATGACCCTCATGAGTTCGAAATGCTATTTTTGGAATATCTTCAGTCTTCATTCTAATTTGATGATATCCTGAACGAAGATCCAACTTGGTAAAATAAATTGCACCATGTAATTCATCCAATAATTCATCAATCACAGGAATGGGAAATTTATCTTTAATGGTGAGCTTATTGAGCTCCCTATAATCCGGACACATTCGCCATGATCCATCCTTCTTGTGTACCAATACTACAGGAGCAAAGAAAGAACTTTGACTAGGTCGAATTATACCCGCCTCTAACATTTCTGCAATCATACGTTCAATTTCGCTCTTTTGGAAGTAAGGATATCTATAAGGCCTGATGTTTGGAGGAACACTTCCTGGAATCAAATGAATAGCATGATCATGATCACAAATAGGTGGGAGTCCTTTGGGAGTTTCAAACACCTTTGAATGATTGTCCAAGACTTGTTGGAGATCTGCAGAAATAGATGATTTTGATGTTGGAACTTCTAGTGAGCATAATTGTGCAATTACGCCTCGCTGTTCTTTCTTTAGAAGCTTTGTCATGACATTAGAGCTTATTATCCTTCCTGGCTTCCCCGCAATACCCCGTAATTCGACTTCCTTCCCTTCTGAAAAAAATTTCAAGAAAAGTTCTTGAAAATTAAAAGCTACCGTCCCCAAAGATTGTAACCATTGTACTCCTAGTACAACATCAGCACCTCCCATAGGAATGGCAAGCATTGGAATAGTCAATACATATTCCCCCATGGTTAGCTCGATATTATGGCATTTTCCAGAGCAATTTATAGTTCCTCCATTTGCAACCATCACTTGACATTCTGGTGCTGGGTATAGGAAACAATTTAATTCCTTGGCTACCTTATAATGAATAAAATTATGGGTGCTACCCGAATCAATCAACACTATTACCCTTTTCTTCTTGATATGTCCTTCTATCTTGAGAGTTTGAGGAGTGGTAATTCCTGCCAGTGCATTACACGATATGGTCGGATTCATTTCTTCCTCTTCTAGGGCTGGTTCCTGGTGTATATCCTCTTCTTATTCATTTTCTTCTTCCTCTTCACAATCTATGTAAAATAATTTCTTCTCAGCACACTTATGACCTTTACTGTATTTTCTATCACAACCGTAGCGAAACCCTTTTGCTATTTTTTCTTCCAATTGTTGTGGTGTCAACCTTGTAGGTTGTGGAAATCTAGGCGTAGCAACACTTCCTTCTTTATAGAATTGAGTGGTAGGCTTCCTTGTCGTCATTATTTTACATTCAACTTTTCTTGCCAACCTGAATGCCTTCTCCAATGAATCCGGTTCCAAAACGCGAACTTCATGTTGGATGTTATCCTTTAAAGTGCCTATGAAGAGATCGATCTTGTGTTCGTTTGGAATATCAGTTACCCTTATATTCAATTATTGGAAGTCCTCAATGTGCTGCCCCACTAAACCCTTTTGTTTGAGATTTATCAATTGGCTAAATAATTTGTTGCTCTTTGTATCCTCATAATGTGCTATCATTTCCTCTGTAAAATTGACCAAGTGACAATTTTTTTACGGGAGCAAAGCCATCGATACCATACAAATGTATTTTTTTCTAAATGTAAAGTTGAAATGTGTACCTTTTGTGTGTTTTTCATGTTATGGAGATCAAAATATTGCTCCATCTGTAGTATCCATGTTACAGGATCCTTTCCGTCAAACTTCCTCATATCCATTTTTGGAATATGGTGGCTCTTCCCGCCGACATTAGAGTTTATGAAATCACAATTGACATTTATTTTATTCTCATCATGAGGTTCTTCTACTATCTTTTCACCATTAGGAAACATTTCTTGTATCAACTTTGTCAAACCTTCGATGGCTGCTTTTAGATCATTCTTCATGTTTTCCATGTTGTCTTTCATGTCATTCATCTTAGCTTCCATGCCAGCTTCCATGCCAGCTTCCATGCCATCCATCTCAGCTTCCATGCCTTTCTTTAAACCGTCCATCTTCGCTTCCATGCCTTTCTTCAAAATTTCCATCTCATTTTTTGTTTCTCCTTGCGAGAGTGAAATTTGTTGCACTTGCTCTTGTAATTTTGATAGATCATGTTGCAATTCTTCATCTTCATGAGTCATAGTAGAGCCTTCTGAAGGCTTAATGGGTGTGGAATTATTTTTACAAGGAATATTTTAGAACCCAATACTGATATCTATTCTACAATATGCCCTTGGAATCAATTCAAATTGATTCTTCAAACAAGACTTATGCAATTTGAAAAAAAAATACACACCTTTTTCTTGCTTTTGAGGAGCTCGATATTGAAATTGGGTTATCTCTGTAATTGCAGCACTTCAATATTTGAATTTTGGTACTAACATAGCCCTCTGAATTATATTTCGAATTCCACAGGCCTAACCTGATTTGGATTCTCCAAGACAATGTTGTGTCCAATCTCCCACAATGACCTAATTATGGACTGGTTCAGTACAACGAACTTGTATGACTTGCCACGTGTCACTATTTCTTCCTTCGGCTCTGAAATTGATAGCCAAGAAACTAAAGTCCGTTTAATAGTGATCAATTTTTACAGCACTCCAATCTGATTCTCAGAGAGAGATTTATGAATATTTTCCCACGATCACCTCTTTGAGATGAAATTCAGGAGCCTGACAAAGCACTACCTTCCACAGATCATATCTCCAAATATATTGTGAACCAAGATCTGAAATTTTTTTACGATGTTCCTCAAGATTGTAGCTTCACACCCTATGCATTTCAACTTCTGAGACTTTATAGAAAAATAATTATAGCTCAAATGCCACGATGACTTGTTTAGGAGCCTGAAAAAATACCTAACTTCCACAGATCATATCTCCGAAAATATTTCGAACCAAGCTTTGAAATTTTTAGACGATATTCCTCAGGATTTTGGCTTCGCACCCTAAAAATTTTAGCTTCTGAAACTTCTTAGAAAAAACGTTATAGTGAAAATTCCACGATGAACTGTTTGGAGCAATGAAACCCTAGAATCCAAAGCTCTGATACCAAATGTTGTGTAACCAGCTCCTAAAATAGAAGAAAAGAGATATGAACACCTTAGAAATAAGCCACTTCAAGGGGGAAACCTCCAATAAATTACACAAATGAACAATTCTTGGATGATACAATTTACAAAACCTCCTTTCTATATATAGCAGTCCATGTGGCCATAATGTAATCCTAGTGGGCCACAATGTAATCCTAGCCGACCTAACAATAATAATTTAGGGGCACAATAATAACAAAATGGGGGTTACAAGGGTACAATAATAACAATAAGGGGGTTACACTAATAACAATAAGGGACTATACTAGTAATATAGGCACGTAACAAACTATGATGATGAGACACCCAAAGTCTAAAACATATGTCTAGAGGTTATATTTTATGATAGGTACGGGGAATTCATTCCCCACTTGGGTGAGGCTATGTGAGAATCCCAATAGCATGGATAGGTGATGTTCTAGAAACACCCCTCATAATTTAATTAAGGGAAGGTATATAGGGGTTTTAATTCAACAATTGAGCTTGGCATGGTTGAGTAGCATAATAGTGATAGATGTGAATACAAAAATTAGTTGTGAATGTGAAGGTCAAGGACTGATGGACAAAAATATTAATGAGGGGGGGAATTTTCTTAAGGCTCACAAGTGGAGGCATGAAAATCTAGAAAACGCTCTTGCTCATAAAGCAAATTCTAAAATATGTCGAGTTGTTCTCCCTAGGATTATGGTTCGTATAAGGTTTAGGTGACTATCTAGAGCTCCGTTGAGTCAAACATTCGTATTCAATATGGATAGCATAGCCTTAAATAATTTGATTCAAGAGAATGAATAAAATGGCACAAATGGATTATATGATATTCACCACGGAGCACATTTTATATCTGTTGAATAGATAAGGGGAAATTTTTAGTAATAGATAGGTTTCAAGAAAATATGGAAATGCAGGATCATTTTTTAGAGAAAATTGAATTTTCTATCCAAATTGGTTCAACGGAGGTGAATGTGGAGCAAATGGGCACTCTTCCACTGAATGAACAAATTTTCCAAGAAGGTGAGGAAGCGATACCAATTGAAAAGGATGTTGACCATGGGTTGTCCCCAACCAACTAGTTAATTTTCCTTTCTTTTTGTTAGAATGCGTATTGAAAATATGTACTGGTTTTAGGTGTTTTTTGTAATATTTTCAAGTATATTCAGATAAGGACTAAGATAGGCATGAGTAGTTAAAGGCATGATCTATTTCGGCCTGGTCAAATGTCATAAACTAAATAATTAGTTGAATATGTAAAATGTTATGGCCTTGAATCTATCTTTTCATACAAATTGTCTATTGTAGTATTGTATGGTTTTATTGACTAGCCATCAAAGTGATATTAAAACATTAGATAACCACCATAATTACACCATAAATTAAAATTCCAAAAATAACAATACAATTTTTATTTTAATATTTTTCGTTATGTGGTGTAATTCTCGACAACTTTTCTTTTTCCTTTTCTGCACACTGCAATTGTTGAGACTTGCTCAAAGGCTATGTGACACATGAATAAATATCACATTTAGAAATTTCAATGGTTGGTGTTGTATGTACCAAGAAAAACCCACTACACATTGACATTAATGATAAAATCAATCATTCATTAAATATTGATAAAAAACATCGTCATAACATTGACCAATGCAATTTATAATTTTTAACTTTTCAAAAGTAAATATTTCTATGTGGATAACTATCTCACATATTTTATCCCATCATTTCGAAATATTCTTGCAAAATCCATTTATGATTTTTAAATAATCGTATAGTTCTTTTATATTCTTAACCTTTGCAAAAAATCATTGAAAATTAAAATATTTAAAAACAATTTATAACATATTTACCATGAGTTTCTTCCATGTGTTGAAGGACCGGAAATCTTTACCTTGACATCGGAGAAACCACCCGGTCGGGAAGTTAAAGTAGCTTATTTTCCGTTTGGAGTGTTGGCTCCGACTAGTGATAATGGGACCAGTTTCCCTTAAAAATATATAAATGGATGAAGTATAAACTATTGAAGGAAACAATGTGATTAAAACTAATGGAAATAACAATGAATAGACTTAAATATTTATATCCCGAGACAATTCTCTCTTAATATGTGACTTTTAGAAGATCTCATATAATATAAAACAACATAGATCACAAAATACTATTATGAGGTGAAAATATATTAAATAACTAATTTAATTAAATAGTTAATTAAATTAGTTTTTTAAAACACATCACACATAATATATTGGTGTTTATCATATATCTGAAAACATTACAATATTACACATCATTAGTGATAAATGATTGACTGTTTACAAAACATATATATGATGAAAAAAATTTGAGATGACTATTTATCTCATTGAAACATAACAACAATATAGATATAGTAGTACCTGATATATTAAGACTTTGTTCATGAGAAAAATAGTTATGTCGAGCATTTATATTTAGATTACTCCAGATTTACAATAGTGAAAACTTTAAATCTCTCTTTACAAACATTCAGAACCCATTCTTCTTTTCCATGAAGGGGATTTATACTTGAAACTTAAAATAAAATAATAGTAAAGTGACAAGAAATACTGAGGTGGGTTAAACAAACCATCCTTAAAATAAAAAAAGGATAGTAATAGGATTTGTTGTAACAAGATGATCATGAACGAGAAGATGATTTCTCTCCCACTTTTTTCCGCAACTAACACATATCTATCATTGACTTTAATTCGGGAGAATAAGCATGCTTAATTCACATTTCAACATAATCCATTATCCTGTGAAGACATCAACACTAAGTACAGGAGGAATATGTCTGGTGGTATTGGAGAGACATTTCAGCATAATCCATTAGTTGTGAGGTTTGTCCAAGTATTTCCAATGGATTTTAACATTAACCTTGGATAAATTTTTAATATTCTCATATTTCTTCTTGGAAAAACATTCCGATGATTTTTCAACACTTTGGAATCTGGTAAAGCACCCTCATGGAATTCGTGAATCAAATTTTCATACAGAAAACTTCCATTGAAAAATTTAATGAGGTTGTTGGAAATGTTTCTAGCACTGAAGATGGCCATTTCTACATGCTTTAACTTGATATCCCAATCTCTGAAAACAATTTCTTTCTATGAATATTCAATTATTGGGAGATTGGATTATCTCCCTTTATCATTATCTTATATTCGGAAACCTTCTCTTCGATTTCATCATAGTATTTCCTCAGATCAGATGATTGATTCAGAAGTGAATCTCTTGAATGGCACAATCCATTGACATTGCAAATTTATGGAAAAAGATCACTTACTGTTGAGCCAGGAGAGTGTTTAGTTCTCCTTCTTCCTTATTGAACTCATCTATTTCTGGATCAAGTTTCATTTGTTATATCATGTGCTAAAGTTCTTGAGTTTGTTCATTCTTTCTTTTCATATCAACTTCATATTGGAGCTTCAAATCATTAAATAACTTTTGTAGCTCTACAAGCTGAACTTTCCATTGTTATTAACAATTTATATTTCATTTTGTAGGCCCTATTATAGCTATATTATTCTATCACCCCTTTCATTAATAAATTTTTTCACCTTAGAGGCCTTGTCAATGGTGGTTGTGGCATACTCTCCTTCAAATTATGATATCCTTGTCAGGTCCTCTAACAGGTTTGTTTGGGGATATTTCTAGAAAACATCAAAATATATATTACCAGGAACTAAATCCTAGGTTTTCTCTACCCGTCTCATGTTTATCTGTCTACTCATGACAAATTTATTCTTGGGAGTGTAAAATGAATCCAAAGGGGGTATCTCTTCAATATTTAGGACAACATCTAACGTCGAGAATGCTGAGATGATTTCCAAATCATCAGTATCTATTACCTTATCGGGAGCTCCAATACTGAGCGAGGTCTTCCCAATAATTTCAAGGGTGTGATTGGTTTCTTTTTGAACTGGAACTTTTAACTCTTAGGACCCTATAGTATGCATGGATTCATTAAACTACTTCCAAATCTTATCTAGCTTTTTTTATTTTTACAATTATTTGGCCTGATCAGTTGTTGATGAGGTTGTTTCCTTCATTTTTGATGCATTACTTTTCTTTAATGAAATAGTGAGGGCTTTATCTTGATGATTATTTTTTTAAGTAATTCCCAACAATTCGACTAACAGGTTGGCTATCCTTTTATTCCGGTATTGTCTAAACATGTCCAATGCTATAGGACTGAATTGGGTTTTCACTAACTTTTCCACTTATGAATAAGTATGGTCTGATTCAAAAAAATTATCATATATGTTTGGTGCATGCATGTATTTCCTTATCTTTGTTGAAATTTGCAAAAATAAACAGTGATATTGGCATCCAGAAAAAAGAATGACAACACCGACACTAGTGTAAGACCACAGGTCATGTAGTGATGGGTCCTAGCGATACATTAGTGTGCAAGCCAATTTATTTAATAAATTGGAAATGTTTCTAAATTAATTATCCCTTAATTGATTTAAACAATAAAATGTAATCTTATCTCATAATCACATGAAATTGTCAACTGAGTTTGATAAACTCAGTTAGCTCATGAATTTCGAGTTGAGGGTGGTTGGTGAGGCACGCAGATTGATTCTATTAGTTATGCAGTTCTAGTTGCAGTTAGTGCATTAGTTTAATGCATGAGAAATCAGTTAACTCAGTTAAGTGAGTTAAAATCAGTTTAACTAGTTGTAATTGTTTGTAGCATTAGTGAGATATCAAGTGAAATAAATCAAATTTAATTCACTTGCAGTGATCTGTCATGAAACTAATGATTTACTATTAATAGTTGCATGCATGCCAGTTCCAGTGGAGACCCAGTTGAGACAAAGGTCAATGTAATGTTAACTATCATTTGTATTTTTAGTAAGTTGCCTAGATGTAGTTTAAACAACACAGGATGCCCATGATACTCAGCGTAGTTAAGGATGGATGAAATTCCTTGAGAATAGGTATTTCATTCCTCATGAATTGTGTGAGCAAAGCAGGTTGAAGATAGGTTGATAATTGGTTAAGTGTTGAACGAATTTTGTCAAGATCAGTGTGAGACAGTTATGAGGGTGTAACAGAATCTTGTGAGAAGAGTACATTGTATTGTTTCATGATTAGCTGGTTCAATATACAATATAAGGTAGTGGGTTTTTGAGCAACAAGAATTCCCTGGGAAAATTATCTGTGTTGTTTATTTATTTTCTTCTTTATTTTACTTGGCGTGATTATGCGATCATGCTTAATTTCAACAAATCAGTTGTTAGAAGAGTTTAGTATCTTGCTTTAGAACATTTCATGATCCGATTGAATTCATGATATACATACTATTTTTATAATTCCTACATGGTATCAAAGCACAATAAATCACTATATTGAAGAAGAAATTGGGTTTTTGACTGAATAGAATTCGAATTTGCAATAATATTCTTTGGTGCGACATGCCAAAAAAGATGGATTTCAATGGCTTAAGATTGTAATATGCACTCGAGGGTAGTTCTAATTATATTGCATGGAAATACATAATGGCAGCAGTGTTAGAGGAAAACGGGTTGAATGTATACATTGAGAATGATATTACCAAGCCCATAGCAGCATATGCCGCTCTTCTTGATGCTTGTAAAAAGAAGGTAGCAAGGGCAAGGAGGATCTTATTATAGGTAGTTAGAGATAAAATTGTCTTGAGTATCCATGGGAAAGCGACTCCATATGCAATGTGAACGGCTTTGACAGATCTGTTTCAAAGCAGTAGTGATCATAGAATATTGGCACTGAAGGACGAGCTCAAGAAAATCAAAATGTAGAAAAGCAACACTATTCTGGAATACTTGACCATTTTCATCCAATGTCGCAATGAGCTTGGAAGTGTTGGAATTACTGTAGTGGATGATGACTTGGTGAGCCTAGCACTTGTTGGCCTTCCCAAGGGTTGGCATAACTATCAGGAGTTTTTCAATGGGAGGGAAAAGTTTCCATATTGTGAAATACTTTGGTTAGATTTGATGCAAGAAAAATTGAGGAGGAATAATAGGGATGGATCCTCATCTAAAGAAGATGATGAGGAAAATTTATCCTTGGCTTGTAAGGAAAACAAGGCGAAGGGAAACAAATCCTATTTCAAATCTAAGACCAGTGAAGAAGGAAAGGAGGGTGACATGTCCAAAGTAAAGTGTTTTCACTGTCACGAGCATGGAAATTATGCCTCTAATTTTACACAAAAGAATAAGAACAAGAAGGCTTTAGGATATGCAACTGGTGAGGCTTTTTCCTTACAATTTGAGCTTGACATCTCACTCATTGCATGCATGGTGTTGAGTGCAATGGGATCGGTGTGGTACTTGGATAGTGGTGCATCTTTCCACATGACAGGAGACAAAGAAATTTTTAGTAGCTTGGAGGAGAAGGACCTCTAGATGCATATCGAAATGGGTGATGACAGGATGTATAACACTACCGAGATTGGTACAGTTACTTTCCAGAGATATTCAGGTAAACCCTTCTTATTAAAATATGTAATGCATGTACTAGGCATGAAAAAGAATTTAGTTTCAGTTGCAATGTTGGAGGATAGAGGCTATGATGTGGTTTTCAGTGAAGGGAAAAATTTACTTTGAAACAAAGCCACAAGACAAGCCAAGAGGCTTAGGATTCATGTGAATAATATCTACAAACTTGATGCAGATGGTTGTGCAACATTGGTGGGTAAGGTAGACAAAGTGGTGAGCCAAGATGAGGGTGGGTTATGGCACATGAGATTGGGTCATCTACACGATGGTGCCTTGAAGGTTATGCAAAATATTTCTATGGGACTTCCAAAGGGTACTCTTGCGTACATAGAAAAATGCAAGGGATGTACCATCGGGAAGGTAGAGAAATCCATTCAATTTTCCTTGAAAGGGAGGTTGATTCACATTCGGACGAACTCACTGATTTCTAAAGGATGAACATCAAGATGTGGAGCAACCAAATGAGGTGCATGGATGTAGATGTCAGCAGTGCGAAGAATCTAGTAGACATGTGCAGTAGCTAGCAGAAGTCAAAAGAATATGAGGATAGATGCATTATAATGATTCAGTTGTTTGGAATCTATTCAGTTTCAGAAGTGTCGCTTGCAAGAGTTGCATGTGTGAACAACACTAGAGAAGTATTGCATGTAATAATTGCATTTGCACATGAAAAAACATTCCAAAGGTACCGGATCAAGACATATTGATTCCTTTCTTATTGAGAGCGATTGTTGAAATTTGTAACAAGAAAACGTGCCATTGGCATCCAAAAACAACATGACATCACACACACTAGTTTGGGACCACAGGTCATGTAGTGATGGGTCCTAGTGGTACATTAGTGTGCAAGGCATATTATTTAATAAATTGCAAATGTGTCTAATTTAATTATCCCTTAATTGAATTGGAAAATAATTTGTAATCGTATCTCATAATCACTTGTATTATTTAACTGAGTGTGATAAACTCAGTTAGCTCATGAATTTTGAGTTGAGGGGTGGTTGGTGATGCATGCAGAGTGATTCAATTAGTTATGGAGTTAGAGTTGCATTTAGTGCATTAGTTTAATGCATGAGAAATCAGTTGACTCAATTAAGTGAGTTAAAATCAGTTTAACTAGTTGTAACTATTTGTTTCACTAGTGAGAGATCAAGTGAGTTAAATCATATTTAATTCACATGCAATGATCTGTCATGAAACTAATGATTTACTATTAATATTTTCATGCATGTTAGTTCCAGTGGTGACCCAATTGAGAAAAGGTTAAAGGGATGTTAATTATCAGCTGTATTATTAGTAGGCTGCCCATATGCAGTTAAAACAATAAAGGATGCCCACGATACTCAGTGCAATTAAGGAAGGTTTAAATTTCTTGACAATAGGGATTGCATTCCTCATGAATTTTTTGAGCAAGGCAGGTTGAAGAGAGGCTGAGAATTGGCTAAGAGTTGGACCAATTTTTCCAAGATCAGTGTGAGACAGTTGTGAGAGTACAAGAGACTCTTGTGAGAAGAGTGAATTGTATTATTTCATGATTCCTTGGTTGAATATACAATAGAAGATAGATGGTTTTTCAGGAGGAATATTTCCCCAGAAAAATTATCTATATTGTTTATTGACTTGTTTCTTTCTTTTACTTGGCGTGATTATGCGATCGTGTTTAATTTCCGCAAATGAATTGTTAGAAGAATTCAGTATCTTTCTTTAGAACATTGCATGATCGGATTGAATTCATGATAGACATATTGTTTGTATAATTTATACATGGCATCAGAGAACAAGAAATCACTATAGTGAAGTAGAAATTGAGTTTGTGACTTAATAGAATTCGAATTTGCAAAAAATATTCTTTGGTGCAACAAGCAGATCAAGATTGATTTCAATGGCTTAAGATTGGAATATGCACTTGAGGGAAGTTCTAATTATATTTCATGGAAATTTAGAATGGAGACAGTGTTGGAGGATAACGGTTTGAAATATTTCATTGAGAATGATATTCCCAAGCCCACAACAATAGACGTCTCTCTTCTTGATGCTCGGAAAAATAAGGTAGCAAGGGTGAGGAGGATCTTATTAGAGGGAGTTTGAGATCACATTGTCTTGAGTCTCCATGGAAAAGAAACTCCATATGTAATGTGGAAGCCTTTGAAATATCTTTTTTAGAGTAGCAGTGGACAAAGAAAATTTGCATTAAAGGAAAAGCTCAGGAAAATCAAAATGGAGAAAAGTGACACTATTCCAGAATACTTGACCAATTTCATTCAAGGTCGTGATGATCTTGGAAGTGTTGGAATTACTGTAGTATATAATGACTTTGTGATCCTATCACTTCTAGGCCTTCCCAAGAGTTGTCATAATTATCAGGACTCGTCAATGGGAGGGAAACGTTTCCAGATTAGGAATGAATTTGGTCGGATTTTGTGCAAGAATAATTTAGGCAGAATACTAGAGATGGATCCTCATCTAAAGCAGATGATGAGGAAGATTGTGCCTTGTTTGTAAATGCAAAGAAGCAGAAGGGAAAGAAATCATATTCCAAATCTGAGACCGATGAAGAATGGAAGGAGCACGACATGTCCAGAGTGAAGTGTTTTTGTTGCCACGGGCATCGTCATTATGCCATTAATTGTCCACAAAAGAAGAAGAATAAGAAGGCTTCAAGATCTGCAGCTGGTGAGTCTTTGGCCTTGAAATTTGAGCTTGACTTCACACTCATTGCATGAATGGTGTCAAGTTCAATGGGATCGGTGTGGTACTTGGATAGTGGTGCATATTTCCACATAACGGAAGACAAAAAAATTTTTAGTAGCTTGGAGGAGAAGGACCTCCATATGCACATTGAAATGGGTGATGACAGGTGTTACAATGCTACCAAGATTGGTACAATTACCTTCCAGAGATAGTCAAGTAAACCATTATTATTAAAATATGTAATGCATGTACCAGGCTTGAAGAAAAATTAAGTTTCAGTCGCAATGTTGGAGGATAGAGGCTATGATGTGGTTTTTTGTGAAGGAAAATATTTCCTTCAACACAAATCCATAGGAGAAGCCAAGAAGATTGGGGTTCGTGTACAAAATCTCTAGAAACTTGATGTAGATAACTATGTAGTATTGATGGGTAAGGAAGACAAAATAGTGAGCCAAGATGAGGGTGAGTTATGGCACAGGAGATTGGGCCATCTACACCACAGAGCCTTGAAGGTCATGCAACAGATTTCTACAGAGCTTCCAAAGGGTACTCTTGCACAGATATACACATGCAAGGGATGTACCATGGGGAAGTATGAGAAAGCCATTCAATTTTCCCTTGAGAGGGAGCTTGATTTGCATGCATATGAGGAACTCTTGGTTCCAAAGGATGAACCTAAAGATGTGGAGAAGCCACATGAGGAGGATCATGGAGTAGCATAAACCACTCATGTAGAGACCTATAGGACTGGAAAATTTCGAGATAGAGGGGGAGAGGGAGTACATGCAGCTATACCTCTAGGTTTGAGGTGGGGGATGTGAAAAATTAATCCCAAGAAGAAATCTGGGCAAGGTTCATTGAGATGGTGTGTCTCATGTATCGTACCTAGCTACGGGGAGCCCACAATACAACAATAGTAGGAACGATCAGTTAGATTGATGAATCTAGATACCAAGAGGACAAAAATTAGAGCAACAGGTGTCAGATACTGGAGCACAGATCAAATTTGGCAGTAGTGCAGGGTGCATGGATGCAGATGTCAGCATCATAGAGAATCCAGTAGACATGTACAGTAGCTAGCAGCAGTCAAAATACTATGATAACAGATCCATTATATTTACTGAGTTGTTTGGAGTTTATTCAATTTCATAAGTGTTCAATTCAAGAGTTTCATGTGTGAACAACACTAAAGAAGTGTTGCATGCAGGAGTTTCATGTGCGAAAAACACTAGAGAATTTTTGCATGCAAGAGTTGCATGTGCACATGCAAGAACATTCCAAAGGCACCATATCAGGAAAAATTGATTCTTTTCTTATCGAGAGGGTTTGTGTTCAAATTTGCAACAAGAAATAGTGAAATTGGCATCCAGAAACAACATGAAAGCACACACACTAGTGTGGGACCATGGGTCATGTAGTGATGGGTCCTAGCAATATATTAGTGTGCAAGAAAATTTATTTAATAAATTGGAAATGTGTCTAATTTAGTTATCCCTTAATTAAATTAGACAATAAAATGTAATCTTATTTCATAATCAATTGTAATAGTTAACTGAGTGTGATAAACTCATTTAGCTCATGAATTTTGACTTGAGGGTGGTTGGTGAGGCATGCAGAATGATTCTATTAGTTATGGAGTTTGATTTGTAGTTACTGCATTAGATTAATGCATGAGAAATCAATTAGCTCAATTAAGTGAGTTAAAATCAGTTAAACTAGTTGTAACTGTTTGTTGCACTAGTGAGAGATCAAGTGAATTAAATCAGATTTAATTCACATGCAGTGATATATCATGCAAATAATTATTTACTATTAATATTTTCATTCATGTCAGTTCTAGTGGAGACCCGGTTGAGACAAAGTTTAAATGGATGTTATCTATGAGTTGTATTATTAGTAAGCTGCCCATATGCAGTTAAAACAACACAGGATTCCCATGATACTTAGCGTAGTTAAGGAAGGTTTAAATTCCTTGAGAATAGGGATTTCATTTCTCATGAATTGTGTGATCAAGACAGGCTAAAGACAGGGTAATAATTGGCTAAGTGTTGAACCATTTTTTCCCGGATCAGTGTGAGATAGTTGTGAGAGTGTAGGAGACTCTTGTGAGAACAATGCATTGTACACAGGGGCTTTACTGCGAGAGAAATACCATAACACGTGGGTTCACATTGGGAGATATATAATGAGGAAAAAATTACATAATATATTGGGGGATATATAGGGGTAAACTATTTTTATATTGGCATGTATAAAAAATTGACCTCAAAGTTAATGAAAAAATATAAAGGGGTATAAAAAATGTTAATGAAAAAATAGATACCTAAAATATATAGTTAAAGTAGGGGTTTTTCTAAATTGGGAAGGTGTATTGGGTTTAAATTGGTAGGGGGTTAAATAATGTGTTTGTTAGAGTTATTTTCCAATATATGCTCAAATTAAGGGTATTGTTTAATATGCTACGATCGCGCGTGATATGTTATAGGCTCATTGAGTGAAGCCCCTGTGGCATTGTATTGTTTCATGATTCCTTGGTTGAATATACAATAGAAGATATATGGGTTTTTAGGAGGAAGCTTTCCCCAAAAAAATTATCTATGTTGTGTATTGATTTTCTTCTTTCTTTTAATTGGCATGATTATGCGATTGTGTTTAATTTCTGCAAATGAATTGTTAGAAGAATTCAACGTCTTGCTTTATAACATTTCATGATTGAATTCAATTCATGATATACATATTGTTTGTATAATTTCTACAATCTTGACTTGTACCATGAAATTCTTTGCAGTATCATTTGGGTCAAACTATCGGTTTCAGACAGTTCGTAAATTAAAACATTGGATTTGGTCAATTTCGAGAATATCATGCTTGAAATTTTCTAGGGTATAAACTCCAGAGGGGATAGGGAAATATTGCCACATATATTTCTTAGCATCCTTTAGCACTTTGGAGAGGTCATTCCCAACAGTTTGGTAAGAAATTTCGCAGGCTAGAAGCTTATTGGGCACATAGAATCATAGTACATGTGGGTTGGCTAAACTGCTGAAAAAATGAATATATGTAAAATAATATTCCCCAAACCATCTCCCTATGGATAACATATCATTATTTGCTTCTCTGTAAATTCTGGTGGTTTTATCATAAAAAATTCTTGGTGAATGGGTAATATGAATTCATGAAATATCTTATAAAAATGTGGCTAGAATTTGGCTTCCCATAGTATATCATCATAAATATGAATATGAAAAAGGCCCTTAATTTTCCATTTCCACCCCATTAATGTAAAATATGACGTAACATAGACATCATCCATGATGTAAGAACTCATGTATAAAGGGGGCACAATATTATTAAAAAAATTGCACTTATATTGTAGGCAAGAATTTGGGTGGGTAAACTATTATATAGTATAGTTTCCCAATCCATTATATAAACATTTGAAGCAACATCTATTATATGTACCCATTGGTCTAAAAATTTCTAGGTATTTGGGTACCCATACATCCTACACATTAGAGTAGCTACGTAACAATATGGTCCAGCAAGGGAGGCAATAGAATGCATATCCTTGTCTTTGTGCTTGTGCTTGTTAGGGTCTCTTCTCCATTGCCTTAGTGGTTCTGACTAATATTCATTCTCTGATGCAAAGTTTTGAATGAACTGTTTATCATATTTCTTCTATGGTGACGGCACGTGATACATTTTCCTCAAACCCTCTCTCATAAACAACCCAATTACTATTTTCTTAGAATTCAAAAACATTCTTTTTGAGATATTAAAATTATCTATAATCCATTTCACCATGTTAGTATAAGGAAATATCTTTGGTTGGGCAGTAATTTTGTGTAGAAAATAATTAGCCACATCACCCCAAGTAGTCTCAGAACTGGATGAAGAATCATCTCTTGTTTCAATTTTCTCCACTACCTTAGGATTTTCATCTTCAAATAATTTATACAGGGCCTCCCATGAGGTGGTTCCAGCATCATGAGTGCATGTGTGTCTTTGAAAAACGAGAACATCTTAGTGACTTTTGGAGGAGGAGGAGGTGGTCGATGTTGTAATGTAGGCTTCTCCTATGCCTTAGCAGCTTTAGAAACTTATTTTATATTATGCTTGTCAGGTCTAGTCTGCGAGGAGAAAATACATAAATGGGAAGCAAAATTTTCTCAACTAGAGAACTTGCTAAATAAAATGACTTGTTTGATAAAAATATTTCTTTATGAGTGAAATAAATCAACATTAAACGAAATTAATTAAATAATTTATGACTTAGAGAAAAATGAATTCATTGCACTTGGCCATTAATTGACGAAACATGGGTTCACATGGCTTTTTTTCTAGGTCAACACTTATTAGAGGTTTGGCATCAAGGGTTTTCTTAAGATGTACATTCTAAAACCTGTGATATCTATTTTCCCGATATGTGCTTTTATTATTATATAGGATATAAAATAAGGTGGGAAGCATAACTAGAGACTTCATATCGGGGGTTTCATATCAGAGATTTCTAAAAGTTACATCCGATCAAATGTTTCAACATGGAGAATTGCGATATGGATGTTGGGATATCGGGTGTTGCGATATTGAGGATTGTGATATCGAGAGGAAATGTTTATCAGAGTTCAGAGGCTTACAGATATCTGAGTATCAGAAGGATGAGGGTATTGGGGGAATGAGAATATCAGAGATCGGAGAAATCTGGAGGATGCTAATATGAAAACCTACGATATGAGAAATTGTGATACAAGATGTGGAATTTATTCGGGGCTAGATTTTATTTATTATAGTCACTAAAGCACTTTTTGATATTATTTAAGGCTTTTATAGTCATTCACGGCTCTTGATCGGAGAATTGATATCGGGAATTTACTTTTGAGGTGTGATGTGCACAAAAGTTACGATTGTGATAACATGTTAAGAGTAAAAACTTTGAGTGCTTTTTATTTTAATTTAGCTCCATTATTTAGTTCAGATAAGGGAATTTCTCATTTAAAGTTAACTAAAAACTAAAATTGTCCTATTTTATTCATTAAAAAATATTTAATCTAAAATTTTAAAAAGGTGTCCATTATTTATTAACTCTAATATTAACCATAATCAGGGGGTTTTTGAGTAGTACAAAAATTTATGACACATTTTGTTAAATAGTTATCTCTGAAAGAAAAATAGATGAAATTTAAACATCGCCAAAGAAAAAACTTGGAGAAAAAAAACTATTCGTAATTTAGATTGGCAAAAGTGACTCTGAATAAAAGGACTCATTTTATTGTAAATGTCTTGGAAATTTTTTTATGAAAACCTTATTTGTTTGAGTAAGTCATTAATCAGTTAGAAAGATAAAGCAGGGGGCTATTGAAACTTACCGTTTTAAATAGGCTTCTTTTTCACATGCAGAGCCACTGCTGCCAACATGCATCCATATCCTTGACATGGTTACCATTTAACCAAAAATGAACTAGAATCCCATCCACTTATAGTAGTATTATTAGAGGTAATTATCTTTTTTAGTTTTTATTTTTTTAAATTACTTAAAATACATTATCCAGGTTTGGTGGCCATATAATTATAGTGCCATTCACAGGTTATAGTAAGTTTGAACAAGTGACCTTGTGATGAGACCTCTTGTCTTATAGTTATGAAAATACAAGCCAATATCCTGGTTTGGTGGCCAATTATGATAATGTCAACATTATTATTTTCCCATTATCATGGTAAGTAGTCTCATAATGAGAGCTCTTGTCTTTTAAGTTTCATATATATTTTAATTATACGCTAAAAATGTAAATTTAGTGGATGGGGAGGTACATATACTCCTTAAGAGTCATGGATGACAATTGATGTGAAAGATGTTATAGTTTCAATACAGTCTCTACTTTTTTAAATAAAACCTTTCATGATTGATCACAAGACGAAATATCTTTTAAAATTTCAAGTTACAAGAGTTTACAACTCAATGGATAAATATTTTGGAGGCTTGTAATAAATACAATACCAAATTTCATTTTTGTAATTTCATCCTAAATTCTTTTATTTAATAGTCAAACTTCATAAAATTATTAGAGACCCCAATGAAAATCCAATAGTGTACTACCTAAAATTATTAAGGCTAAAAGACATTGATATGTACATATGATTATTTACATATTTACACTCAAACAAATGTACATTCAAGAAATTTTGTTTTTTGAGAATTAGTCCATTAATGGGAAGAGCATCCCTATTTTCCTATAAATCTTGTAGAATGAAGGGTGATGGACCTTATTGTTCAATAATATGAAATGGACTAAGCCACAACTTTTGAAATTTAGTATGTTTACCTTTTTCCTCATGTGCCTTGTCCCACTTTAGAACTAAATCTCCAATTTCATAAAAAATTATTCATTGAACTTGCATCAAAGAAACATTTGACCAATTGTTGATGATGAGCATGGACTTGTTTGGCTTTGTCTCATTCTTCTTCTAACTTAATTTTTTCTGACATTCTCAACTGTAAGGAAGAAGATGGATTGTCTTTAATAAATTGCACTAGGGATAATGAGGGAAGGGATAGATTAGGAGGAAGGATGAACTATTTCTCATATTTTAAATGAAAAGGAGAAGTTCCTATAGATGCCTTCCGAGTAATTCTATTGGCCCATAAAAAAAATATTAAAGCTTTGTGCCAATTCTTTTGATTTTGATCAACAATTTGTTTGATGATCCTAATGAGGCTTTTATTTGTGGATTGTTCTAGACAATTTCCTTGAGGATATTATTTTGTGGAATATTTAAGTGTAAATCCTCTTTTTAGGTAGAATTTAGTTATATTATTTCCTGAAAAGTAATATGCATTATAAAAAATAAATTCATGGGGGAAACCAAACTTGGTAATGATGAATCGATTAATAAATTCAATAATGTTTTCAAATTTGGAGACCTTTAAACGTCTTTCTTCCACCCATTTCATGAATTAGTGTATAGAAGTCATGATGAATTTATGTTGTTTTGAAGAGTGAGGAATAATCTCACTTATTATATCCAATCCCCATTGCTCAAAAGGTTGTTCAATGTTGACTGGTTGCAAAGGAAAGGCTGGTTTCTTCTGTCTCCGTGAAGAAGTATGGAAAAATTTACATTTCCTCACATATGCATTAGTGTCTTTGAATAAAGTTGGCCAGTAATAATGAGTATGCATAATCTTATGAGCAGTGGTGTCCCCACCAAAGTTTCCACCTGATGGTTCATCATGTAGTTCCTGGAAAACCTTTAATGCTTCTGGTTTTTCCAAACATATCAATAGAATAGAATCATAGTTTTTCATAAATAACACATCTTTGATTAGTTAATATTGATTAGCTTTCAGTATTAAAGATATTTTTCTCTTATAATTGAGTTCAGATGGAGCATAACCATTTCTTTAATAAAATATCAAATTAGCGTAATAAGATTCAGTTCAGTAAGACATACCTATGTGATTTTAACATTATTACCTAGGTATTCTGGCTAATATATCAATTTCTCGAGTGATCCATCTGTAAAAAACCCGACCTCTTACAATTTTAGAAGGTTTTATTTATAGGTCATATTCTTGCAAATTAGTGACCTAATTATCTCTTTTCTCTCCTAACTTCTTTTGGTTAAGAAATATTCTAACTTCCTGGAAAGGAGCAATTACTTTAGTATGAGTTTTCAAAAGAAAATCTTTGAAATTCTTAATCGACTTGAAAACTGTAGAAGCTTGATTTTCTACCTCTAAATAATTCAACTTAGCTCCTTGCAAATTTGAGCTGAAGAAAGAAATAGTAGCTTCAACCTTTTGTTCATTGGTTTTTGTTATTATTGTTGCATAGGATAGTTTGGAATCAAAATTATATAAAAAAAATTCATCATAAAAATTAGGAGTTAAAAAAGAGAAGGCATCAATAACAACTTTTTTAATTGATTCAAATGATTCTCTTTAATTATGTTACCATTTAAAATTTGTAGGAATTTACACAGTAACTTCTTTAGATCAAACACCAAAGGTCACTGCTCACAAATATATCACAAATCAGTACACCAGTATTGGACATGGTTAAAGCCCTCAAAGAGGGAAACAACCCACGACCTGAGCCAATGCAACCACTTCAGGCAATTTATTAATGTTAATAAAGAAAATTTACATAAGCTTCTCCCATAAACGGTTACCAAACAAATAAACCTTCGTTCTCTTTAAATAGAGATCATGGACCATTTGGGTGGTAAGCCATGAATCATATGTCGATAATACCGAGGATAGAGTGAACCATCGGATCACTACATATTGTGACCATCGAATTATAAGTTACAAATGTACATAGTAAAGAAACACACTTTACCTAACACTATGCTAGATCAAGTTATAATTAACTATTTCCTACGTGTCGGAATATCCTAACATCCCCCCGTAAGAACAAATTGGGATAGGATTGAAGGATTTACAAAGGTGACACAAAACGAGACTATTTCCTATGTGTTGAAATATCTTAACATCCCCCCTTAAGAAAAACTTGGGATAGGATTGAAGGATTTACAAAAGTGATGCAATAAGAAAAGGAAGGAGAAATTATAACCTATCCCCCCTCAAAGATAACTTTCCTAAACTCCAAGCATATATCGAAATTTGGTAAACTTCGCTTCTATGAGAGCCTTTGTAAAGATATCAACGACTTGATCATTGGTTGAACCATACTACACTTCAAGAACACGATCATGAATGATATTTTTGATGAAGTGTATGTCAAGCTCAATGTGTTTCATACACTGATGCTGAATTGGATCTTTGCATAGTTGAATGGCACTCTGATTATGATACCAAAGTGTATTTGGATGCTACTAATGAAGATCAAATCCGGTCAGGATATGACGAAGCCATTAGGATTCTTTGTTGGCTTCAACTGCACCATGATACTCTACTTCTGCTGAAGAAAGATAGATGGCACTTTGTTTCTTACAAGACCAAGTAATAGGTCCTGAACCAAGAGTGAATACATAAGCTGTAGTAGACTTTCGATCATCAGGGTCGCCAGCCCAATCAGAATCAGAGAAACCAATCATTAATGGAGATTCTCTTGCACTCTAAATAATCCCAAACTAAATTGTACCTCAAATATATTGAAGTATTATTTTAGCTGCTTTCTAGTGACTTTCATGAGGTTGGTGCATAAACCAAGCAACAATACCAATGACAAAGGAAAGGTCAAGACAGGTAAGAGTTAGATACATAAGTTTACCAACAAGCTGACCATATAAGGTAGCATCAACTTCAGGGGTAGTACAACTAACTGAAATATTGACTCCATATTGAAAGGGAGAAGTGTTTGCCTTAAAGTCTTCCATGTGAAAGTGGTGTAGAATATCACATGCATACTTGGATTGAGAAAGGGTAATACCTTCTTGGGATTGCAAGACTTGAAGACCAAGGAAATAATGTAAGTTTCCTAAGTTTTTCATTTCAAAGGACCATACTTGATGGGTTTCAGTTTCTTACCTTCACCTTTCAACCTTTCTTTACTGATATATAACCATACCAGTCAAATGGATATCGATCAGTTAGTCGAAGAATGTAAGGCTCCATTGTAAGCATAATGTACATAAGGTAAAGATTCATCCCACATCTTAGGATGTTTGTCGCGTTAACCTCAGAGAATATGTATCATTTTCTTGTTCACCACTTATATATATCCTTTGGTCTATGGATTAAAAGTTGTGGTCTTATTTATTTTTATGTCCATGAGTCCCCACAAAGTGGACCAAAACTCTCCTACAAAATGAGTGTCTCGATCAGAAATAATGGAAGTAGGTAACCCAAAATGAACCCATGCTTGTTGAAAGAACATTTACGCATTTTTTTCAGCATTCACTTACTTTTTGGATGGAACAAGAATGCACATCTTGTTGAAACGATCAACCATGACATACATGTAATCATGCCCTCTCCTGGACATAGGAATTCCTCCAAGAAATTCCATGGAAATGTTGTCCCGTGGTTGAAAGGGAACTGGAAGTGGCATATACAAACCAATATTTTGATTGCTTGGCTTGCTTGTCAAACACATAACATATCCTTTATTGTACTTAAAAATTGTTTCATGCATGCAAGGCTAGTAGAAATACCTTTGAATTTGTGCCATATACTTTCTTACGCCAAAATGTCCTGAAATGCAAGAATAATGTGCTTCCCAAATAACATTCACCCTTTTCGTCTGTGGTATGCAAAACTTACCCAGATGATATAATAACCTGTCATGAACATGAAAATTGACTTCTTCCACCTGATTACCATGAGTTAATGATTCATAAATATATTTTAAATAAACATTTGTACCATATTGTTCTAAATAAATTTCATGTTTTAAATAACTATTCTGCAGCACTACTGAAGCATTCAAATATGGTCTAGACAACATATCAACTACTTTTCTTGTTACACATTTATTGTAATTAATTACTAAGTGAAATTTATGAAGAAATACCATCCATCTATAATGAAGATATTGTTGAAACTAGTCTATGACTGAAGGTACTGAAGCGGTTGATGATATGTGTGAATCACTGTTTCCTTACCCATTAAGTAGTGTTTCCTTTTCTTTACACTTTCAACCAAAGTAAATAGTTCTTTATTATATTTCGGATAATTTGTAACTTCCTTAGAAATATTTTTGGAATGAAAACAAATAGGTTTCACTTTTTGAAGTAAAACTGCACCCATTGCATTACCACTAGAATCGATTTCAATTTCGAATGGCTTTTGAAGATTTGGTAAAGCTAAGATTGGTGTTGTGACAATTTTTTTGAATCAATTTTTTTTTTTTTGTTTCCCTCCCCACTGAAAGGAAGCCTTAGAACTTGTTAAAACATGTAATGGTGATGCAGTTAAAGAAAACTGAGAAATTAATTTCCTTGAATATTGAAATGCATCTAAGAAACTCATAACTTCATTCACATTTTTTGGTCTTTGCCACTTAAAAATCACATCGATTTTAGTTGGATCAATTTTCAAATGACCACCTCCAACTATGTAACCAACATATATCAGTGAAGTTTTCCCAAGCTCACATTTGGACAGTTTAAGGTATATTTTTTCCCTTTGCAATACTTTGAAGAACTATTTAACATGCCTAACATGCTCTTCCATACTGGAACTGAAAATTAGGATATCATCTAAGTAGATTATGACAAATGATCAAAGTATGGAAAAAATACATCATTCAGAACCCACATGAAAGTTGATGGATCATTACATAAACCAAAATACATCACTAACCATTCAAAAACTCCCTGCCTAGTTTTCAATGTAGTTTTCCAATTTTCATATTCTGCAATTCGAATTTGATGATACCCACTATGCAAATCCAACTTAGCGAAATAGACAACATTTTTCAACTAGTAAAGTAAATAATCTTTCCTAGGAAGAGGATACCTATTCTTGATTGTGATTTTATTAAAGGCCCTAAAGTCGACATACATTCTCCATGACCCATCTTTCTTAGGAACTAAAATTATGGGTGAACCACATGGAGATCAACTGGGTTGAATGAAACCTTTTTCAACCAGCTCTTTGAATTGTTTCTTTATTTCTTCATTCTCTATAACTGACATGCGATACATTTTGACATTAGGAAGAGGGGCATCAAACATAAATTTTATCTCATGTTGTATTTCACATTTAGGATGTAGATGTTTTTGTTTTTTAAATAAACTTTTAAAACAATCTACCACTTTAACCAAACTGTCTTTAAATTGAGACTGACAAGCTGAAAAAGCATCATGTTGATCCTCATTTTGTTCTTTTAGAACCATTAGTACATATCTCTTACTTGAACTTATCAGTCTCTTCATTTGATTAGAAGTACCTAAATCCAAGTGAGTTTTTATTTTATGTGCCCGAAAAATGTATTCAATTCCATCTTTCTTAAGGTCATATTTATGCTCTTTCCTATGAAACACAACATCACGATCATAGAGATAAGGACTTCCTAGCACTATTCCACATATGTCTTATAGCATCACATATAAATCCACTTCATCAATGTAATTAGTTGTGATGGAAAATTTTAAACGATAATACTTTGTGACATTAATCAGAGTATTTTATTTTAGCCAACCTAATGGGTATGGTCTTGGATGATTTTGTGTCTCCAAACCCAATTTCTTAACTAATTCTTCAGATATTAAATTTTTCTGTGATCCACTGTCAAACAAAGTGTCTATTTTTGTGTTCTTAGAAGTTACCCTTATGTGAAATAATCCAACCCTTTTATCTTCATCTAGATGATTTATGTTTGAAGAAGATGTAGGAGTACTAGAACTTGAACTAGTGTTAAAAAATTTACTTGTCGAAACCATTGCGATTGTTTTCCTTTCATCACCTGAATCGAAGCCCAAATCTTGTTAGATTGCTGCATTAGTCTTCTTTTAGCCTTTCTTCTTCTGGAACTTCTTTGGTATCAATTCTGGGTGAATTTTCCAACATTTGGCTTCATCATGTCTTATCCTCTAGTAGTGAGTACAAGTAGGTACTTCACTTTTCTTCTGAGTTTTCGTTGTTTTCTTTCCTTTCAAACTACTCTTCCTCTTGTTGTCTTTGGAATCCTTGATTTCCAATTGTTTGGATACTTTCAGTGAAAACTTGAATGGTATGCCATCTGATTCAATATATATGTATTGAACACACACTTCATCAAAGTCATCAAGATTAAACATTAATTAATGTATGATGTAAATATGAATGTAAATTTCCAATGTACTTTAATAAATTTTCACATGTATCCAATGGAATACCAAGCGCCAAATATTTCTTCCTGAACTCCTAAGTAAAATCCTGAACATTCTGTCCTTTACGTTGCCTCAAATTCTGCCAATAAATAACAGCTTGTTGCATGTATCCCGAAGGATAGAATTATTTTCTGAGAGCTTTTAAAACTGTAGACCATGAAGAGATGACTTTACCACCAGATTAAAGTTGTTCTCCCCATTCCAAGTGTAGGTAACTGAATTTTTTTTCTTTCATCATAAATGTTATGAATTATACAATATACTTATATATGTTTAATCCAATGATCTAGTTTCTCAGGATTCATTTTTTCATCATAAATAGGTAGTTCAAATTTTACATCAAGTTTCAAAAGAGATTCCTGAGGTTTCTTTTCTGTTTCAAAATATGAACAAGAAGAACAAGAAGAAGAATATGATGAAGATGATGGAGGAGAAGGAGGTTTATCAACCTTTCCTTTTCATTTTTCCTTCTTTTATGCCTTTAAATAAGAAGTTGCATCTCTCTCCTTCTTATCTTCATATATTTCTCCCAAAAACCGATGCATGTTCAAGAACAGTTGTTGAATCTATTCTTCGCCCATGACTTCCACTTTAGGAATTTCACCTGCATCAGTTCCTCCCATTTTCAATTGATGATCGAATTTTCACATTCCAACATCTGATTCTATCTCCTCAATATTTCCTTCACCACGTCACAACCTAGACCTGGTTAACATTCACTAGAAAAATCCTACAACACAACCTACTCTGATACCAAAATATATGACCTAAAATAGATCTGATCTAATGCTGAAATACAAATTATTATTTTTCAATAGTGAATTGATTGTTAACTCGATCGCTTAGTGTGGCAAACTGAAGGAAATAAAATTATTTAACGACTTAAACCAGAACTTAAGTAGCATAATAAACATGAATTTTCACCAAATAAACAAAGATAAGCAACAAAAAATATTTATAAAGGAGTTCATCCTTGGTGAACTATGTCTTCGAGTCCGCTTTCAAGATGGGTGTTTGTTTTATTAAGGTTTGACCCAAGGAATTATTTACACATAAAACACCATACTGAATTTGGTTGTAGGCACCTTTGGTCACTATCAACAAAAATCTCTCTCTCCCATCTTTCCAACACCTGTCTTGGTTCCCAGTTCTGCCTCCGGACGACTAAGAAACACTGGAAACAAAAATTGCCTCTCTCACTCAGAATCTGAGTACAAGTCTTCAAAATCACTCCATATCCATCATGGTTAATTGGCTAAGGTTAAATAGGTTCAGTTTCTTGAACTCGTTTGGCCAAGCATAGCAAGTGGTTTTACATTTAAGAGCAATGAGCTTTCCGCGCAATAGAGGTTTAATGCCTAAGGATTAGGTGCATTGTGAACAACTTTACAACTTGGTGCGTAACCACAAATAACCCAAAATAAGACTTTAAGTTATAAATAACCTTGATGGTCTCTCTAAATGGTGCAGATTAGCTAAAAAATTGCATGTGATAGTTTTCGGTCAAGCTGCTAACTACCACCTGGTGGTCAATTCCCTAGTGGCTTTGCAAAAACATGCTGACTCCTCCATGTGACAACTCCATTCCTCCAATGGTTGCGGTTTGAGTCAACATCCAAAATATGCTCGAAGGTTACTACTATGGTTAATTCCCGACTGTTCACGTAGATTCCTGACGGTCTCCGCTACATTCATCTTGACTAATATGTATTCCCGATGGTTAACTTCAAACTTTGTTCACATGCTATAGCACTCAAATCTGACATGGTTATTGTTGTGGTTTAACTGTGTGTTTTAATATAGTTTGTATTACATAGTTTACACCAAGTTCCGAAAAGATAACACCATAGTTACATAACATTTGTGCTGCCACCATGCACCTAGGTTTTATGACTTATGATTTAGACCTTACGTCTTAGTTTAGGATTTTCACTTAGCATAGGTTTTCACACACCACCACTTTCACCATTACATACAAGTTGTCAGCTCGTGACATTTACCAATACCATGAAACCACATAATGACAATATAATCATGAAATAACCATGAAGATGTAACCCTCATCGAACAAACTAAAGATGACTACACCTCACTATCGATCTGTACTAATGTAAGATCCTCATGGATCATAATACCTTAAACTTGTGAAAATCCCTAAGAAACAAGATGAGATTTATATTTATCCACTTTTCCATCTGGTCCAAACTTTGTTTTGTAAACCCATTTTCATTTGACAAGTTTTCTTCCATTTTGAAGAGGAACAAGATACAAAGTATCATTCTCCAATAAGGAACTATATTCTTCATTCATAACTTCATCCCAATCTAGATGACCTAAATCTTCTTCAAAGGTGTCTCAATCAGGGTTTTATAGAACTTGAGACAATAAGGAAGAGGCTCTTTCAAACCGAGAACATGTACGACATTGATTTGCAGGATCACCTGCAAGAGAACCTACTGCATCTTGAGTAGAGCGGACCCATATTGGAATCTGTGGAGCTGAAGGAATATATTGAGACGGTGGAGGTGGATTTTCATCCTCCATGTCATCATCCGAACTAGAAGGAATTTTTTTAAAAATAGAGATAGAGAGAGGTGGTACATATGTCGAATCAGGCTCGTAGGCCAAAGGTGGCACACTCGCCAAACTAGGCTCGAAGGCCGATATATTTTCATCAAATTTTACATCTCTTCTAATGATTACATTTTTTTATTTTGGTTGAATAAGTGTATATCCTTTGACATCTTCAAAATATCCAACAAAAATACATTTTTCACTCTTAGGTTCTAAGGCTTTATGTTTCTATTGGAATATGGACCCAAGCTTCACTTCCAAGAACACAAAAGTGACTTACATCTGGTTTGAGCTCCAACCTTCATTTGGAGTTATATTCCTTAAAACCCTAGTATGAGTGTGATTTACTATGTAATTTTCACAGTTAATTGCTTCTGCCCAAAAATTAAGAATAAGTACTTTAGATTTAAGCATACAATTAGCCATTTCTTTTAGAGTGTGATTCTTCCTTTTAGCTAAACCATTTTTTTGTGGAGTATATGGAACAATATGTTGCAACTGAATGCCATGCTCAGTGAAAAAGTGGATAAATTTTTTGTTAACATATTCTCTTCCATTGGCAGTTCTTAACTTAATAATATGATGTCTAGATTGTTTCTCAACACAAACATTAACATCCAGTAACATGTTAAAAGATTCACTCTTGAGTTTTAAGAAGTATGCCCAAGTGTGTCTGGAAAAACCATCAATGAAATTTAAGAAGTACTTGTAGCCAGAGAAAGAAACAACAAGAAGTGGACCACATAGATCACTGTGCACAAGCTGCAATGGAGATGAAGTGTGCCAAGAGGCACGTTTGTCAAAACTATCCCGATGATGTTTTTCGAGTACACATCCAGAACAAAAACCATCTTGGAAAGATACCATAGGAAGACCTGTAACCATATTTTCTTTACAAATATCTTGAAGAGAGTGATAGTTTAAGTGACCAAATCGCTCATGCCAAAGTTTTCTCACTTCATCATTATGAGAAACAAAAATGGAGGGAATACATGATGACCCAAAGTTTTCAAACTTATACAACCTTGTGGAATCATCAACAACTCCAGTAGCCAAAATATGTCTAGGATCTTTGAGGTCCTTAATTACAAAATCATGAGGTGAGGATTCTATTACTTTCCCTTCACCTGAATGAGTTATCTGATAAACAGATATAAGGTTGTAGGACAAGGTAGGAACACATAAGACATTATTAAACTAACCATTATCTATATGACTAGTTCCAAACCCTACAAAACTAAGAGATCTATCATCACCAACATAAATATTTTTGGTGTTACAATCATTTAAAGAAGAAAACATGGCTTTATTTTTTGCTGTGTGGTAAGAGGCTCCAGAATCAATGAGCCACTCAAGAGAATGAGAAGAAGAAGAGACATTTAAATCATAACCAGATGTTGATGCTTGACAACCACAAGCAAAAAGTGCCATTCCCGGAGAAGAAGGTGAAGAGTTCTCCAAATTGATGTTGTGCTTCTTCATTGCTGCTTCCAAGGCTTCCATCTTCTTAAATTTTTTTGACTCTATGTGTCCATCACGATTACAAAAGTTGAAATGTCTATCTATATTCTTCCATTATTTTTTATTTTCCTTATCATTTTGTTGAGTTTCTTTTTTAGTTTGCGGTTGAAATCGCTTAAGACCCTTGTTTGGTTTAGGACCATTATTTTAGGATGTTGCTTCTTAGGATTCTTTTGATATGGTTGTTATTGGGTTGCTAAGGCTTTCTTAGAAGAGTTTCAAGTATTGATAAGACCAAGGTGTAAGTTTTTTTATTGTTGTCTTATCAAATAATCGCAAAAGGCATCAAAAGAGGGGGGCTTGTAGGCCGCTCCTTGAGAAATGAGGGCTTCTCTAGTGGAATGGAATGTGGAAACAAATACATAGTATGGAGTGCCAAGATTAGAAATAATGGAATAGATAAGGCTACCATATTCCTTTTTTACCTTACAACCTTCTAAAATAATCCTAAGGGTCTTCGATTTGGATAGAAAATCTTCAATAGAGGAGAAATTGTTGGGGTCCAAAGTAAGAAACTCATTTTCAAGATGGTGGGATCTGATTTCATTTTTAATTCCAAAAATAGTATTTAGATTTTTCATAGCTTCATCAGGGGAGTCAATGTCTTGGATATGAAATCTAAAATCTTTAGCAATGGACATTCCTATCAACCCTCATGCTTGATCTTGTTTATTTTCCCATTTAGCAGCTTTATCTTCATCGGTAGGTTTAGTTTCTTATCTTGCAGCCAATATATAAATCCCTTTACTTCTAAGTAATTCTACCATGTAGGATAGCCATTGGAAATAATTGGTGCTGTTAAGAATAACCGTGCATGAAATTTCCATTAAAAAAAACTGAAACTGAAAGGGATGACACCAACTCCTCCAATGAAAGAGATAAAAAAATTAGGCTGGTTAAAAAAAAAAGTGCTCTAAAAACGACTTCCAAATGAATAAGTTATGCCTTTTTGAAACAAAGTTGTAGTAGATGCTGAATAGCTACGCGAGAGGTTCAAAGATGATGATGAATATGTACTTTTAAAAAAAAATCCCCCACCCTTTTACAAGCTTAATACAATATGCTCACTTTTAAAAAAACTACTTTATGTGACCCACTTTTATAAATAAGTGAGAGTCACTTTTACAATGTTACTTTTGCACGTGCTTTTTAAATAAAAAACCCCTTTCTAAAAACCAACAACTTGCCAAAATATTTTTTATGAAAAGTTAACTTAACAATAAGATTTTTTTAGAAAAATAAGCTTTAGAAAGAGACTTGAACCCAAGACCTCTATTCTCATAAACTAGATTTTCACCAAGTGAGCTAGTAAAAGGATTCTCTAATTGTTTGAAAGGAGGAAGGGTTTTTTTTTTCTCTACGATTTGCGTGCTTTTTCCTCCAGATCTAAAATGATATAACTTGGGAAACTGGAAACCCTTTTGCATGAAACAAAATGGGTTCCTCACTTTAATAGATGCTCCAAACAAAACCAAGTTATTTTCCTGGCCTAAAAGTGGTCATAAATAGCAGATATGGAAAACGACAGTCACATGCAGTCAAACCGGCTTCCGATTTGGATCAACAGTGGACATGACCCTTAAAATGGCTCTAATACCATGTAGGAATTTATAGGGTAATTTAGTTAGATAAAATATCGAAGGTCACTGATCACAAATAGGTCACAAATCTATACACCAGAATTTGATGTGGTTAAAACCCTTGAAGAGGGACAAAATCCATGGTCTAAGCCAATGAGACCACTTCAGGAAATTTATTAAAATAAAGAAATAAAAATTACATAAGCTTCTCTCATAAATGGTTACCAGACAAAATACCCTCCATTCTCTTTAAATAGAGATCATTGACCAATCAGGTGTTAAGCCACATATCAGGTGTCGATAATACCGAGGAGAGAGTGAACCATCAGATCACTACATATTGTGACCATCAGATTATAAGTTACAAATGTGTTGGGGTTCCCATGTTTTGGCCAGGTTGGTAAGACCAAGAGATGAGACAACATCACAACCACTTTTAGACCTTAGGATCTAGCCCTCCTAGGTCCAGAGAGGGATCTCTCTATAGGAGTCAAAGGTATATGTCTTTGTGGCTCAATTTTAAGATGTTAGGCTAGTTATGTGCACAGGGTTTGTTTGTTTGATTGTAGATTTGGTTGTTGGAAATCAGGAAGAAAGGGTTCAGCATGAGACAAGGCTGAGTAAAGAGGAATTTAGGAAAAGGAGAAGTGGTCCAGGGAATACCAATACCATTGGGCAATGGAATCAGGAAAGGATTTACTTGCTATCAACATGCAAGCTTTCAGTTGGGCTAGTCATCAAGAGCCTTGGATCTAAAGTGACAGGGTGGTATGGAACATTAAGGACTGATAATAAAAAAAAGGAGAACCAACCAATTCCGTCTATAGATCAGGTCAGAGGTCATTTAACTCCAGACCTGCTTGGACAAAATTAAAGGTGGTACAAGGGATCTTGGAAAGGCTTAATTGAGATGGAGGAGTCCTAGTAAGGCATAGGCAGAGTCCTAGACTTTCTATTGTTCTCAACTCATTCAATTAAATCCCAACAAGAACATCTAAACATAGATTCCATTAATCCATACATCAGGGAGCAGGCAATAACATCCACTACACTGGTTAGATTCATTGAAATCAATATTCAGATACACATATAAGAAGAAAACATAAAAGGTTGGGAGAGTAGTAACATAAGGCACCTATCAAGGGTGAATCTTATGCCAAAATTTTGATGCAAGCCAGAAGAAACGGAATGAAATGAAAATAAACACAGAGATAGAAAAGCATCATCGCGGCTTTAGATCAGGATCCAATGAAATGTGCTTATCATATTAAAAATCAACACCAATCAGGAACAACATAGCCAATAGCTTGGTCATTCAATCTGAACACATCTCACTCAGCCTATCTTACAATTATACATAGAGAACTTGTCTCAAGAGAAATTGCTTACAATCCTCTGATATCTCATCAACAACTTTACAATATTTTTCTCATAGTTTTTATAACTGAAAAAGATAAGAGGAGGTAGGTAGAGCACTAAGTATAACATTAAACTCATAAAATAAGGAGAGGGCCAAAGCCCATTCTATTTTAAAATCTGAGCATTAATCTCTGGCACACTTTGGAGAAAAGAATGGTCTTCATTAGGCTTCATTAATTCTAGGTATGTCTCTGATGCATTCTGCTTTGCTATACTTCGTAGTACCTTTGGTGAATAAACAAAATGGAAATAAAAAACGGAATGATCTGCCATACTTGAGCAGCAAATGCTCTGATATCCTTGGACTGCGTTCTGGGCGGAGATCTTCTCTGGAGCATGGTATGGAATAAAAATATTATGGACAACCCGTCCTTTCTGGGAGGTAAACATTCTGCTGATGTAGAGAAACCTGTCACATATTAATTTCCACGCCTCTGTCAGTGAAAACCTTGCCGCTATATCCATACTGCATATTTATGGACGCGTGTCCGCCTTCTGTACCCTGCGGAACACGCAACTGGACCAAGAAAATCAGTGCAATGGAAGGATGGATGAAATGGTAGTGCAGCGGGGGCGGAATGGAGGCCTTTTACTAAATAATGGTGGAAAAATGTAACGAAATGGTGAAACCATCAATAATAGGGTTTGGCGGTTGAAATGCAGCGCAGACCGTTAGATCATGGTCCGAGAGCGAAGATCAATGGCGGAGATTGACGCAACGGAACGATATATGAAAACGGATGAAACGAACGTGCAACGTAAGACTTTAATGCAAATATGGAACTTAGGTTAAAACCCAAAATGCACAGGAAATGGGCAGAAATGCAATGAAATAGGACGAGGTGCGACCCAGCTGGAGGCGGAGGGCGGTCAAATCCTGACCGTTGATTTCAAATACGGATGAACGGCTGCGATTGATTTGGGAAATCACAATCGGAGGGGGGACAGGGGTGGCACACATTGAAACTTTTGATTGCGATTGGGCGGAGTGAGCAATGACCGTCAGATCGAGGGGAGGATGGACGGTCAGGATGGGATCAGGGAATCGTGATCGGTGGATGCGGAAGAGGGAATGCAAGGCGACTAGCAGGGTGTGATGAAGTGCCAACCGTCCGATTTGGAGGCAGACCGATGGCGGAGGAGAAATCGGGGGATCACAATTGGGGGATGCGAAAGGTCGCGCGTCTGGAAATTGTGATTGCGAATGGGCGGGGAGAGCGATTGAGTGCTGGCCATTGGATCTGGGGACCAGATCAACGGCTCACACCAAATCGGAGAGGACAAGTGTTGCGATTGGGTTCATTCATGATTAGAGCGGGCCGTCCGATCTATGGTAGATCAACGGTGCAGAACAATAGCGGCGGACTTGTATAATAAAACAATCGCATCGGAATTTTTTGGTGTTTACACAGGATTTAACATTCCTCTCTGGTCTTCCGATGCAATTAGCGGTTAAGGCTTAAGCGTTGGTCCTAGGCTAAGGGAACATGTGGGAAAGTGGTCGGGGCTAGCGGGAAAGGGGCTTAGGCCTTAATATAAAGTCAAAAGTGGGTTTTGGCCCGTTTTAATGGATTTTAAGGCCATTTAAAGGGAAACGATAAGGGGAAAAGGGGATAATTAACCAATCAAGGGATAAAAGTGGGGTTTAAAGGGGATTTTGGGAAGATTTAGGAGAGTAAGGGGGAATTTAGGGGGAATAAAGGGGACTTTGGGAAAAAGGGAAAAAAGATAAAGTGGGGGAATTCTGCAGAGATATAAGGGGCGAAATAAGGCCTTTTGAGCAAAACTTTATCGTTCAACAAGGCTTATTGACTTCATGACAGTAGAGGGAAACAAAAGAAGGCAGGGAACTATTCAAAAGGCTTCAAGGATGATGTGTTTTCCAAGGAAATGCATTCCTTGAAGGCTCAAAAACATTTAGCCCCCTGTTTGCTTGTCAAAAATTTATATGGGGGCTAACAGTGGCTCCACATGGGGATGGCTCCTTCTTGAAGGAGTCAAGAATTCAGAAATTGATCTTTCGTGTAGGCCAGATGCCTGCTGCTTAAGCCACCTTTCTTCTTTGATTTTCGGCTGCCACAAATATGATAGATCAGCAGAAGCATTCTCTAACAGTCTACCTACCCATCCTACAATCCTAGCATTATTCTTCTAGGGCGCATTTGAACCAGCAGACCCTTTACATCATTTATTTTTTCAACATAAAATAAACCTATTCTACATCTACCCTTATTGCTCCATGAGACCAAATTAGCCTGTTGGTCTCATATGTTTCTCTACCTAATCCACTATCTGCAGGGATTAAACTGTCCAGCATATTTCTTCTCTACATTCTACGACAGAAATTGAAAAACAACCAAGCCAGGATTAGACTGTCTAGCTTGCTATGGACCATGACATGAAGACAAAACTGCTCATGGACTGAAACTTGCAAAAAATTTGAAGCAAAACTTTGAAGGCTCGAAATCTGAACTCTTGAAGCATCCTTCTTCCTTTGTGACTCAGGTTTTAAGCATATTAGAGTCACTTCCTTTTCTGTTTCAGCTCTGGTTTTGGGCATGTCAGAGCTGATTTCTTTTTCTTTATGGCTGGCCCTGATTTTGAGCATGTTAGGACCAGCTCCTTTGTGTCTCTGAGGTTCATGTTTTGGGCATGTCTGAACCTCGCACTTTTCCTCTGTTCTTTGGAACATTTTCTCTTTTTCTTGAAAATAAAAACTGCAGTGGTATGTACAATGGAAATGGAAACTGGAACTTGAAAATTAGTAGAAGTAATGCTTGAGCATCATGCCATTGACAGGACCCCCAAACAGCTCGGTACCATCAAGTTCTTGTAATAAAAATGCATTAGGACCCACAGTGGCTTGGATGATGTATGGACCTTGCCACAAGCTATCTAATTTTCCATGTTTACCTTTGTCCTCTCTCCTTGAGTCCCATTTCAGAACTTTGTCACAAATTTTGAAATTTGAAGCTTTGGTTCTCTTATCAAACAACCTCTTTATGCTTTCCAAAACCTTGACAGCTCTGTTATAAACCTGTTCCCTAGTTTGTTGAAGATGGATTGTTTCATTAATTCTTCTCACCATACTGTCTTCCTCTATCTGAATCTCCTGCACAAGCTTAATCACTGGCACTCCAAGACTAGTAGGAAAAACTGCTTTTGTCCCATAAACAAGCTGGAAAGGTGACATGCCAACGGATTTCTTTGTTGTGAACCTGTCTGCCCACAAAGCATGCACCAGTTTTTTGTGCCACAACCTTTTTTTTTTCTTCCAGCAGCTTTTTAATGATAGTGACCAGGCTTTTGTTAGATGATTCAGCTAATCCATTACCCTGAGGGTAATAGGCAGTTGAATGACCAAGAGCTATTTCGTACCTATGATAGAAATCAATCATTTTCTTGGATCCAAAAGCAGCAACATTGTCAGTGATTATTTTTATTGGACAGCCAAACCGAGAAAGGATGTAATCCTCTAGGAACCTAATGATAGCAGAGTTTGTGGCATTCCTAGTGGGTATGGATTCTATCCATTTGGTGAAGTAATCCGTAGCAATTAGGATCTATTTGTGTTGCCCAGAAGAAGGGGGGTGAATTTCTCCAATAAAATCTAGGCCCCATTGCATGAAGGGACCTTCTACAATGATAGGTTGCAAAGGGAGGGGAAGAAGCTTTCTTCTGCCTTCAAAGATCTGGCATTTGTGGCAGGCAAGTATCATTTTATGGATATCATTGAAGAGTGTAGGCCAGTAGTAACCAGCCCTGAGTATTTTATTTGCAGTGGCTTTCCAACTCAGGTGGTCTCCACACTCCCCAACATGGAACTCTTGCTTGATTCTCTCAGCTTCAGCTTCAAGCAAACATTTAAGCAATAGGCTGTTTGGATTTTTCCAATATAGGTTTTCATTCAGAATGCAGTAATTTCTGGCTTTTAATTTTATGAATCTGGCCTTGGTTTTGGATAGTTCTAGAGGGGCATTGAGATTGGTGAGAACAAAAAGGATATCAGAGTACTAAGAAGAGTTCTGAAACTTCTCCTTAACAGTGGGTTTGGGTAGTCCTTCCTGCTCATCTAAGGCATTTACCATGTTAATATCAAGGGCCTGTAAATTCAATTCAGCCATTAATTGGGCCAGGCCTTGACCTTTTATCAGCTTGGTGGTCTTTATTTCGAGGTCATATTCTAAGATTGTAGAAATCCATTTGCCCCTTTTCCCATCAGGGTCTTGGGACAAGATATCTTTGACCTTTATATTTGGGACATAAGCAATGGTGTGATAATGCAGAATGTACACCCTAAATTCCTTTAAGGCCTTGACCAAAGCATAGGCTTGTTTTTCCATAATGTTGTATTTCAAGGGTGCATCTCTTAAGGCTTTGCTGAAAA